>CM025849.1:37612745-37922745 GCA_003952965.2 Morella rubra
GAGTGGGACGCATAGGGGCGTGAGCTACGTAGAGACGCAGTTGTGCTGGGGGTTAATTAGGTTTAGCCTCAAGCTAGTTTTGCTGGTAAACAGCTTGGTCCATCTCAGATCTAGCATATAAACTCTAGCCATGTGCCAGTCTAAAATCCCTCATGGACTTTCTCCTCTCTAATGGACTTTAACCCGTTGCACCAAAATCTAACCTATGGTGGTTGGATTAATCTTCATCCTCAGCCCTTGTTCAAAACTTGACCAAACTGTCTCCAAGTATAGTGAAGTCTTGGTAGATATTTATTTTAGAGAAGTCTAGAATTCTACCAACCTGATTATGATTTTGTGTTCTATTATTTTTGTTTGGGTGGTAGGGGGAGTACTTTGTATGTTTGTTGGGAAATGGGCCGGGTTCTAGGGTATGCCGTCTTTTCTTTAGTTTTTTATCGTGAAGTTGTTTGTACTTATTGGGGTTAGGTTGTCGAATTATCTTTTGTTATCGGGATTTTGTTTCGTTTGGGCTGTTGTTATCTCTCTGTGCGTTTTTGTTCAGTGGATTGGTTGTCGTGTGTTCATGGAGTCTGTGTTGTAATTTGGTTTTTCCGCGGTAATATTGGTCGGGTTTGTGAAGCCCACGCTTTGTAGTTGTGAGGATTGTTGGTTTGTTCTTTATTTTATATATTACTTGGTGGTGGTGAGAGGAACTGAACATTTATTTCTGGGTGGTCAGGACCTTTTTTATGAGGAAGTAATTTTTAGTTTTTTATGGCTTGGATTGCTGGTGATGGACCTATGATGTTGGGGTTGTGTGATATGTTACTTTTCTTTTGTTTCAGGTGGTGGGTTTGTGTTTGTTTTGTTTTTTGTTTGTATTTTTAGGTTTGATTCGTTGTGGAGTGTTTTTATGTTCGAATTTTTTTTTTTCAATGGGGGTTTAGAGTCTTCCCCGCTCAGGTTCTTCTGCCATGTGGCCTAGGGGGGTTTTTTGAACCTTTTTTACTGATTTTTAGAGAGATATTCAAAAATGTTCGATAATTTGACCTATGTTTTTGTTCAGTATTTAATTTGCTGGGTTTGATGCTTTTTTGGGAGGTTGAGGCTAGTTTTTTGGTGTTTTGTAGGTATTTTTTATTTATTTGTTTTTCTTCTAAGGGTGTTGTGCTTTTATTTCATTATTATTTGAGGTATGGAGGGCGTGGCTATTGCGGTATATTCACTGTGAGGAGTCTTTTGTTTTTTCTCGTTATTTTTTCGGGTTCATATGATTTCAGTAATAGTTTAGCGAGATATTTATAGTGATGAGGGGGTTTCAAAACAACAGTGTATATCTATCATGGATTTTATTTTTGGGTTTTGGGGGGAGAAAGAAGAGATGGGGTTTATTGAGGCGAATAGGAATGGGGAATAGTTGGTGATTGCTTTGTTTTCGTGCTGTCCATTGGGTAGTGTTGGGCATGGGCGATGTGTTCTCATTGGTAGTTTTTTCTGGCTTGGTCTGGTGAGGTCGCACTGAATCGTGTTTTTTTGTTATTTGTGATTACATTTTTAGGGGATCGAAGAGAAATTTTTTGGGTTATCTGATGGCAAGTAGATATAGCTAATAGGATGTGTAACTGCAGTGTTAGTGTGGCAGGGCTAAGCAGTTGTCCTAGAGTTCTCTAAGGAGGTGCCGGGAACTGAGGTGGGAATAGTTTGCAGCTACTAGAGCGTTTTGAATTTGCAATCAGATTATTGTTTTACTTTTCTAAAAGATTTAGCGGGCAATTAGACTATTGTATGTTCAAATATTGGGTGTTTCTTGTGGTTATCTTTTACTTTTATACGAAGAAGATGGGATATGTGTGTTTTATTTTTATGCTTTTCGTATGTGTATGATATTTTTAAATGCCTGAGAAAATAAATCTAGTGGACTTATGATGAAATTACTGAGGATGTTTACTTAAATAACTTCTGTGTGAGTTGTTACTTGTATTTATTTATATTTTTGGGTCAGAATTACAGAGTAAGGTATTTGTTGGGGATTATAGTAATGAGTTACAAGTACGCTTAGTTTCTTGTTCAGTTAGTCTCGGTTGTGCTTAAAGGACGAGAAGGAAGGGAATCTTTATATCTTGTTGTTTCTTTTTCTTGTGGGGTTTATTTCTTGTTTTTTTTACATGATGGAGGGACTTCAGGCACTAATACGATGAAGTTTTGATTTATCAACGTGGTTGTTGCTACGTTATATTTGTGAGAATTCGTGAACAGTTCATTGGGTGAATAAGTAGAGATTGGTAAGGTTAGATTCACGATGCGAGGAGGAACACTTATTATCACAAGGCCTACCTTTGATAGGATGATGTCCTCTTGTCTCCTTGAGTTATGTGAATCTTCTCCTTCACCTTTTTTGTGTGTATCTTAGAGATGGTAATACGACGGGTAAGTAATTCAGGTCAAGTGGAATATTTAATGCAGCAGAAGTATTTGGGTTACAAGTATTGCAGTTTGAAATGGGTTAGTTTTAAATAAGTGAAGAAGTCCTCGAACATAGATTCAAAGTTTAAGTACCATGTGAAACCCAAGATGAAGAAGACTATGCCAAGAAAGAACCAGAGATGGACAGGGAAATAGAGGTTGTCGAAGAAAGAATTGTTGTAGTACCTAGCCATGACTAGCAAAAGGGTTGGAAGAAAATGTGGTTTCAATGGGTTTTTATGAGGGTTGGAAGAAAATGTGGTTTGAATGGGTTTTTGTGGAGGTCTTTGTCAAGGGAGAAGACGCTTAAAATCTTGTCTGGAAGTACGTGGTTCGTTCTGGATAAGAGTTGTGTGTAGTCGACAAACGTTGCTTGTATAGGGAAGGAGCTATAGATCAACCTGAACCGAGAGTGAATAACACGTTACACGCCCCTTGATGCTGTCATATATCTTTAATTAATTTCTAATTCTTTTGCTAATTGCCAACTCTGTGGAGTAGTAGTAGTACTATGGCTTTGTGTGCTTTATGCAACGAAAATTAGACAGATATATTTGATCCATGATATGTGTGCGCGTAGCTTTAATTACTTGCATGACAGGGATTCCCCTTTTTCCGCAGATGCATCGGGATAATTTTAGGACGTCGGTAAGAATAATTCATGGTTGAGATTCGTTGTGCTGTAGGTATACGTGTCTGCCAATGACCAGGCACCACGTACGACCGACCATTGAGACTTGAGAGGAACCGTGGGAAGATGAGAAGAACATTGAAGAAAAAGGTAGCCAGGTAGGGGGTTTCTGGTGTGGCCATAAAGAAAAAGCTAGAATTTAGTGAAGGCAACGAAGAAAAATTTATGGGAAAAAGTTGCCTTGAGAAATGGTGGTCGACCATGCATGCATGTTACCTTTAGGCCCTTTATTTTATTTTAATTTTGCCAAAACTAAAAGCTGCTCCTTATGAAAGGATATGCGTGTATATATATTGCATATTTCTAATTTTTTTTTATAATATCGAGAGAAATTTAAATATCTATTTATCAGTATTGAGTTTAGATATATTTGACTTAATATATGTATGAATTGAGTATAACAATATGGTAAATCTATAGTCATATAATTTTTTCTAAATCACACATGTTCGGTAAATCTAACTTTACAGTTTGGAGTGCTTTCAAAAAATTATTTACACGTGAGTGATTCGAACATGAAACCTTATATATGTATATTCCTAATTAGAAATTCATGCATGTTACAATAATTAATGAGCCCCTTGGATGCCCAGATCATGCCTAGAAGAATGGGAATCTGCACTCGTTTATAATTTGCCGAATCCAACTTGGAGATCATAACCCCACAAAATCACCAAAATTAAAGTGCCTGCAGGGTTTGTTTAAGCAATATTACTAGAAACTATATGATTACATTTCCGTATCTTTTTGACTTGTAAATTTTATTATAGCAATGATGATGTCATGAATATGGCTTTTGTCCAATTTGGTCCCAAATATTCCCCCACTCTGGATGTCCTCTACTTTGCAAGGGTGTAATATTCAATACCTGATCATGAAGGCCCACTTTGACAAATTCTTTATTCCAAACCAGTCAAGTGGCATTCTATTCATATCCCACTCCCGTTAAACCAGTCAAGTGGAATTATGGAAGTTTAGCAGAAGACTTCAAGTAAAATTAACTAGGCTGGAGTGATGATTAATGTAAAGAACTGAGTAATTATAGGTTTCATAAGTTTTGATCAACCAAAATCTCAACGCCCGGCCCTGATAACCATCCTGTTTTTTTGAAGAATAATGGTGATCAAATAGAGAGTTAAACAATTCAACATCTTCAGATTTATACGGTGGGGATGGATGGAGGATAAGGGCTTTTAATGTAGAGGTACACTTGTTCCATTATATTCATGACGAGAAGGCCAAGACCAGGAATGCCAAAAGATAATTATATTGAGTTGATTATAAGGCGTTTTTTATTGAAATTTTAAAAAATTTTTTTAAAATATTTTAAAATATAAAAATAGTAAATATAATATATATATATATATATATAATATATAAAATTTTTAAAATATTTATTTAAAAAATTTTATAAAAATAAATTATTTTGAAAATAAATAATTAGATATAAATTAAACGCCCAAAATGATTGAAACATCGCGTCAACTGACCAAAAAAGATGGTGCGCGACTTAATTTCAACCAACATGATTATCTAACCACACAAGCTGGTGCGTGGTGTTTGAGGAAACAGTGTTTTGGGAAATGACATGCGACAACATAATGGTTGGTTGAAATCGTTGTTGCTAGCCATGGGCCAAGTGACTTTTGCAAGATAATTCTGGTAGCTGGCCTGTGATTCCGTGATCGGGAAACCAGTGGAGGCAAACTATACAGTTTCTGCAAATTATGCAGGGTACCACGTGTACATCTTATTGTACTTAATATAGGTACCTTTGGCAGTTCATTTCTTGTTGGAGTTCTCTAATTGAGCAGGATGTCGCTGGGAATAGGTTATATGGAAATTTATTTGAGTGACACTCTTTTAGATCAATTGATTTTAAGAAAAAAATTATTATTCATCTTATAAATTTACGTTAATTATATTTCTATTTTTTTTATTTTAAAAATTACGATTTACGTTCTTATAAGTATGAAATATTTACAATGTTCGTTACAGTTAAAATTTTCGTTATAATTGGCGAAATTTCCGTTAAAATGATTAAAGATAGCTTTTTAAATATAAAGGTTATTAAATATTATTAAAAAAATTTCATTAAAAATTAAATAATATTAGTAAAAATTATATTTTTAAAATAGAACTATTAGAAATTCTATTTTAATAAGCTATATATTTATTTTTTGATTTGTTATTTCTTATTGATATTGTATGTTATTTTTTTGTAATTAGAAATTCTTAAGGCATTTTGAGATCATTTTAATTTGCGCGCGATTTATGTTAAGTTTAACGGAAATTTTGACTGTTATGAGGGAACATTGAAATGTTTCATACTTTAGAGGACGTAAATGCAGTTTTTAAAGAATAAGAATCGCAATAAAATTGTTGAACATTACTTATAAATTTTCCCTTGATTTTAAAAAGACTAAGGATTCAACTGTCTAATAAGTTGTGTTCATAATATATAGCAATGACATGGGTGCAATGAAGGTGACTCTGACACAGTTGCAGGTGGAGACAATATGAGCCAGCTAGGTAAAAGTGGTAGGAATTCTCATCACCTTTAAAAGTAACCGGGATGGACATTCTCAGCAAGGGTTTATTTATTAAAAGCCTAAAGAAAGAACAAGTCAACCATATTAATCTTGACCCTTGCCTGAATTCCTTGATCAAATATGTGAAGGATCCAAGAGGCCATAATTATATTGCTAAATAAAAATTCCACTGTTTTAAACCGTGAAGGGCATGTTCACATGTATACTCGAGTACCCCCCAATTAGCATCATCATATATGATTGATGAACTCATGAATATGATGTTTTCTTTTTTTCCCTTTGCATTTGGCGTCTTCTGTTCTTACGTTAGGGAGGCATTTAATGCAATGAAATATATATATTTTAGATGACCCAATTGACTTTATCAGATATAGAACTCTAATTTCCAAAATGGTGGCCAATGTGGCAATTGTTTGGAATTAAAAAAACATTCAAATTGTTCTTTTTTAAGAAGTATAAGCCGCGTTGGGACCCTACCATGGCACGCGTTAAAGAAAAAGACCAAAGATCACACTGTCATGTGTTGATGCATCATATCATAGGCACAAAAATAATTCAGCAGCAGAAGGGCACAAGCTAAATAGTATGTTGCGATCCAGCTGGCTAGCCAGGTGGCAGTGGAGTTTAGAAATATCCTGTTTGGATTCTGTTCACAGAGGGGTGAATAGTGAATATGTATTTTTTCTTTATTTAAAAATATATTAATAATAATTTGTTAAGTCTAGATTTTTGAAAAAAAAATTAAATCAATCATCAAAATAAATAGAAAAATAGCAAAATAAATATCAATCGAATAAGAAACAATGATTTTGTTGATGAAATGGATAACAACTAATAGAAGTAAATGACAACATGTTAAAAGAAGATTTGTCATAAGCAATATCTTAATTCATGTTTGCAAATTTTTTTTTAGAAATTTTAGAAAATTTTGAAAATTTAGTAGAATAAATTTTATTGATTTTGAAAAAAAAGTAAAAAGTTAAAAAAAATGAATTTATGAAGATTGATAAAAAAAAAAAATGAAGAGATTGAGATGATTTAAGTGAATTTTTCATATTTATTGTATAAAAAATAATAATTTAATGAGAGAGGATTTTATAGCAATATTATATATATATATATATATTTTTTTTTATTGTGGAAAATATGCTGCGATTTTTGAGATAAAAGAAGTACGAAAAAGGGTCTGGATGGTTCTTTCAATTTTTGCTCAATTCAACCTATTGAAATTTTTGGTCTGTGATAGATTAGTCTTGGATCACTCAGACTGCCTTTCAGCCTTGAGACTAAAAGTGTTATCTTCTGATCAAAACGCTACACAGGCCCCGTCCATGTACTGCAATTCAAAATCCAGCAACTTTAGACAACTATTGTCCGAGACAGGGAAACGGTCAAAAATTCGATGCTTCCTTTAGCTCAAAAAGCTATTTTTTTAAAGAATTGTTTTGAATTTTTTTGCACCTTGGCCCTCTAAAATATATTTCTATAAAAATGCCCACTCTCTCAAAACATCTGGTGTTTGCAGATAAAAATTTTGAGGTGGTAAAAATTTTTTAAAATTTTATAAAAATGCGAAGAAAAAAAATTGAATAATTTTTTATATTTGCTATTTTATTAGAATGGCCAACATTTTGGAATCCTAATTTTTAGAAACGATTTGATTGATAATTTATTTGAACGTTATTTTTAATAATTAATGATTGATTGAAGATCTCGAAATTTCACTATTTTATTAGGCCAATGCACAACATTTTGGAATCCTATCTTCATTTTTGAGATAACACAACCACTCCAACGTGGTTACGAGATTGGATACGTTGTGTGATGAAATTACTCGAAATTTGACACTTACTCATACGAGGGCATTGTCACGTAATTAAGGACAGAATTAATTATGGGTGGGCGACAACGATGGGAAGGAATAATGAAGCAAAGATAACAGCAATCTTGGTTGTCAAGAACATTAATATTATGTTTTGGGTCTGAGGTGTGAGGTGGTTTCTCGGGCCCTAAAAACAAAGGTCTCGATTCTTCAATCGACGAGGTTCATGTTAAATTTAATTTATTTGTCAGGCAACAGCCAATATTGTAACATGCTAGATGGTCTTGATTATTCTCTGTCTCTTTTGAGTCTCCATAAGTCATTAGAAAAAAAGAAACACAAACATTTCGGTTGGTCAAGCATATCATCCGAATGGATTTTCCTTTGGTGATACACGTGGAAAACATTGACTTGATCATCTCAATATTTTCTTATTATATATCCACTGCATACGAAAGTGTAAGTATGAATATTATTGGAAAAACATTTGTCTTGAGAGCAATGTTTCCCTCTTTATCTCTTTCTCTCTCTGTCTTAATGGGAAGTGAAAGGACATGACCCTAATGTATGTCGATAAATCAAATAGTACGTCCCTTTCGACGGAGAAATCGATTTGAGACAATCACATATACAATCAAAAAAATCGATTTAAGACATGATTATAAAATATATCGATAAATCAAATAGTACGTTCCTCTCTATAAAGAAATTGATTTGAGACAAATATATATATATTTTTAAAATCTACTATACAATTCGAATAAAAAATTATAAAAATCCTAATCGTCGAGATATTCAAAACCATAACGACCTTCCAATCTTAATCATGTCACAAACCTACCCCCACTGAGGTTAAAGCTGTCCAAAGTAGACAGCATATACTCGAAAGCTATGCCATCAAAAGAGGACAAAGTGGAAAACAAACAAAGCTAGAAAAAGAAACCTTGCTAGCTTGCCAAGTAAAAGACGAAAACATCAATAATGGAACACGTACACATTGTACTCAATTATGGCATCGCCTGTTTTAAGATCCAACGAATGAGTCGTTGCCTCAGCATAACCTCGAGCAAACCTGAATAGCCTGCTACCTCCGACCACCGGCATCTCCCTCACCCTGCTTGTGCCACCATTGTTCCTCCCTATCACCGTAAGCGTGCTACCATTATACTTTCCCTCGGTGAATGCGAAGTTCATGACCATTAAGAAAGCAACATCTTGTTGGGACGCAGAGGCATAAAATCCTTGTGCCTTTCCCACCATTTTTGAGCTTAGTTTGGGTCCCAAGGTCAATGGGTCGTCAAACATGGTTACCAGACCAAATAATGTCGACGATGAGTAGTTGGAGGGTGGCACAACTTGGACAGCAGTGGGATTCTTGCCACTAAGGATATCATGAAAGAAGAAGCGGAAGTGGCTAAGCTTTTCTTTCTTCAGACCAAGTAGCTTGCGGTCTAAGGCTCTTGCAAAGCCTTGTTCTTCTCCAGAGACCAGAATGGTAGAGAAGGAAGAGATAAGGAGGAAAACAATCAATTGAGAAGCCACCGTAGGAAGAACTCTAGCCATGGTTGCTTCCTAGCTATTTAGGTATCAGTTACTAATGCAAGTAAATGGGACTAAGTTGTGTCTATTTTCAAAGTGAATTGTGCATCTTATATGCAATCAGCTGGCAACCTACCCCGATATGGCACCTCGTGGGTTGGGAACCTCTCCACTCAATATGTTGAAAAACAGGATAGTCTAGTCAGAAAATTCGGGTAACCTTCTTCTGGAAGGACCAAAGTGTCCCAGAAGTCTAAGATATGCTGCTCGTAATTCATAAGAACCTGTCCCTTCATTTTTGCTCTTTTTCCAAGTGAATAAAAACTTTATTAATGAGTCTAGATCAACACCCCATCATACCTCTTCTTCCACATATCAAACAAAGACATGAAAAGAAGATCAGATGGCAGCAAGGGCCCAATCCTGTGACAAAAAGTAGCCCATCATGCACGGCTGCTTGACTATGCAAATAGTTGATAATTGAAAGGTAATGTATTCTAAACCATAAGATTGGGTATGATATCTGTTTGACTTGTCCAAGGGTAGGAATTAATTGCAATTTTCAGTTATATCTTTTAATTGGGAATTCGAGCAATATTTATGACTAAAAAAATTTCCCTTTTATTATGTTTATTAATACTGAAATCCTCATATTTATCCAAATTATCACAACATCACGTCCTAGCTAAAGTTTAAGCTGAGAAATTAATTGTAAAAGATGGGTTAGAATGCAAATTAATTTTCTGACGATATATATGTTTTTCTTATTCTTTTTCTTTTGAGCTTCGGCGATAGACTTCTTCCAATGTAGTGGACGACTAGCTAGCAAGTCTTTTGCCGAACCACATTCTTGACATATGCACAAAAGGAACTGAATTGGTAGGTGGCTAGCACTTCAACTTTAAGCAAACTGGCAAAAACCAGCCCTGCATGGCTTGAAGTAATCTAATGCCTACACGATGAATAAATAATTAAGCCTCAGTGCCAAAAGGGCTGGTTTTTGCCAGTTTGCTTAAAGTTGAAGTGCTAGCCACCTACCAATTCAGTTCCTTTTGTGCATATGTCAAGAATGTGGTTCGGCAAAAGACTTGCTAGCTAGTCGTCCACTACATTGGAAGAAGTCTACCGCCGAAGCTCAAAAGAAAAAGAATAAGAAAAACATATATATCGTCAGAAAATTAATTTGCATTCTAACCCATCTTTTACAATTAATTTCTCAGCTTAAACTTTAGCTAGGACGTGATGTTGTGATAATTTGGATAAATATGAGGATTTCAGTATTAATAAACATAATAAAAGGGAAATTTTTTTAGTCATAAATATTGCTCGAATTCCCAATTAAAAGATATAACTGAAAATTGCAATTAATTCCTACCCTTGGACAAGTCAAACAGATATCATACCCAATCTTATGGTTTAGAATACATTACCTTTCAATTATCAACTATTTGCATAGTCAAGCAGCCGTGCATGATGGGCTACTTTTTGTCACAGGATTGGGCCCTTGCGGCCATCTGATCTTCTTTTCATGTCTTTGTTTGATATGTGGAAGAAGAGGTATGATGGGGTGTTGATCTAGACTCATTAATAAAGTTTTTATTCACTTGGAAAAAGAGCAAAAATGAAGGGACAGGTTCTTATGAATTACGAGCAGCATATCTTAGACTTCTGGGACACTTTGGTCCTTCCAGAAGAAGGTTACCCGAATTTTCTGACTAGACTATCCTGTTTTTCAACATATTGAGTGGAGAGGTTCCCAACCCACGAGGTGCCATATCGGGGTAGGTTGCCAGCTGATTGCATATAAGATGCACAATTCACTTTGAAAATAGACACAACTTAGTCCCATTTACTTGCATTAGTAACTGATACCTAAATAGCTAGGTAGCAACCATGGCTAGAGTTCTTCCTACGGTGGCTTCTCAATTGATTGTTTTCCTCCTTATCTCTTCCTTCTCTACCATTCTGGTCTCTGGAGAAGAACAAGGCTTTGCAAGAGCCTTAGACCGCAAGCTACTTGGTCTGAAGAAAGAAAAGCTTAGCCACTTCCGCTTCTTCTTTCATGATATCCTTAGTGGCAAGAATCCCACTGCTGTCCAAGTTGTGCCACCCTCCAACTACTCATCGTCGACATTATTTGGTCTGGTAACCATGTTTGACGACCCATTGACCTTGGGACCCAAACTAAGCTCAAAAATGGTGGGAAAGGCACAAGGATTTTATGCCTCTGCGTCCCAACAAGATGTTGCTTTCTTAATGGTCATGAACTTCGCATTCACCGAGGGAAAGTATAATGGTAGCACGCTTACGGTGATAGGGAGGAACAATGGTGGCACAAGCAGGGTGAGGGAGATGCCGGTGGTCGGAGGTAGCAGGCTATTCAGGTTTGCTCGAGGTTATGCTGAGGCAACGACTCATTCGTTGGATCTTAAAACAGGCGATGCCATAATTGAGTACAATGTGTACGTGTTCCATTATTGATGTTTTCGTCTTTTACTTGGCAAGCTAGCAAGGTTTCTTTTTCTAGCTTTGTTTGTTTTCCACTTTGTCCTCTTTTGATGGCATAGCTTTCGAGTATATGCTGTCTACTTTGGACAGCTTTAACCTCAGTGGGGGTAGGTTTGTGACATGATTAAGATTGGAAGGTCGTTATGGTTTTGAATATCTCGACGATTAGGATTTTTATAATTTTTTATTCGAATTGTATAGTAGATTTTAAAAATATATATATATTTGTCTCAAATCAATTTCTTTATAGAGAGGAACGTGCTATATTGATTTATCGATATATTTTATAATCATGTCTTAAATCGATTTCCTTGATTGTATATGTGATTGTCTCAAATCGATTTCTCCGTCGAAAGAGATATACTATTTGATTTATCGAGATATTTTAAGACGGCCATGTCTTAAATAGATTTCATTGACTGTACATGTGTTTGACTCAAATCGATTTCTCCGTCGAAAGGGACGTACTATTTGATTTATCGACATACATTAGGGTCATGTCCTTTCACTTCCCATTAAGACAGAGAGAGAAAGAGATAAAGAGGGAAACATTGCTCTCAAGACAAATGTTTTTCCAATAATATTCATACTTACACTTTCGTATGCAGTGGATATATAATAAGAAAATATTGAGATGATCAAGTCAATGTTTTCCACGTGTATCACCAAAGGAAAATCCATTCGGATGATATGCTTGACCAACCGAAATGTTTGTGTTTCTTTTTTTCTAATGACTTATGGAGACTCAAAAGAGACAGAGAATAATCAAGACCATCTAGCATGTTACAATATTGGCTGTTGCCTGACAAATAAATTAAATTTAACATGAACCTCGTCGATTGAAGAATCGAGACCTTTGTTTTTAGGGCCCGAGAAACCACCTCACACCTCAGACCCAAAACATAATATTAATGTTCTTGACAACCAAGATTGCTGTTATCTTTGCTTCATTATTCCTTCCCATCGTTGTCGCCCACCCATAATTAATTCTGTCCTTAATTACGTGACAATGCCCTCGTATGAGTAAGTGTCAAATTTCGAGTAATTTCATCACACAACGTATCGATTATCAATCTCGTCAAAGAAAAACGTTGTGTGCGTTGGTCTCAAAGGTTGTGTTTCTAAAAATGAAGATAGGATTCCAAAATGTTGGCCATTGGCCTAATAAAATAGTTACAAAACAATTTATCTCTTCAATCAAATTATTTTTTTTTATTTTTTTTCAATAAATATAAAAAATTATTCAAATTATTTTTTTTCTTCGCATTTTATAAAATTTTCAAAATTTAAAATTTTTACCACCTCAAAATTTTGATCTGCAAACACCAGATGTTTTGAGAGAGTGGGCATTTTTATAGAAATATATTTTAGAGGGCCAAGGTGCAAAAAAATTCAAAACAATTCTTTAAAAAAATAGCTTTTTGAGCTAAAGGAAGCATCGAATTTTTGACCGTTTCCCTGTCTCGGACAATAGTTGTCTAAAGTTGCTGGATTTTGAATTGCAGTACATGGACCGACGGGGCCTGTGTAGGCCCGTTTTGATCAGAAGATAACACTTTTAGTCTCAAGGCTGAAAGGCCAGTCTGAGTGATCCAAGACTAATCTATCACAGACCAAAAATTTCAATAGGTTGAATTGAGCAAAAAATTGAAAGAACCATCCAGACCCCTTTTTCGTACTTCTTTTATCTCAAAAGTATCGCAGCATATTGTCCACTCAATAAAAAAAAAATAATATATATATATATATATATCTGTGCTTTAAAATCATTTTCCTCTCTCATTAAATTATTATTTTTTATTACAATAAATATGAAAAATTCACTTAAATCATCTCAATCTCTTCATTTTTTTTTTTATCAATCTTCATAAAATTCTACTTTTTACTATTTTTTTTCTCAAAATCCAATAAAACTTTATTCTACTTAAATTTTCACCATATTTCTAAAATTTCTAAAAAAAATTAGTTTGCAAACATGAATTTAAGATATTGCTTATGACAAATCTTCTTTTAACATGTTGTCATTTACTTCTATTAGTTGTTATCCATTTCATCAACAAAATCATTGTTTCTTATTCGATTGATATTTATTTTGCTATTTTTCTATTTATTTTGATGATTGATTTAATTTTTTTTTCAAAAATCTAGACTTAACAAATTATTATTAATATATTTTTAAATAAAGAAAAAATACATATTCACTATTCACCCCTCTGTGAACAGAATCCAAACAGGATATTTCTAAACTCCACTGCCACCTGGCTAGCCAGCTGGATCGCAACATACTATTTAGCTTGTGCCCTTCTGCTGCTGAATTATTTTTGTGCCTATGATATGATGCATCAACACATGACAGTGTGATCTTTGGTCTTTTTCTTTAACGCGTGCCATGGTAGGGTCCCAACGCGGCTTATACTTTCTTAAAGGAACTTTGAATGTTTTTTTTTCCATATAGAAGCTGTGCCACATTGGATTCCATTTTGAGGGAAGACTAGACGTTCTATATCTGATAAAGTGGGTCATCTTAAATATATATATTTTGCATTTAAATGCTTCCCTACGTAAGATCAGAAGACGCCAAAATGCGGGAGAAATTAAAAGAAAACATCATATTCATGAGTTCATCAATCATATATGATGATGCTAATTGGGGGGTACTCGAGTATACATGTGAACATGCCCTTCACGGTTTAAAACAGTGGAGTTTTTATTTAGCAATATAATTATGGCCTCTTGGATCCTTCACATATTTGATCAAGGAATTCAGGCAAGGGTCAAGATTAATATGGTTGACTTGTTCTTTCTTTAGGCTTATAATAAATAAACCCTTGCTGAGAATGTCCATCCCGGTTACTTTCAAAGGTGATGAGAATTCCTACCACTTTTACCTAGCTGGCTCATATTGTCTCCACCTGCAACTGTGTCAGAGTCACCTTCATTGCACCCATGTCATTGCTATACATTATGAACACAACTTATTAGACAGTTGAATCCTAGGTCTTTTTAAAATCAAGGGAAAACTTTATAAGTATGTGTCAATTTTATTTGCGACTTTTTAATTTTTAAAACTGCGATTTACATCCTCTAAGTGTGAAATGTTTGCAATGTTCGTCCACAGTCAAAATTTCCGTTAAACTTAACAGAATTCGGCATTAAAATAACCTAAATGCCTCAAAATTATTTTTTTAAAAAATAAATAAAAAGAAATAATCAAAAATATATATAGATTATTGAAATAGAGTTTCAATAGTTTTATTTAAAAAATATTATCTTTTTTTAATATCAATTTTTTTATTTTTAATGAATTATTTTAATATTTTTAATAATTTTATTTGGAAGGTTATTTTAATCATTTTAACGCTGAATTTCATCAATTATAACGGAAATTTTACTGTAGACGAACATTGCAAATATTTCATACTTATAAGAACGTAAATCGTAATTTTTAAAATGAAAAAAAAAATAAATATAATTAACATAAATTTATAAGGTGAATAATAATTTTTTTCCTAAAATCAATTGATCTAAAAGAGTGTCACTCAATTTTTTATAATATCGGACATCGTACTCAATAGAGCTCCAACAAGAATGGCTGCCGGTACCTATATGTACATGTAGTACATGTGATACTGCGGAGTGTAGAACTATATTAGAAGATGTTTGGATTTTTTGTATTCTCATAATTTTTTAAATATTGAGAATATATATCATCTAAAAATAATTACAACACACATATTAATAAAATTAACATTACTAATCAATTTTTAAAATATAAAAAATTCTTAAAATAATAATTAACGAACATCTTCTTCGTACGCCTCACTGGTTTCCCGATCACGGAATCACAGGCCAGCTACCAGAATTATCTTGCAAAAGTCACTTGGCCCATGGCTAGCAACAACGATTTCCAACCATTAATGTTGTCGCATGTCATTTCCCAAAACACTGTTTCCTCAAACACCACGCACCAGCTTGTGTGGTTAGATAATCATGTTGGTTGAAATTAAGTCGCGCACCATCTTTTTTGGCCAGTTGACGCGATGTTTCAATCGTTTAGGGGCGTTTATTTATCTAATTTTATTTTCAAAATTTTTATTATATTAAATATATTTTATAAATTTAAATAAATTTTAATATTTTTATATATTTTTTATAATTTTTATTTTAAAAATATTCTCTAAAATTTCAATAAACAAACGCCTTATCATTAACTCAACTAATTAATTATCTTTTGGCATTCCTGGTCTTGGCCTTCTCGTCATGAATATAATGGAACAAGTGTACCTCTACATTAAAAGCCCTTATTTCCTCCACCCTCACCAATATATCTGAAGATGTTGAATTGGTTAACTCTCTATTTGATCACCATTATTCTTCAAAAAAACAGGATGGTTATCAGGGCCGGGCGTTGAGATTTTGGTTGATCAAAACTTATGAAACCTATAATTACTCAGTTCTTTACATTAATCATCACTCCAGCTAGTTAATTATTACTTGAAGTCTTCTGCTAAACTTCCATAATTCCACTTGACTGGTTTAACGGGAGTGGGATATGAATAGAATGCCACTTGACTGGTTTGGAATAAAGAATTTGTCAAAGTGGGCCTTCATGATCAGGTATTGAATATTACACCCTTGCAAAGTAGAGGACATCCAGAGTGGGGGAATATTTGGGACCAAATTGGACAAAAGCCATATTCATGACATCATCATTGCTATAATAAAATTTACAAGTCAAAAAGATACGGAAATGTAATCATATAGTTTCTAGTAATATTGCTTAAACAAACCCTGCAGGCACTTTAATTTTGGTGATTTTGTGGGGTTATGATCTCCAAGTTGGATTCGGCAAATTATAAACGAGTGCAGATTCCCATTCTTCTAGGCATGATCTGGGCATCCAAGGGGCTCATTAATTATTGTAACATGCATGAATTTCTAATTAGGAATATACATATATAAGGTTTCAGGTTCGAATCTTCTTACGTGTAAATAATTTTTTGAAAGCACTCAAACTGTAAAGTTAGATTTACTGAACATGTGTGGTTTAAAAAAATTATATGACTGTAGATTTACCATATTGTTATACTCAATTCATACGTATATTAAGTCAAATATATCTAAACTCAATGCAGATAAATAGATATTTAAATTTCTCTCGATATTATAAAAAAAAATTAGAAATATGCAATATATATACACGCATATCCTTTCATAAGGTGGCAGCTTTTAGTTTTGGCAAAATTAGAATAATGAATAAAGGGCCTAAAGGTAACATGCATGCATGGTCGACCACCATTTCTCAAGGCAACTTTTTCCCATAAATTTTTCTTCGTTGCCTTCACTAAATTCTAGCTTTTTCTTTATGGCCACACCAGAAACCCCCTACCTGGCTACCTTTTTCTTCAATGTTCTTCTCATCTTCCCACGGTTCCTCTCAAGTCTCAATGGTCGGTCGTACGTGGTGCCTGGTCATTGGCAGACACGTATACCTACAGCACAACGAATCTCAACCATGAATTATTCTTACCGACGTCCTAAAATTATCCCGATGCATCTGCGGAAAAGGGGAATCCCTGTCATGCAAGTAATTAAAGCTACGCGCACACATATCATGGATCAAATATATCTGTCTAATTTTCGTTGCATAAAGCACACAAAGCCATAGTACTACTACTACTCCACAGAGTTGGCAATTAGCAAAAGAATTAGAAATTAATTAAAGATATATGACAGCATCAAGGGGCGTGTAACGTGTTATTCACTCTCGGTTCAGGTTGATCTATAGCTCCTTCCCTATACAAGCAACGTTTGTCGACTACACACAACTCTTATCCAGAACGAACCACGTACTTCCAGACAAGATTTTAAGCGTCTTCTCCTTGACAAAGACCTCCACAAAAACCCATTCAAACCACATTTTCTTCCAACCCTCATAAAAACCCATTGAAACCACATTTTCTTCCAACCCTTTTGCTAGTCATGGCTAGGTACTACAACAATTCTTTCTTCGACAACCTCTATTTCCCTGTCCATCTCTGGTTCTTTCTTGGCATAGTCTTCTTCATCTTGGGTTTCACATGGTACTTAAACTTTGAATCTATGTTCGAGGACTTCTTCACTTATTTAAAACTTTTTTGCATCATTGTCCCCGTACTTCTGCTGATTATAGTTCACTGCCTATCGAGTGGTGTTCCATCTCTGATACCGTCGGTGGAGAGGGATTCGCTTCTCAGGGCCGGAGGATCTCCTTGGGGTGTGGCTCTTGTGCTTGTGTTCCTCCTGTTCGTGATCTCCTACCAATCTACTTTCCATGAACGTTGGTTTCCCTTACGTAGCAAATGATAATCGAGTTATGTTAGTGGCTTTGAGTCATATCTGTAAAAAGAAGTAGAAGAAGAAGAAGAAGAAGAAGTGAGCTTCCCTTGTTCTTTTTAAGCACACGAGACTGACAAGAGTAGCTATTGTAATTAGGTTATCCTATCTCTGTGTTTGGGAAGATATATATAAATAATGTAACAAGTCACAGGATGTTATGTAGTAACATGTACTTTTGTATGGTCCTGTTATTTTCTGGTTTAATTATCGATGCACTGAAAAGGTAAGATCACTTCCATCTTCTTCTGTTTGGTATATACAAGAAGCGATTTTGGATATAGTCTAATTGCGCTTCTTTTGAGTACCATTTCTTGATTGCAATTAAGCTTGTTGTGCCTATCGATCGTGGCATCTAGTTGAATCTGCAACTGTGCTGCCTACCTTCGTTAAATCTATCTAGCTAAGCTACTTGCATCAGTCAAAAGATTTCTTTCGATGGTAAATGTAATTCACAATCAAAAAGATTCAGTGGACCTCAAGAAAGCAGAATAAAGTGGAACAATTCGCTGCTAAATGGACAGCAAGAACAAACACTTTGGTTCTATTGCCTTAAACTCTCTTCTTCTCCCAATATATGATATGTACACTGTTGTTTTGGAACTCCGTCATCTATAATATTGTAATGATCTTTAATCATTGGCGTAGAGAAAAACAAGATTCAGTGAAATGCATGCCATATACTCATTGAAGTGAATAAGCAACACTTGAGAAGAATATATATAAACCAAGGACATAACTGCCTCAATCCAAACATCAAAGCAATTAGATACCTGCAACATGGTCAGAATTTCGAGTTTTGGAATCTGTCTAAAACTCAGTAAGGTAGGCCATGGAGGAAGGTGGCGGGGGGAAGACTCGTATGAACAAGAAATCGAACGAGTAAAAGACACTGAGAAAGACTTAGAAACAAAAAAAAAACAAAAAAAGACACTGAGAAAGGCTTCACATCCCCTATAGGGCGTTCAGGCTCCAGCATAAATAAATTTTTGTAGGTCCTGCACAGAATATGTTCAGTCCTCTACCCAGAGTTTATATAGACGACCTCCCAACTCAGGGTGGGCTCAAAACCCGCATATACCCGCGGAAAGTTCACCAGCAGCTCATGAGACGGGACAAGCATCCATTGAAAGAAGAGGAAGCCGCCCAACGAGCAATATCGTACGAAAGATAATTCGCACTTCTAAGAACAAACTCAGCGATAAAGTACTGAAAAGACGGCAATAGAACCCGGGCATTCCAAAAAATAGTACTTACAAAACAATCAATAGCACAATCTTTAAGGTTGGTAGAATTCTAGACTTCTCTAAAATAAATATCTACCAAGACTTCACTATACTTGGAGACAGTTTGGTCAAGTTTTGAACAAGGGCTGAGGATGAAGATTAATCCAACCACCATAGGTTAGATTTTGGTGCAACGGGTTAAAGTCCATTAGAGAGGAGAAAGTCCATGAGGGATTTTAGACTGGCACATGGCTAGAGTTTATATGCTAGATCTGAGATGGACCAAGCTGTTTACCAGCAAAACTAGCTTGAGGCTAAACCTAATGCCCCAGCAACTGGGTACGTGGCTAGCCTATGTGTCTTCTTGTCTTACAAACGTTGGTAAACCCTCTGTCAGCAGAATTAGGTACTGCTAGCAGATCTTAAAAAGAAAAAAAGAGAGTAACTCTAATACCTATACTCTCTTCACCCAAGAAAAAAGAACTTCAAAGAGGGTAGCCTCTGCCAATAAGTGGCTCCACCATTTTGGGGAGGGGGAAGCTATTTCCAAAGTAGGACTTTAGGACCAACTGACCAAGCTAGCTGAGACCCACAAATTCAGCCAAATGTCTGCAAAAATGGCATTCCCTTTGATCCAAATAGCTTTAGTGCATTATATATTTACAAGGCATCATCAGTGACCAGTAGCTAACGGCAGCTGGGTCCCATAAGTTGCAATTGCCCCATTATAAAATATGCAATTTTTTCTTTCACCCAGTGGAAGACAATAAAATAACGTAGGACCAGTGCAGTAACTCTGTATTTTTCAACACGGGTTCCGGAAAGTGTCAGATGGCACGTACTTCTGTCCCACTTGTTATAAGGAGGTCGACTGGGGATGTACGGGAAGTCTCCGGATTCCGCAGTACCAATTCATGAAACAACCCTATATGAATGAACTTATAAAGCATGGATCGTAAAGCTGCCATGAATATAAACAAACCTCTTATCTGGCATTGTTTAAGGCACACCACAATATCAAGTGAAAGATTCGGGTTTGGAGGTCTATGCTCTACTCTCTGGCATTCAGATCAAGCAAGATTTTCAATGACATTGACATATATTCACGTGGGACTTGGTTTTCCCAAAAGGGCGTTGGCTTCTAGCCCAGTTTTATTTGTTTCTTTTGTCTCTCTGTTTTCTCCAGAGTTTTGCACCAAACAGGATGCTTCTTCATCCTGAGCTGGTCAGGTAGCTAGACAGAGAAGGACCAATTACGCATCGACAGGTTCCAGATGTATGGAGTGTTATTTGCAATACAACAATATTACCTTTGGAAAAGAGCAAATCCCTGCATCGAACGTGAGTTTTTACCGTGTAAACAGCTTAGATTGCCCCTTTTGATGTGCCATGAAAATTGATAGTCTACTAATGAGCCTTCCAATCCTCATCGTAGGGGGGGGGGCGGCGGGGGTTGGTTGGCCAAAAAGCCATTGTCCCGGACCTAAATTGTTAATTGAGGTAGTCGGGACAGGACTGCGAGAGTCTTATGTCGTTTTAATAGAGGAATTGGTCCTAAACTAGCTCAACTTTTGACTTGTCCTTCTTTTCCCACTACCATTACTGAGATTGTCACTTTTTTCTTCCCCGAGACATGACCATCTTTGCCGTCAAACAACACCTTCACATAAAAAGTGTTCAAAACTTAATTTACCAAAATAGTTCTGGTTAGCGCCATCTGTGTTACTTGTGATTGCAGGGCACCAATGTTGTGCTCCGCAAAAAAATTTAATACCACCATCGCTTAATTGCTTCCCATTCCAATATTTGATGGCTGCCTTTATCCATATATTGTCGTGTTGCCACGGAACAGTTGTATCATGAATCCATTGCATATTGTCTGTCAGCTATTGGTCAATGAACTCTGTACCCATAACTGGAAAAGCAAGAATCTCCTTCTAATTTGATACCACCAAACAAGGCCCAAAAGTTCCAAAGGGCTACTGAAATTTTTTAGGAATATTCAAAGCTCCCTCGCAAAGTGGATTCTAACAGCTGTGCAGGAGTGCTGTAATCTAGAAAAGATTTCAAAAGGTCACCGCATCTAACATAAAAAAAAGTGGGAGAACACACCCATTCCAAGTTGCAACTCGAAAACCCGCTTCCAATAGCTGGAAGCACAAGCTGAGTGGTTAGTGTCCATATCTCCGTAGTTCTTAGAACCCATGAAGTTCATGGATGAAGGTGAGGTAAAGTATTTAATTGAGTTAGTTTCTTCTTCTTCGTTTGGTTTACCTGCAGTACTAGTTTCTTCTTCTTCACTAGTTCTCACAATTTCAGAAGGCGTATTATACCGTAAATTGATTGTGTAATTGATACAGCATAGCTTATTGGCAGGTTTTTCTTTCGTTTTTGCTAGGAAATAGATATCTTTAGGGGTTCAAAAAGATGCAGAAAGTGGAATAATTATTTCCCAACAGTGCAGATAGAGAGATGATCTTTTATTAAAAAAAAAAAACAGAGTTGGATACCTGAAGAAGGAAACCCAAGATTACAGTTTACAAGCAGAGTAACAGCAGCTACTGTTTCTTCTCCTCACGCTTCATTTCCACAGAAATGAAATGAAAGTTGGAGAAGCCTACTGCCTACATTATACACCCAAAGGTTACACATTTGTCAAGGGACAAACAAGAGCTTCAGAAGACAACGCCTTGGTAGGATATGAGAAAGAAAAGCAGCATTAGTACAAAGGCCACACCCCAAGGTGAGCCCCCAGCTCGGTGGATGGCACCAGGCTCAGACCCTGGCATGGGTAGGCTAAGGTGGCTGCCTGTGGAGAGCCAGTGAACTGCAATGACCAGCAGAAGAGGGGAAATTACCAGCAAACGTTGCAATAGCTCGGATGCTGTAGCCATCACTGCATCATAAATTAAATAACCCAGAAATCCACAGATCACTATTATAGTTGCCTTGACTATCCACTGCTCTGAGATGCCGAAACATGATGTTCTTGATCGTGGGGCTGAATCCATGATGGCAAGTGTTCAGTGATTGAGGCGTGGTGGAGGAAAAGGGGTGAAGAACAACCACAATATAAATAGAAGGATTGATGGGTAAAAGAGCCAAAAGAAAGGGAGAAAAATAGAGAGCTAGATGTCCTTTTGTATTTATTATGCGGACTTATTGAGCTACCATTTTGAAACTTTTATCCTTACTTTATAACGGGGGGGGAAATAATTCACCGAAGCCCTAACCCTAGATTTAACTCATTCATGTGGAGTCATGTGATCATGGAATTTAGTACTCTCATAGTAGAATGTCTACATGCAAGGGCAATGACGTAATTTCGAAGGATCAATAATATGTCTTGTAATTTCCAAAGAAAATGACAAAAGCAACTCTATAGTGTCTGGTTGGATTGACTGTGCTTGCATTTTGGGGAGGTTGTATAGGATTGGGGGACTTCTTTTTTTTTTGGGGGGGCGGTATCAATAAAATCGCTCGATTGCAAAAAATAAAATTTAAGAAAAAAAGCAGAGAAGTAACTCTAAAATATGCACAGAGACATAGGAAACGGTTACTAAAACTTCCAGTAGCTTTTACAATCTCAACTGAGCATGCAATGAGATGCTCTGCAAGCTAGCATATAGAAGCAAGAATAGCAGGTCTGGGCAATAACGCATCACAAGATGTACAGTGCAAATCATGCCAAGAAGCACCACTTCCTAGTGATGCCATGTGTAAGCTTTAAAGAACTGGCAAACTTTTGCTTTTGGAGTTCTCCTGAATTTATACACAGCATGATGCCCCCCCCCCCCCCAAAGGTGATGCCTGACAGATTTCCGATCTAGAATAACATTTTGAATAAATCAGTAGAAACTGCTCTTCCGGCCTCTGGGGCTGATTAGCATCTCCCTTGGCAATCACCCGGTTCTGCAGCGTCTTCTGACTTGCTGTCCACTTCCCTTCCCTTCAATTTTTTTTTTTCGTTTTTTTTTCCCTTTGGAGATTGGTGCAGTCAACCAAACGTGGGCATCAGGATGAGAAAAATATTGCAACAACTTCAAACATTCAAAACAAATACCTTAACAACTTGTGAGACAGAATTCCATACTTGAAAGCTCGGCTGCACGAATTTAGAACAATCTCTGGTTACAACTTCTGCAGGCGACTCTTGAGAAATTTAGATCTTATTTCTAGCGCATTTTGGCAGGTCTCACATCCTGGTCAACTCACCAAATTACAGAGGCGTTACACTCCTAGGCATGCTGCATTTGGATACATTGATGCAGCTTATATGTCCTAATCCACCCTTGATATTCCATGAAGCTCCTACAAAAGCCCCAATTACTTCGATATATCTTTTCGTAGTCTGAAGCTTATGACTGGGATAGGTGCACCAAGCTAGAAGAACATAGTCTTAGCAACGCTTCTTGGGAATGCGTTTACAGACAAAGTAAATAGTCTCTGCACCCCATCTTGGTAATAACACAACTTTCCATGCTACTGTGGCTGTCACCAAGAACAAAAAACTGAGAAAGTTCAAGTTGCCCCTTTAACAAATTTGTCTTCTTCGTCCCTGCTTTCTTTTAGCATAATGCATAAAAATTGCATAGACATATGACTCTATCAGCCCGATATCAAAAGTTATACTACCGCCCCTTCCATGGTTACCTTTGCAGGGCCGTCATTCGCTTCTACCCAACTGCACCCAGGAAACTTCATCAATCGCCTCTGCTTCATGGATACTCTCAGGTCAGCTGCATCATCCCAGCAACCAGACAAAGAAGATACATTAGCTGCAAGTACATAGTTTGCTCCAAGTTCAGGCTCTAATTTAAACAAGAGTTTCCTCAGATTATCATCTAAACAAAAGCTTCGGCCATGTGTTCTGCATGCACCCAAGAAGCTTCTTATGATGACTGAGTTAGGCTCCATTGGCATGTTCTTGATAATCTCGTAGGCTTTATCAATCAATCCAGCTCTTCCAAGCAAATCCACCCTGCATCCATAATGCTCCATTGTTGGGTTGATCTTATAAATTCTTACCATCTGATCAAAATACTTTTCACCTTGATCAACAAGACCCAAGTGACTACAAGCCGACAAGATCCCCGCAAATGAAATGCTGTCTGGTTTCAGTCCAGCTTGTTCCATCTCAGTAAACAATGAAATTGTGTCTTTCCCATGACCATGATCTGCAAGACCAGAAATCATGATTGTCCAAGACTGCAAATTCTTCTCACCCATTGACTTGAAAACTTGGAAAGCTTTCTCAATATGACCACATTTGGTATACATTTCAAGAAGAGCTGTCCCTAAGGCGACATCCAACTCCATTTGGTTTCTGATAATGTAGGAATGAACAGACTCCCCTTTGCAAATATCGAGCAGATGAGTAGAAGCAGAAAGCAAGCTAACCAAAGTGACTGAGTTTGGTTTTTCATTTGCTAGCTTCATGTGTTGGAACACAATAAAGGCATCTGACAGATGGCTACTGTGAACAAACATAAAACAATAACACGAGCAAGGTTAAGATAAATAAATAAAGAAGTATCTAACAATTATTGACAAGAAGATTACAGAACAATAGAAGAGACAAAAGTTGGTTAATGAAGACATAAAAAAAGTCAATCTGGCTAATATCATAGAAGTCTCATAAAATTGTCTTTTAGTACTCACATACTAGTCTCACCTTATGAAAGTTGGGTTTCACCAACCATTCATTACCCCCTCCCCACCAACTTTAAAATTAAAAAAACTAGAAGACAAAAACGAAGAGAAAGAAATTTGTGACATCCCTTCAATTTTTTGTTGAAGCCGGACTCTAATATGAAAAGTAGTTCTAATTTTCTCTCAAGAGTTAGAACGAATTTTAAGGTCCTCTCATACAATAATTATGAAGGCTATCATCATTTGTCTTGGGAATAAAGGCATTGTGAATATCGTAGATGAAATCTTCCGATATAAATCTTTTATAGGGTACTACTCTCGGGAATAGCCACAACCTCAAAGACAAGAAGTTATCACACTCTATGAACAAAAGGGACAAGTACTAACTTGTATGCTTAGGCCAGGAACAATGATCGGTTTTCCTTAATGTGCCTATTTTGGAAGTTGAACTGTAAGATTTTCAATGAATCCTGGACCTCCTTGGCTATGGTAATTAGAGGGACCCTGGCCCTCGTTAATTGAACAAGAATCTAAGATTTTTGTGGAATGATAGGTGACAATCATCAATTATTTTACCGATCAGCCGGCTTATTTCTAAACTTACAACATCACAAAATACCTAAATGGTATTAACAAACCCAACAAATGCTAGTTGTCCACTAGCTAACTATTCACATAACTTGCAACTAGATGGTAGCCGCTCGTCCACTTTCTGCTCCTTGACAAGACCAAGTCTTTCTCCATGCAAATCAGTGGAACACGTATTTTCCCACACAAAATACCACAAGTATTTAAGAAATTCACGCTCAGCTAGGGAATGGGTGCAACATCTCCGTTACTTTTGTTTCAAAACAAGCCCATCCATTAGCTGAGACGTTGTTTAGTAACATACATAGACACTGAATAGGCATATAGTTTGAACTTTGAAGTATGAAAGCAGCATACCAAGCAACGTATCCCGCAATCATGGAGCTCCAAGAAACCACATCCCTCACAGTCATTTCGTCGAACACCCGCCTCGCAAGCTGGATGGCGCCACAAGCTGCATACATCCTCAAAAGAGTGTTCCCTACATACCGATCAAAATATAAACCCGCCTTTGTTATCATTGAATGCACTGCCCCACCTTCTCCGACCATTGAACACCGACCGCAGGCTTTCAAAACAAAAGGGTAAGTGAAATTATCTGGTTGAAGTCCAACCCTTTGAAGCCGAGAGAACAGCCTCACCGACTCAATCGGAGCTGGGCTCTTTGTGAATGCTCTAATGATTGTATTCCAAGCAAAAAGTGGCGGAACAATGGGTACGCTATCGAACACCAATCTCGCAAAACCCACCGAAATCGAGCACGCGGAAAGAACGAACCGAGAAACGAATTCAGGGTCATAATCGACGGCTGTTTTGAAGGCCAGAGACTGGAGTTGGAGAAGATGGGTGGCCGTTGTTGACCGTTCGACGAGGCTTTGAATTTGGCGGGAAATCGTAACCATCGAATAAGCCTCAGACTCATTTTATCAACGATAACCGATATTCTATTAGAGGATGAAGTAAGATACTGTTCATTCTTCATATCGCGAATGGGACCCACCCGAATGCCGCAATTAGTCCATGAGCTGACCCGGCCCGACATACGATCCAGTTTGACAGCATTCGGGCCACATCCGACGACGATATCCATTCGGGCAAAAAGTACTTTGGTAACGAGTTTGAAAATTTCCTACTTTGCGTAACGAATCTTTATAGGAGAGGTCACCGAGCCCATGAACACTCTGAAACCAGAGACAGAGACGAGAGAGTTGGCTGGAGCGTCTTACGTGCGCATTCACTTTGACTGTGAGAGAGAGAGAGAGAGCAGAATGAAGGCTTCGAAGATTTCGATCAAACCGACCGCCACTACCCACAAGAACAGCAGCAGCAGCAGCAGTCTCCAAAGCAGTTCGGAGAAACCCCACAAACCGAAACCCCCTTTCAGACCCGCTCAAGACGATACGAAGCCTGTCCTCCGAGATCCAGTACTCTCTCTCTCTCTCTCTCTATAAAGTTTTTCATCCGTAAAGCCTTTAAAGCTCTTATCTGACAATGGGTATTCGGTTTTTGTGGAAACCGGAGCCGGAGGCGGTAGGCGATATTGCCTATGTGGCAGAACCGGCAATTCCGCCGAAACCTCCCGGAATTCCGGTGTCGGGCATTTTTTTTTTCAAACCCCCCCTTCCCCCCGATCTCTCATTCTCTAATCTCTCTTCTCTCACTCACGACACTCGGCTCTTTCTTCTCTCATTCACTCGGCTCTCTCTGATCTCCAGAATTTTCTTGCCGGAATTCCGGCATCCGTTACCGGTATTTCCGGAATTCCGGCTCCGGTAGTACAGTTACCCAGCCCTAGTTTAGTTTTCAAAAATGGAGGTGGTAACTTGAATTTATTTGTGGGTAATTTTTGTTTGAATTTATGTTTCTTCTTTGTGGTAGATACTTCGATCGGACCCCATGGAGACGGAGGAAGCTGTGCTCCGATTGCCTCCTTTCCCTGTTACCAGCAGACCAAATCCCAGTCCAAAATGAGCTCAAATCCTACTCTATATTGTTCTGAGGTATCTCTCTTTCGGAAATTTGTTGTTGTCTATGAGAACTCAATCCAATTTGCTGCGATGAAATGAAGAGGTATGTAGTTTCTTGCAAATAATTTCTTTTCTATTCATACATGGATTCGAAAATGAGTTCTTGCTAAGATGGGATTTCAATTTCCATAAAGATGTGCTTGAATGGAACCGGAAAATTCCAATTTTCCCGCTTCCGGTACCGCCACTGATATCAGTTTTTCTATACCCACCCTATGACGATAACAGTGCTGGTGACCCAAAATACTTGTTATTGGAGATTTTTCCGATTACTAGAGACACAGCATTGTCTGGAACAGCTGAAATCGGAAATTTTTTTAAAGATGTTCTTTATATAGATTTTATTTAGCTTAAAATGTTTATTATTTAATAATAACTAAAACAACTTTAACTAAATTTGTCTGCAGATTTTCATAATGTGCAGCCACAACGCCTAGACTTGAACGGGCCTGATTCTGATTTTGCTGTCAATGAAACCAATTTTGTTGACTGAAGATTGGACGAATTTTCAAACCCCTTTCTGAACCCTAATTTGCTTGTTCATTCATCCATGAATCATTCTCTGTAAGAATTGGAAAACCCCCAAAACAGGAAAAGGTCTTCACTAGGAGTGTAAACTGACACCTCGGCTCAGTTTTCAGCCCCTACTATAGGGTTCGGTTGTTGAAAAACAAGGACCGACAATTACGCCGAGGTATCTCTAGACCGGCCTAACCGACGATAGTCGATTTCGATCAGTGTGAGCAAGGAATTAGCAGAGGAAAAAAAATCAAGAGAAACTAAAATGAAGTACAACTAGAACTCAAATCACAAATCAACAGCTACCAACACCCACCAAAACTCAAAGCAACCATCCACAATCAACCACTAACAACAAAATCGCAACCATCAACAACCAAAAGAGAAAGACATCAACCACCAACAACAAAATCGCAACCATCCACAACCAAAAGAGAAAGACAACAACCATGAGAGGGGAAATTGTGTCAATGATGGGGGAACGTGGGGAGAGGTGGGGCTAAGGCAAATTGAGATTAAAAGAGGGATTTGTGAGGGGGGAGGGGAATGACAGAGAAATTAAAAGTTTTTTTTTTTTTGGAAGGGGGTTGAGACGACATCGTCTCACACTCCACTAATTAAAATATATATATACTTACCCTTGATTTGAAGCCTTGGGCCCCCAAAATCGTGGACCGAACCGAGGCCCTCGATCTTGGGATTTCTTAGGCTGAACACCTCAGCTCAATTTTCAGCCCCTACTATAGGGTTCGGTTGCTGAAAAACAAGGACCAACAATTACACCGAGATATCTCTAGACCGGCCTAACCGACGATAGTCGATTTCGATCAGTGTGAGCAAGGAATTAGGAGAGGAAAAAAAATCGAGAGAAACTAAAATGAAGTACAACCAGAACTCAAATCACAAATCAACAGCTACCAACACCCACCAAAACTCAAAGCAACCATCCACAATCAACCACCAACAACAAAATCGCAACCATCCACAACCAAAAGAGAAAGACAACGACAACCATGAGAGGGGAAATTGTGTCAATGATGGGGGAACGTGGGTAGAGGTGGGGCTAAGGCAATTTGAGATTAAAAGAAGGATTTGTGAAGGGGGAGGGAAATGAGAAAGAAATTAAAAGTTTTTTTTTTTTGGAGGGAGGTTGAGACGACATCGTCTCACACTCCACTAATTAAAAAATATATATACCTAGCCTCGATTTGAAGCCTTAGGCCTCCAAAATCGTGGACCGAATCGAAGCCCTCGATCTTGGGATTTCTTAAGCTGACAACCAAACCAAGTTGTCCCAAAACCGGCTAGGCCCCATCAATTTTGACCGATCTGAGTCATCCCAAATTTTTCTGACCTAGTCTTCACTGTAGATAACTGCTCAAGCTGACAACCAAACCAAGTTGTCCCAAAACCGGCTAGGCCCCATCAATTTTGACCGATCTGAGTCATCCCAAATTTTTCTGACCTAGTCTTCACTGTAGATAACTGCTCAAGATCTTGAACGAGGAAACTCCTATGTTCATATTGGAATGAGAATGGAGAGTCTAGCATAGTTTCATTCGAGTCAATTTTTCCAACCCCTATGCTTTTTTGCATCAAATGAATGTTTTTTTTTTCTAGTCTTTCTTGGCAACACCAAAAGACACGAGAACAGAAGAAAACCTGCATTTACCCTCAGCAAGGAGAAAGGCATTGAACACTACTGAACTTAGATTGGGTACAAGGAATAAGAAAATACATTAAAAAATGCTATTGGAAGCATTTTCATTTCCCTTGATGGAATTAATAATCCTAAAAATACAATGTCAGTTCACACAAAAGAATCAAGCATCATCTTCAGATGTTGCAGAAGAATACCGTTCCAAAATAGTGGGGAATTTTCGAGGCAGTGTAAATAATGGTCCGTCAACCGTGCTTGAAGATTCGCACGCTAAACCTAATGCATAACCCAATGCTCGAGCTACAGGAACCGCAACAGCATTCCCAACTTGTATGTATCTGCAACAATGTCAGAAAAGGGACTTAAAACCAACATTGGTAGTCTATAAATTCACAGCACATGATGCCTCAGACTTTCATAATCAGGGAAAAAGAAGGCTAAATTAGTCTACTAGTCTTTAGAGTAGAGCCGAATCTCAAACTGATAACCATGTGAGAATAATTCTATTAACGGAGTTAACCGAGTTGATAAAATGGCCACCAAAAGAATTCCTAGAGACCAATTTAGAATCCAGACATACCGTAAAGACTAATGGACTAATATACTAATTAAGCCTAAAATGAACCCAGCACACTTCATTTGTGCTGTTTTTTTCCAACCGACTCAAATATTTACAATTCAACAGGCAGAGTTGATGTGACAATAATCGAAATATTCGCGATTCTTGTACTTGCCAACTCATTCAGACTAAAACGTTAAGAATATATACTTGGCACATATTCTCTAATCAAATGATACTTTATGCCGTCTATCCTCTTAATATCTCTATTGAAAGCAACAAATCTATCTGTAAAAAAATTCCAAGTATGATGGAGATACGTGACATCTATAAAGAAATACAAAGCACCAGTTGGGTCCTCTGAACTAAATAAAATTCATAATGGAAACACCTACTTCAATTATTTCTCTCAAACATGAATTGGAAGATATAGTCGTTAAAATAAATACCTCTCTTTAACAGGCCCACAGAGCTTGTAATAGTCTGGAAAACCCTGAAGTCTGGCATTTTCGCGTACTGTTAGCACCCTATCTTGTTCAGGGTGTAAGATTGCCTGTGAAGAGAAGAATATAAGTTAGCCATTGAGAATTTTTCCCATCTACATCATTCAACAACGTAAAGAATAAGTTCACCTGGTTGTGAGGCTCTGCGCGTGTAACTACCGTTGGCACAGTCTCATCCCACCATAAACGTGCAAAAGGTCTGCAAAATTTCAAAACAAGAATATACGAAAGAAAATCAATTGGTGAATCGTGTCATCAACAAAAAACTGGTAAAAACTATGGTTTTGACTTTTGAAACTATTTTTTCATTTTACCAAGACAAACGCTTACTTAGATGATGAGCCTTTTATAAAGCTCATTGCATAATCTGGTACCTACACATATACAGGACATCAATAAGACTTATCACCACGAACTGGCAGAAAGAATAACCACCATAAAATAAGTGTCGGAGAGAAATCATACCAAGGGCTTTCCTGACTTCAAGTAAACTCTCTCTATGTCAGGATCCCATTCGACTTTTTTATCGGGACGGACACGAACACCGGGTAAATCTCTAAAATTTGCTCCCTAATACAAAGTCAATTTCACCAAACTCATCGATGGTACACCACGAAGATTTCAATCAAAGTGCAAATAATATTTATTCCACAATAAGAAAAACAAGCGAAACACCTTTTTCTTAGGGATCCTGCAAACACGTTCATAATCATCGTCATTCAATTTTAGTGGACGATGATCATAGAGCATAAGTTCGGATTCTTTGACCTTTGGAGAAGAACCCAACAATTCTGCAAGGAAAAGTCCTCCCGTACTGTGAGTTGGAATTATTTACCAAGCTCTGCGGTGTGAAATAACATTCAGAAAAGAATAAAAGCAACTGATGAAATACTACATTGGAAACTTTCTTTTGCTATAGGTCTACACTGATTGTAAATAAAACGAACACCAAGGAATAAACTAGTAGACACTTGCTATATACCAATTTGAGATGAGTCGACCAAACGAAGTCTTACACAATAATCGAAGATAATTGAAGGCATTCTAAATGCTTTACAAACAAACTATTAGGAGGAATAACACTTGCACACCCAAACTTTACCTATTTTGCAGACATGATATCAAAATTTCAAACCTTTACCTATTGCCTTAAACAACGATAGTAATGTGCACCTTCAGTTACAATTTGATTATTAAGATTGCTCTACCTTCTATTTTCTATCCATCTTCATATCTCTAAGATTCACAGCGCAAGTTTTAGCAACTTGAGGTTTCAATTTTAATGGTCAAATCTCTGAGATTCACATAACAAAGCTAGTGATCCTTTATGGTAAAAGCATGTAATTTCTTCTATCGTAAGTAGTTTAAAGGACAATGGTCAAAAGTGACTGTTGATCCTCTAATCCAACATAAGACGTGTATGTACCATGAACATGTCCGAAAATTCATTCAATGTGACAAGCTCAGGGTAACATGTTCCCAATACAGAATGTCCAAATACTACAGTAGAATTCACACCACGACCAATAGCCAAAAAAATCTACTATTGATTCACAGAGAAGTAATTCATTTCCAAAAATGAAAGTCATCAAGTATAATAAATTAGTCCTGAATTGCAAAAGTTTAAGAATGAAAAAATAATCTTACCATCTCTGCCTAATCTAATAAATCTTTGAAACTCTGTCAAGGGAGGTTTACCATAGCTAATTTCGTCCTGGTCTTCATCGTTCTCAACCTGAATGAAACAAAAATCAACATGAATCATATAACCACCAAGTTAAGCAAAAAAACATAACATTATACATACCGCTGGCAGGTCAGAAATTGCATCAGTAAGTAGAAGTTTTCCTTCCAACTTAAGATTGTGGCCTTCATCATGAGCAACAGTGTTCATCTGTATCATTAGGTAAATAGTCCTATGTATTACCCAACCAAATTTGAATAAGACAAATTTTAGTCCACAAAAGGGTAACTCCTGATACCTCGAACTCCACAGGAATAACCCCCCTTACGACAACATCATGGGTGGGGAGTGCGAACTGAGGCAACTTCTGCTAAGATAAACAACATATTGGCATGACAATATACTAGGACAGTTATGTTGAATAAAAATAGCACGATTAACATACCTCTGTAGGACGGGCCCCCCAGATGAAAACCCGCATACGAAATTGTGGAAGGCCATATGCCCCTGCTGCCATCATTCCCATACGGACTTGATAGTCCATCCCTATTAGACGACCCAATGCATATCGTCCAAGAAAACCTTCCGCAAACCTTACAATGTCGACCACATTTTCCATCAAAACAAATCTGGGCTTCAGATGTTGAACTAAATTCATGTAAACTAGAAGTTGCTTATTTTTCTCATCATCCAATGGATTCTCTTTATTCCTGAACCGATTAAACCCACTTACACCTTGACAAGGAGGTCCACCACATATCACATCGACGCCTCCCTATAAGGTTTACCAAAACAAAAAAACACACACACACATAGTGAAACTATTGAAAATAATCTATGTTGGAACAACCAGTGAGAGTTGTAACCCAAGAAAAAACAAACTTACAGGTAAAGGTAAGATCTTTGAATTGTAACCATGAGTGACAAAGGCTTTTATAGTTTCCCTACAATTCCTGTTAAATAGACCATACCATAAGATATCTACATGCATAAAGAGATGAATGTCAAAGCATATTTGATATTTGATTTAAGAAACAAAAAATAAAAGTAAAGAGGATTCAGTTACGTGACATACCCCAATCCCAGAATTGGCTCCCAAGAGTCTTCATCAGCACCATAACCTTTCCATGAAACCTACATTTAAGATATGGCATGACATGAGCCAAAGGTAATGATAAAACCAACAGTTCATTTTCCAGACTCGTGATCTTAGAGCTGTCTGCTAAATTCTAACTCTAGTGTAACTACATTAGGGAAGCATATGCATGGACAACGAGATACAAAAATCATAGAGTGTGAGTTTGTCCTACAATCACTATACACCACAACTACTCAACAAAATATAAGGGACATCCGAGTGAACTTCTCTGGCCCTTTGTCGAACGTATATGTACAGAGCTATTGCAATTTTCTAGACTGTCTGTGTGATCAACAATTTTTTGCTATTATAGAAAGTGCACATATTTTAAGTTCATTTTAGTTACACCAAAAGATAACAAACATCAGACAAGAAACTTTAATTTTAAAACATTGAGGAAGTCAAGAAAACAATGTTTATGCCTTGTGCCATGTAAAATTAGATTCAACTATAGAAATAGTTTTGGCATAATTTTGTGGACAAAAGTTTTAGGATACATACATCCAATCTCAGTTGGGGTCCCCCTTTTCAAGTTTACAGAAATAGTCCACTATTAGCATACTGGTTTTCCCAACTAAACAAATCAAGGGATATTGATTGCTGTTGTAAAGAACTAAGAACAGAAACTTCAAAGCAACAAATCGGATACCTTGAGATATAATCCACGTTCTTTTGTCTCTTTAGGGTCACCATAGCATATTTTCAGTATCTTCTCAACTTCAAACACTTCAACATTTTCTTCTCCCTCACTATCATCACTGCCACTCCCATCATCATCATCTTCCGTTCCAAAGAGATCTGAATAGTCTTGTGGAAAATAATCACTTTTAACTAGAGAAAAATAAATGCATAACTTTTCCCACTCCTTCAGCAGCAACAGAAAATCCTCAGCAGATTCATTTCTAACCTGTTTAGCAATGATTAAAGCTAAAATAAGAATTTTGCATTTAAACATGAACGGCTCATAAATCAAAACAGGAAAAACAGATTATAAAAACCTACTTCTGTCTCTGGGTGGTTTAGTTTGAGACTCTCACAAGCAAACTCATTCAAGTCAACTGCCCATCTCTAAAAAAGAAAACACAGCAAGTTGTCACTCAAAATAAAAATCAAAAAATAAAGCAGAAAGACAGATAAAAATTGGTAATCTTAGACAAGTCAATATCTTTATATGACAAAAAACACAGCACTTACCGTCACAAGATTTAGGCCAGATAATTTTGCTCCCAGACACAATCCAGTTGACATAGCTCCGCAACCTGAGTAAAGGTCTAGCAATGTCACTTCTGGTTTGTGATGCCCTTTAACTTGAATAACCTCTTCAAGCTCAACCCCATTCACATCAACCTCACTTGAAATTGTTGATGATGTCTCACTGCCCGCGTGCCTATCATCTGCAAGTTTATCAGAAGGAAAAAAAGCAATTAAAAGAAACAAAAATGAAGCCTTTCCAATTTTCAAACACAAGAACGATTGTTCATATAGAGAAAACTTCAACCTGCTGGAAGGTTAACAAATGTAGAGTACGGCAATAAGTAGAGCATATCACAGTAGTAGTCACAATCTGGAATTGATTTCTTCTTGGCATCCAAATCAACCTGAAAAAAGCGAACTTTAGTTATGTACACACTATATAACACTCGTGAAATCAAAAACCAAACAAAAAATATAACTACAGGAATTGCTCTCATACATTCAAAGGAATCTTCGCAATGTTTAGTTTTTCAACTAAACAATCCAAGGGGTTATCATCTTGAACTTCTGAGAAGAATATGCGCTTATTGTCAATCAGATTATCTAGATTTTTAATGACCTGAGAAACAGAAAAATTAGGTGAAGGATTAGGCATTACCAAGTTGGAAGTTGAACACACAACTTAAGTGTTAAAATGACACTTACGGTATCTCGAGCTCTATAGTACCATTGTGCTGTAAAATAAAGAGCTCCATCAACAGCCTCAAACATTTCCACAATCTTACAAATGAAATTGGGCTCCCCTTCACCAGCCTAAGGACAAGATACCCAAAACACATAAGATCGCATAATGATTATTTTTCGTGCATAACAGTGAAAAAAGGACACTACTTTAGAAAATTTATGAACTCCCTAATTCAAATTCAAGTCAAGGAATGACCTTGTAACATAACCAAACCAATCAATAAAGTCCACTCCAGACAATCCAGCAGCATAATGCAGTATTGGATGTTACAAAATCAATTCCCCTACATCATGTCAATTTTCAGGTATAGATTGATGATATGACAAAACCTAACCCAAATGACATTCAACTAAAACCTAGTTGATCCTTCCCTTCGTTCATTGATTAACTCTGTTTATTACTCATCTTGGTGATTTTGATGATGGAGGTGTGACAAGATGGTCTCAATGTTCATGGTGGCTAATGTTGTGTTATGGATGTTTGGAAACCGTGAGAAAGCAAGGTCGGGATTCAGAGGAGTTGTAGCCACTACAGGTGACAGTCACCAAGAAGGGTAGCAGAGATTGTATTTGTAAAAGGGTTCGGGAGATTCAAGGCAATGGGATGGTAAGCAGTCATGTTTTGGGGAATGTCCGAACAGCAACATTTTGGCTGTGACGGCCATTCTTGTTCAAGTGTGATAGATCAAAACAAGTCAAACCAAAGGTTTAGAAGTCAGGCCATAACAAAAAGAACCTGCTCATTAATAGCTAAAGTTTGACTCAGCTAAGCTCAGATCGAATTCAGTTCATTAGATAATTGAGTCTAACTCACAAACTAACTTGGCCAAGTCCCCTCAAACTCTACTTAATTCAGTTTAGACTCTTGAACCTAGTTCCGATTGGAGTTATTAATTATACACTATATGTATGTTTTTGTGCATAGTCGAGCTTGAGCCATATTCGAATTAATGTCAGTATGAATGATAGTAATGAGTGATTTGAGATTTTATGAGCTATAGGAGAAAAAAGTATTATAAATGTAATACCCTGAAATCCACAAGAAGCGAGGGAGGAGGAAGAATGACAAATGAGCTTTATAAGAGTCAATCCTCACATTGGAAGCTTACGAAGTGAAATTGGATTTTATAATAATTTCAATGAGTTTCAAGAGTAATCTTAACTAGTCCTTTTGAAATTAAGTGCAAATGTGGCTAGCCGTTCTTGGAAGCACTACATACGGAACTAAAGCAAGCCTAAGAATCACTAGTGTAGGCTTGGTAGATCTTGACAAAGACATCAAGAGTTTCAAGAGAGAAGGTTGTGATACCTCAAATCAAACATGGAGCTAAATAGGAAAAGAAATCAATAGTGAGCTATATAAGAGCCAAGTTTCATTTGGGACCTTACTAGCTAAAATTGAGCCGTAAAATTATTAAATATGCTTTTAAAAGCAACATTTACTTATTCTTTTGAAGTTAGATGCATATTTGGTTAGTGCTTTCTTAGGCTGTTATATATACAATGTATGTGTGTGCCTTTGTAAAACACTACTTTCATTGATCTTGAGCCAAATTCAAATTTTGTTAAAATGATTCAAGTTAAGCTCAAACACCTTATCGATATTAGCCCTTCCTAAATGATTAGCCAAACTACACCATACCAACGACCGCAGCACACCAATTGCGTAGTTTCATCTCCAGATACAAGAGCTGGGAAAATTTGATGGCTAGTTTTGAACATCTGAGATTGTTGAGTCAATTAATAAAGACTAACAACATGTCGTCTAGGTTCATTGCTAGTGAGACAACTAGCGACACAACTAGCAGGAAACTCCCAGAAAAGTAAGTCTAAAGATCAAAGTTTCTGATTTAACTTTGGCACAAGGCCCAATGGGAACCATATAAAGCCTAATCTTTACTGACGTTGCCTAGTCTCAACTACGTAACAGATGTCCAACTATCCTAAGAGTCAGAAGAGTGTCAACCTTTCAAGTATCGACTTTACCATGTAAGCAGTCAGAAAACAATTAGAACATATTCCTACGGGATCATAAATAACAATTGAAAATTTTCACTCACTTTAACATGGGCATCATCGTAAAGGTCATAAATGATCTGTCCATCAACCTCCGCCTGAGTGTAGTGGCGTCGAGCTTGAATAGTCTGCTCAGAATCGTCCTTACTGCAAGAAACAAAAGAATAATGTACGATTCAAAAGAGTAAACAACCATAAAAAGCAAAATGATACTAACAGCAAGACAGCACTATAGGAATAAAGACATAGATGCATATCGAAATAGAACCACGAAAAATGTTGGAAATATACAAACAATCCTTTACATAAAGATAAGTAGGCGAATAATTGGAAAAAAAAAAATCATTCCGTCAAAGACTTACTCAATTGATGTTTTCGTCCCAGAAAGATGCTTCTTCTGAAATAAACATAGAAGCGTAATATAGTTTAGATGGGCGTGAGTATAAGAGAAATGAAACAGTTACCATAATTACTCTGCTTGGTAGCGGAGAACGTCAATGAAGATAATTTTTAAATTCACAAGTTCAGTTTCTGTGGTGATTTTCATATATGGGAAAGTGTACTACAAGATTGAAGAAAGAATCGATTCATTCTCGTTCCTTTGGTATCTAACCACAGAAAGTTATTTATAGTCTTTGTTACATAGAAACAAAAGGCAGTCAATGGATCCTTGTAATCTTTATCTCTGTGAGGTTAGTATGTTGGATGGAAAACAAGGTGGGAAACAAACAAGTATCCTCCTTCTAACCTGACGTCCTCTAAGCAACATAGCAGAAACCCAGACATATCCAAGGAGTTTTTAACAAAAATAATTCGAAAACTACATTTTTTTAAATTTCCAATTGGCTATTTAGCTTGAATACATCATTTATGACCCCTCCGCTAAGCCCAATGCGACCATTCAGCTTCACTTAAGGTAAGTTCATCTCATAAAAACTAAAACACTACTGTTCGTTCCAGTTACCAAAGAGACCTTGGTTTGGTTATAGTAGAACATTCGGACTTCACAGTTTACAAACTGGTCGAAGATTTTCTCGGCAAGCGAACAGAAACCCCGCATACAAATCCACAGAATGCATTACCTTCCCCTGGTACCGCTTAGGCCACCGTCGCTTCGCCTCCTCCACCGGGACAGGCTCTCCTACTAACCTAGCCTCGTTCTCGCTCTCACTCCCAGCATCACCCGCCACTACCACCCTACGCTTCCTTGGAGAAGCGGAACTGTCCTCCGGCGTATCTCTCTGAGCTTCTTCCTTTGATATCCTTGACCTGCGCTTTGCCATTGCCGATGGACCGACAAAAAAGCGAGGCGAGCGAGCGGGAGAGAGAGAGGGAGCGGGTTATTAGGGTTGAACAGTCTAGGAAAGTGTGAAAATTTGAAATGGAGTCGGAATGAGCGGGAAGCGTTTGGCGAGCCAGATTTCAAAGTGGACCTCGGGTCCGGAGTTTTTAAGACCGTTCCGGTATTTGGGATCGGTGAAAAGTTACCGAGAGATATTCCGGTATTTTTTGGAATTAATGAAAGTTGTCGAAATTTATAAAATGTTATTGGGATCGGTGAAAAGTATTGAAATTGATAAAAATATGATTGTGAAAATGTTTTGAAATAATTTTAAGATCCATCCAAACACAGCCTTTGGTTGCAAGGTATGGAGGATCAACATCCTTTTAATTTTCGATGGAATTGTATAATTTAGAAATAGATAAATATAATACATGACCTACACTATTTAATGTTGTCAGTATAAAAGTTTTGAAGAGCATAAGTCCGGTCCACGTGTCTACCTCACTCCAATTTTATGGGGCAATTTAGGTAAGAAATTATAGAAGATATTAATCCTTAAAATTTATTTGAACTTCCGTGAATTTGGCCACTATAATGGCAAATATTCAAGGTAAAATATGAGAAAACAAAATTAATGACAAAGTTGATCAAATTCAGAGAGAAATAGATACAATCTTATATCATTTTATACTATTGTGTTAAAAAAAAACTAGGTAATGTAGAACTTATAATATTCAATGCATGATATATTTCTCTCTTCAAAGTGATTAGTGTTTCATTTAGATAAGAAAGTAGCTTCTTTTTTTTCTTTTTCGTAGCATTAGAATTATAATTTGAGATGTGTTTTCTTTTTTTTTTGTATTGTGAAAGTGGTGAATAGAAAAGATGTCCCAAAAAAAATAGAAACATTTTCTCTTAGTCCGTGAGAAAGTTTATGATATTTTCAACAATTTATTTTGCTATTTTTTTAAATATAATTGAACTATTAAGAAGTAAGATCTTGAGCCAGAAAATGAAAGTTTTATCGCACGTATTTCAGATACAAGAAAAATTTGAAAACATCCAATTCTTGAGGTTCATAGTTTTCTAAAAAGATTATTGTATGGAAAAACGTTAGAGTCCAGGATGATCAGAGGATGAGGGCATCATCTTCATTCCGCGCGTTTGCAGAAAAAGAAACACGCAAAAGAGTATTCTAATCGATGGAAATTGAAATGATACCGGAGAAGAGATGCACATCCACAGGATCCACAAAAGAAACTTCAAAATCTCCTTGGATAAATTCTCATTATATGAAAGTCTATCTGAAGCCCGACATTGGGGTAAGAGTTTGCTTTTCAGCAAAAAGATTTTAAGTACAAATTATGGTAAAGTGCATGACATCATGCAGAATGGTGAATAAAAATGAACAGTCTAGCAATTTTGTAAAAAAAGAAAACCGTATAGCTTTACAACATCCATTTGGTTGCCAACAGATGGAATTCATGGAGTATAACCAAGCCCTCAAAATAATGTATTTAAACACAAAGTTGATCAAAAGCAATGCTAGGTAGTAGAAAGGGCCAGCATTCTCAAAACATTTTCTCTTAGCCAGGAAGCTCGTTATATCAGGAATTAGAGAAGCCATCATCCTGATGAGGATGCCGCATCTCTTCATTCCGCGCTTGCAAAAAGAATGCGTAAAACCTGGTTAATCGTGGTTGAATCAAACAATTTGTTGAGAGGAGAAAGATCACATCCACGGATTAGAAGGGAAGAGTTCAGAGACAAAAGAGTAAGAATGCGTTTATTTTTTCTCTTCATGGGTCTCTAAGAAAACCCAGCAGCCAAACATGGTGTAAAAGTAAATTCCAGTCTGTCTTGATCATAGTGTTTTAAGTATATATGGTCAAGTGCAAGAGGACATCAAATGCAAATGGTGGAAAGACTATGAACACTAGCAAGAAGCTTGTAAAATGAAAAGCAAAGGTACAGCTTTAATGGAAAGTTATCATACATTGGAGCACAGTCTCTGCTGCTGCAGCTAAGCTCCTCAAATCATTTTTTTACAATTACCATGAAAAACTACATAATGGTAGTAAAAGGGTAATCCCAAAATTCTCACTTTCTTTTGCCAGAAATTCCTTGCAGTTAATACAGGAATCACGATACAGTCCGCCCATAACACAAACAAGCAAGATAGAGATTTTTTTGCCACTTTTCCTGCACATAAATGAAAAACAGAGGAAAATCCTTAGCATATCATCCTTTAACAATGATGAAAATTGACAACATATTCACTTTGTACATTAATTACATATTATATATGCTCCCTTAGCATATGTACCTTAACATGGGTGCTTGGAAATTGCGATGTGCGTAAGGTTTCCTGAGTTTCATCACCAGGTTTGCGCTTGGGAACACTCAAGATGAGAGCAGCTTGATCCCAGGTGGCAGCTGTTGATGTAATTCGGTAACCACTATCCCAACGCCTATGGATGCCCTCGCTGGGGTAGAGAAAATCAAGCTCCACGACCTTGTACAAGGCCAATGATAGTACGGTTCAGATAAGGGGGAGAGAAAAATCCACCCTAGAGCAACTAAAGAAACTAGAAAAACTTGGCAAAAGCTCACTAGGTTGACGCGATTTTGAAACACTCGCTGGGTTTCAAAAAATATCTTAGAACTCACAATGTTTTGACCATTCACTTGGCCCAACTCCGATAAGAGCAATTTAACATAACTTTTTTTTAACCCAATTACAAATCCCCACGTGTCATTTTTTCAAAAAAAAGTCGTGGCAAGTTGTAATTGGGTTAAAAAAAAGTTATGTTAAATCACTCTTAACGGAGTTAGGCTGAGTGATCTATTATACTAACCGCCAAAACCTAGTGAGTTTTAAGATGCTTTTCAAAATCACTTCAAAATTTGAGTAAATATAAATTTTCCATTGCATTAATCTAAATTAACATTTACAAGCCATTATTTACTTACGTCTCCTAAGACATCCAAAGAGCTTAAATTCAAGTGATCATGCAACAGAAGTCGAGGACCATGATCAAACAAACATCAAAACAAGAAAACAGAAGAGCGGTTGTTGTTCACTTTGCACCACGTATCTCAAAGAAGAACAGAAAATGTTGAGAACAGAACCGGCAAAACTCTACCTGATCACTGAAGCCAGCATTGCGAGACATGACAACACCCCATCGGCTCCCAGCAGTTGCCATTGATGTCACATGGAAGCCTTCTCTCCATTTCTTGTTTATCCACTTGAAGGGAAAAGAGTCGCTCACTTTGTAAGACTGCTGAGTGTATTGGGTGCCTGCAAGGATTTTGTTCAGAACTTTAGTAATTAGTTGCTGAAGATGAATACTACTAAGTAAAGCCAACACACCCAGATGTGGGCAGATGTCCAGAGAAATCTTTTGCGTGAAAAAGAAAATGCATCCTTTCACCAAAAACAACTATTGAGAAACATCCTTACACCTAACAAAATCAATTAGAAAATGGAACCCCAAATAGGATGCTCCTCACATAGTTTTAGATAGAGATGACAGAAGATGCACTATTATTTAGAACACTGTAAGTTCACCCCTCTATATCAAATAAAGTAAGCAAACCTTTAGACATAACGACAAGGGAGCTCCCATTGTTGGCACCAGCAATAGAACTGATGTAGTAGCTCTTTTCCCATTGCTCCATGATCCACTCCTGCACATTTGGAACATCAAATCTACTCATAACACGAGTTCATCTCTTGAGATCTTGAGATGAATCAACACCATAATATGTGTGTATATGCATGTGGCAACAGAAACTCACCTTGTGTAAGAAAAAAGGTGACAGCTCATAAACTTGACTTGTAAAACCAGTTCCAGCATCCATAATAAGTGCCCAGAGATTGGAACAAGAAGCCACACAACTTATAAGCAGGCCATCTGCAATTCCTCTCTCCACATGTTGTGCCAGCCTTGCATCAGCTACATTATAATGGTACCTGAACAATTAGTAAATGAGCATGTCATTAGGAAAAATCATGGGAACTGTTTCAACTAAATCTGTGTTTCATATGTTTATTCTGTACAGCAAAGCAAAATCAAAGAAGTGGCGCAATAATTCTTAAAATGTCAAAGCATCCTCCATTCAGGAAATAATAATCAGTTCTTCATCCTTTAGCCAAACCAGGACTCACAAAACCCAAAAAGGTGGCCCCCATTGAAACACCAACAGCAAGGTGTGGTATCCTATCAGTTTTGTATGGCTTTGTTAGGGACTGGAACTCCTCAAGTAACATGGGGCACATCTAAGTAGATGATCCCTTAGGCCTTTGCTTCTCTACGGGAACCCCTAGAGTATACCGCTGTGTGCTAGTTTGCACCTCCTTGCATGTTTAACAAATTATTCTTAGATTATATATCAAAAGTCACTGGGCTTCATTTTCTTCAAAAAGATAATCAGGATGCAAAATTACAACTTTCTAAACATTAGCAATATTGAGGCAGACATAAGGAGTTATTTCCAACTTTCTATACATTAGTGACTAAATTGCAACTTCCCAAGGGAGTGAAGCAAAAGTACGACGCAGAACTACCTTTGTTTCATTGGTAGCCTAGCATTGTAAACTGAAATCCACTGGGTAGCAGGAACCCCCAAACGGACCTTCTTCTTGGGCTGCCCATCATCTTCTTCCTCAACATTTAACCTACCCCGCTTTTGGCCAACCTGACAAACAACTCCACAAGGGTTGCATAAAAACAAAATATTAAAAAGACAAGCATATTAACAATTGGAGTTTATCCACAAGATCATATCTCACTGAAATTACCTTTTGAGCACCATCAGTGCTTATTGGTCTTAAAGCCGGATTAGGTCCTATTAAGCCTTCAAACAGAGATATCAGTTTGGCATAGTTAGGCTCCTCATCAAATTTCATGTTCACCACAATCTCAAGAAATTGCTTAAGAGGTGGCGGGCAGAAGCAGCATAGCATTTCAGGTGACGTTGCCATCTTTTTCTTGCAAACTAGAAATGATTTGTTATCACCCTAACAGAAGAAAATAAAAAAGGTAAATAAAAAAAGAGCGAAAATAATGCATTCCGAGAAGTTTCATAAAGCAACTCCAGAGACAGTAAAATACACTCTAATTCTGGGCTATTTTGTGTTAGTACCTGATAGCCTTGCCAAGGCAACCTGCCCCGGTGAAGAAAGATGAGTGTATATGCAAGAGACTCGAGATCATCTCTTCTACTAGCCGTTCTTCCCAAGTGAGCATGAACACTTGCGTATCGAACAGTTCCTCTAGGCACGAGACAACGAAATCAAAACCAATTGTAAAAGAGTTGCATTGGAAACAATATCCAAAAGACAAGTAATCACTCACCTAAACATATCAGGACGTTGGTCATATTCGACGTGCTGCCCATTAGAGTTGTCTCTCCACTTTGTTGCTGCAAATCATTCATTGATAACAAAGATATAAGAAAAGGATGTAAAACATATTGATTTGGGAGTGTAAGAGTTACATGAAATTACTCACCTAATCCAAGGTCCACAAGAAACAACTTCTTCTCCTGTTGAGTAGATGGTTGACCAAGTAAAAAGTTCTCTGGCTTTACATCACCGTGGACATATCTAATATCAAATCAGCAAAGCCACACTTACATATGATGGATATTATGAGGAGACTTTACTAATCAATGGAAAATTCAACATCATCAAAATCCTGTACGCAAAAGTGGACAAACCAACCTTAAAAACAACAAAAACTAATACAATCACATACCCTCTAAGATGCATCTTCTCTAGAATGGATAAAGACTCAACTGCTATACATGCAACCATTTCAGACGACATCCTGTATATATAAGAAAAAACAGAAAGGAATCAGAAAACATATAATCAATGCCTTTGTGACAGATTTAGAAACAAGCTATACAGTAGGGTGAAAGAGAAAGGAGAGCAAGAAGAAAAGAATGTCAGGCAAATAAACCATTTTCAAACATAATCTAAAATAACAAAAACAATGTTGGACTGATGAAAATAACCCATTTCCCATTCAAAACATGTGGTTGGTAACAATCAACAAGGGATTGGCTTACAATGGTATTTATTTAACACCAAAATAAGTTGTCAAGATTTGTGCACACCTCTAGCGCCCCCCCCCCCCCCCCCCCCCCCCCCTCTTCTCTTCTCTTCTCAAAACAACAGAACACCACACACAAAAATCCCACCTTTCCTTTTTCCCCTTTGTTTTTTTAAGAGTAGGTGGAGGGAAGAGTTGAAGGGTATATCATCATTTTACACTTCAACCCATCTTTACATGTATATCAACAAGGTTGACACCAGATCATAACCAGTGTAGTATAGGTTATTTTTTCTTTGATGGTATGACCATGGTATTTTACAATTCAATAAGAGCACAGACAACAATCTGCCCAGATCTAAGAATTCTTGATGTTTAACAGACTTCAAAAAAAGCCCAAAGTGACATTTGATAACAAATTAACCATCGCAGCTTTTAACCACTCATCTCATAACTGAGTCACATCAATATAAACCTCTAATGACTCGTGCTTTCTTTTCATGAGCCTAATATCCTGATGATGATGCTCGGTAAACTAAAGCCTTACACTCAGCCCTTAAAATAACTTCATTTAGTTGAACACCCAACCAAGCCTCAAGTGGAATTTCTACATCAAACCAGCCCTCCATTACGCATTCAAACTTGAGATTTCAAGGCAACACAAGCCAACAGAACAACAACCAAATTATGAAGTTCCAGAAGTTAAGGAAAGATATGAGCATGGGACACTCACGCCTGCCCTGAAGAATTCCATACATCCCACAAGCTGGGCCCTAGCATGTCCATAACCTGCATATCAACAAGTATGAAAGTTAAATGAACCAGTTATTATGGAGAGAAGATGGAGATGTCGTCTGTATGGATCATACCATCACATAATAGTCTCCTTGCCTCCCTTTGTAGTGTACTCTAGGCACTCCATGACTGCCACCGAGAGTGCTATACAAACAAAAACAATCATAAAATCATACCTAGATATAAAGGTACATATAAGCATTAAATTGATCCACAAGTGCCCAAAACAAAACAGGACATACTTGTACACTTGCCACTCGTATGGTGGCCCATAGTTGCAGCCTTTGCTGTTTCTATGCTCAAATTTCAGAGCCACCTGATAATAACCAAAAAAGAAATCCAAAATTAGTTCAGTGGATAAATATAAATTGGATGAGAATTAAAAAAGAGAATCTGTGCTAACCTCCAAAGCACCATTGCCTGTGGCACGCTCATTTCCCCCTGAAAGACGACGACCAACAAAAACCTGACCGAACCCACCTTTGCCCAATTTCCTCTCTATTTTGTATATCGGCGAACCTCCTACTGAGACCTTTGGAAGAATTGCAAAAAATACTATCAATGCACCAAACAAAATTGAAAACAATTTTCTCCACACAGATAACTCCAGATCCCTAGCTGCTTTGCTGACAATGAAAGGGTGAAAATCAACCAGAAAACACACTCCCACATGCAATCGGAAAGAGATTCAATCACAAAACAAAAATATGAAAATCCATGAATTTAAAACAGCAACAAACCCTTTTACTTTAACCCATAATGATCACAAACATATCAGATTCCTTAACAACAATGATCAAAACTACCATATGACCCCATGTCTGCAGACGCAACACAACACAAGTAATTACTCACAACAGAACCTTTCTTGCAATAGCAAAAGCAACCAAATAGAGAAACACTAAAACAACCTAAGATAGTTGTTTTCCAGCAACACCAACCCAAATGGATAAACAAGCAAAATCTGAAACACCGTAGAACCCTTAATTAATTGTTTCCAGAGCAACAAACGCAACCCCGTCTACGAAACACGAAAGCAAGAATTAACCTTCCAAAACGATCCCATACCTTCTCGGGGAAAGGAGCGGTGTTTCCCTCTTCCTCTTGGCCAGCGGCCTTATTGGCACTCAACCCACCGCTATCATCGGCCATCACGCCCTTCTCTTCCTTCCCAACAACCTTTTTCCCCTTCTTCCTCTCCGAACCACTGTCCCTCTCAGAAATCACAATCACCTGCTGCGGTTCCTTCTCCTCCTCCTTCTCAAGCTTCAACTTCTTCGCCCTGGCTACCGCGGCGCGGGTCTTCACGTAGTTTCCAACCGGAGGCTCCGATCGCTTGTGCGCGACCTTAGCACGGCCTCGGCGGACTCCTCTGCGAAGCTCCGGCATTGCTCAAACCCATACAATAGGAATCAGAGCCCAACAATTCGATCATTATATTACTCAGCTCACATGGCCGAAATCGAAGATTTTGGTTTGGGGAAAAGCGAAAGGGCGGGGATTTAATGGAGGATTCAGTGGAAACGGGTAGGATTGGAAGGAATTGAGGATTGATAATGGTACACTAGGGTTAGGGTTGGGTGCCAACAATCAGAAATTTTGAAACAGGGAGAGAGAGAAAGAAAGACGCCGACTCGAACCGTGTTTGATCCTTTGTTGGCCTTAGAACAGAGTACCAAATGAGAAAGACTGAAAGGGGTTCCGGGTATCGAGGGACCCACTGATTTTCGACATTATATATATTTACTTTTTTGTGTAGATTATATTCTTATGTGAAATGTCATGGGTAGTAAAGTTGTTAAAAACTAATTACTCAACAAATAAAGGGGTGTTTGTTTGCTAAAATTTTGAGGAATATTCTCGAAATTTTGGAAATCTTTACTTTATTGAGATTTATTGGGGTTTGTGAAAAGTGAAGTGTGTATGTGTAAAAGTTAAAAATTTTAGAGTGTGTTTGTTTTGTTGGAAATTTTGATGTCCCAAAATATTGAGAAAACAAACACCCCCAAAAGCTGTTAAAAAATATTTAGGAAAAAAAATAACTGTTAAAAAATATTTATGCATCGTCCACAGCTCTCCCCAATTCGTAAGTGAAGGCTGTAAGGTTTTAACTTATACCATGTTTAGAATGTAGAATAACTAGTTTACCGAACTTTCTGCATCGAGGATATTCATACTCAAAGAGAATTGTTACGTTGGTTATTTCTTTATTTTTTTCATCACAAAAAAAGTAAATGTTTATAAAAATAATTTAATATGATTTTTATGGAGATATTTATATAATATAATAAGATTTTGATCCAAAATGTGGGAGATACAAATGGCAAAAGATCAACAATGCCTTTGATTTCAAAATTTTACAAAAACTTTTATTAAAATTTTGTATTGGTATTAAAAAAGATGTGGTGTTGAAATTGATGAATGATTAATAAAAGTAAAAGTAAAATTTTAAAGTGTGTAAAAGTATGTTTGATAAAAGTAAAATTTTAATATTTTATTAAAATTTTACTTTCTCAAATGCCTTAAAAATATATAGGAATCATATTTACAATGAGAATGTATCTATTCAAAATCTTCGAAGAAACTGTCAATAATTAATTACAAGTCTTTATAGAATTATGAAAGAAAGAATCAATCGTCTGTTCTTTTTTTACTATGGTGTCGCTTTCTACAGAGTGTATAGAGATAGATTCTTTTCCTCCGCAACGTGGAGGTTGCGGATTCGGGAAAGGTTGTCCGTCGTCGTGGCTTTTAATGCTTTTTACTTTTTTCACATTTTTCTTGTTAAGTTGAGTTCTTCTTTTTATCATTACATCTTCAAAACTTACATGATCTTTAGAATGTAGATTCATAGAATAACTAGTTTCAAGTAAATATTTACGAACTAGTTTAGTATGATTTTTATGGAAACAGTTAAAAATAGTTCGGACGTGAGGCGAGGAAGATACGCATTGACAAGAGATCATATATATATATATATATATATATAGCAATTTATATATGCCATGACTTAAAAAAAAAAAGTGTAATGAGATCGTATAGATATAGAATCTTCAAATAAACAGCCAATAATCAAATTATGAGTGAATATATGAAATTTGTGAAGGAAGTGCTAATCGATTTTGTTCTTACCGTGGTGTCACCTTTTGTAGAGGGTGCACTGATCCCTTTCCTTTGCGATGTGGAGGTTGCATGTTGTGTATTATCTTGCTTTTTTATTCCTCATTTAAACTTTTCAACCATTTTTTTTTTTTTATGTTGAGTTTAATTTTTCTTTTTATCATTATATCTTTTTAACTTGCATGATGTCTAGAGTGTAGAATAATTAGTTTCAAAGTAAATATTTACTAACTAATTTAGGATAGTTTTTATGGAAACACTTACAAAGGCTTTTAGCACGATTTGAAGATACAAATGACAAGAGATCAAATATATAGTTATTTTTATATCTGCAATGATTGAGAAAATGAAATAACATCGTATAGATTCAAAATCTTCAAAGAAACAACCAATAATTAGTTATGAGTGAATATAAAATTTGTGAAAAAAGAGCCACTAATATGTTATTTTCTTACTATGGTGTCACCTTCGTAGAGGGTACAGAGATCCATTTCGTCCAAAATGTGGAGATTGCAAGTTGTCAGAGGATTGTCCACCTTTGTGTTTTTTCTTGCTCTTTTTTTCTTTGTCATGATTAAAAAAGTGAAATAAGATCGTACGAATTTAGAATCTACGAAGAGACAGACAATAATTAGTTACGAACGAATATGGAATTTTTAAATAAAGAGCCAACAATCCGTTCCTTTTAAAAAAATATATATATTATCTCGCCTTTACAGAGGGTGCAAAGATCCCTTTTCCTCCGCAATGGGGAGGTTGCGGGTTGGGGGAGAGTTGTCCCCTTTTATGGTTTTTCTTGCTTTTTATTTTGTTTGTTAAGTTTAAGTCTTCTTTTTTATGATTATATTTTCTTAATTTGCATGATGTTTAGAGTGTAGAATTACTAATTTCAAGTAAATATTTACTAACTAATTTAGTATGATTTATATGAAAACAGTTAAAAATATTATCGGAGTGAGACAATGAATGAATTTATGGAAATAATTAAAAAGATTCTTGGAGAGAGATGGTGAAGATAAGAATGACAAAAGATCAAATATGTAGTAATTATATTTGCAATGATTGAAAAATGAAAAATGAAAAAAAAAATAAAAAAAAGGCTGACAACCCTCTTTATACCGCAACCTCCGTACTGTAAAGGAGAAGGATCTCTACACTACACAAAGCGACATTACAATAAAAAAAAGAATTGATAATTGGCTATTTTTTCAAAAATTATTTATTCAAGTGACAATCAGTCCCTTTTAAAAGAATGTGTGTTTTTGGGTCTTAGCAACCTCAAAATATTAAGAGATAGATTTTTTCCTCGTACTTATAAACTAACAGATAATTCTTTCTATAATTGATGCTAAATTAATCTCAATGAATATATGCACCAAATAGACACGTTCTGAAAGGCTTGTCTTATGAAATTTCTTCTTATATCCAAAAAAAAAAAAGATTGAACATTTATATTGCTTGATAGTACCAGTTAAGACGTGGATTGACACTCCAACAAGCCGTTATCTACTTATGTGATTAATAACATTCATTAACTCAATATTTTTATATATCAAAATTTTAAGCAAGTTAAACACACTTCAAAATTTTTAATATCTACACACATAATCTAAAATTTCACAAATTAATAAATTTAAATAAATTTATAAAATTTTAAAAATATTCTCTAAAATTTCACCGAACAAACACCTGATAAGAGAGTGCAAGACACTGTTGGATTCATTCTTTTGCAAACACATGCGTTGAAAAAAGAGCTATATTTAATGAAACTCAGAGAAACGCAGATTGACCAATAGAAAGAGAGAAAAAAAAATGAAAATTTACAAATACCACACTAGGTTTTAACGACTTTTTAAAAAACTCACTGAGTTTTAAAAAATTTCAAACAGCTCACTAGGTTTATCATTTTGGTATAAAAACTCACTGAACCCAATGCCGTTAGACCGGTTTAACGGAAAATTCATCCCATCCAATCATACTGTGACACGTGTCCTTAAATAAATAAAAAATTTAAAAAAATTAATTATGTTTTTTATTAATTTTAGATTTAGTTTTGAAATTTTTTAAAACTTAACAAATTTTTTAAAAAGTCGTTAAAACTTAGTGTGGTATTTTATAAATTTTCCAAAAAAAAAATAAAGAAAAAGTTATTTTAAGCTTTAGCCCGCCAAAATTGAAAAAGTTCCACAAGTTTCAAAATTTCACACGTTTTGGTTTTTTGGTAAACAATAAGAAAAGTATGATTTTCTTTTAAATAATTATAAAAATAAAAATATGGTAGAATTCCTCTTCTAATCATAGTCAATAAAAAGCTTGAAAGGAAAGGTCTCCTCTGATTTCCCGTTGTACCTTTCATGGAGGAGGACGCAGGGATCAATGTTGTTTGAGATAGACTTATATGCATTAGTGCATGAGATCTTGATCCATAGAAAAATGCACCAATCTAGGTGCCTAATATTCCCCATCACCTAGCTATTTTGAATCCATCTTGCGGGAACGGATTGCCTCCGAAGGCAATCCGTTCCGCCATCTTGCATCTTGTAGGATCTCTTCACTAAGGTAGAACAGCCCATCAATTGGGATACTTAAAGCTAGAAGCAGAATATTATTCACTTTCTATTTATCTCGGAGTGTATTAGAGAAATTTTAAATATCCTCCCATTTTCAGAACATTTGATCTTTTTTGGGTTATAGCCCCTAATGATAAATTTTATGTACACTCTGTTCACTCCCTAGATGTCCTTGAGACCCCGAAAAATGGACAAATTTCTTTTCTTTTCTTCAAACTAATAGCTTATACTGTTGCCTTGATTGGGAATCAAAATAATGGAAGAAACTTTGGGCTGGGGAAATTCCGGCTTGGTTAAAAAAATTTCTTTGGAAACTTGCTAATAATGCGCTCCCCTTTAGAGGAAAACTAGCCGCTGTCATGACTTCTCCTCCTGATGAGGAATTGATCGTTTTCCCCAGACCAAATGATCAGTTTCTTGAAAGCAAATCTGGCGGTAGCAAATTCCTAATTGGTCACCCCCAAAACTCTCTAGAGCATGACTTCTGTAGAGCATTATCACCCCCCCAATGATCAGTTTCTTGAAAAGCAAATCTGTCCTCTCTTTTGCATTATATGGAGAGAAAGTCCCTGGGCACTTAATATTGTTGCTCTAAACTCAATCTTAATCTTGATGTTGCTTGTTGCCCATGTTTCTCACTCATTGATGCTCTTAGTAGAGACAATGAAGGCAATCTACTATAGGTTTGGACCAATGTTATTCATGCTGTCCAACCTCTCTGGGGAGAAGTTAAAGCTGCTCTTCGAGCTTGCTGCCTCGCTGAGAATTACCAAGGGCTGCCTATCTTTATTGAAGGACATTCTTTGGTTGCTTGCTCGACTATTCACCAAAACGCTAAGGACTCAGAGGGGTATCTTGTAGAAGATTGCAAAGCTTGCCATGCTGCATTGTCATTGCACCCTTCCTGTGGTCTCTGTCTTGGGCTCCTAGGAAGCAGAATCGCCTTGTTCATAAGATTGTTAAGTGGACAGCTCTGACTAATTGTTCGAGGATCATCGATGTGGATGTTATCCCCCCTTCTATTCTAAATTGTGACTAGCTTTACAAGTCCCCTTACTTGTACTTTTCTTCTATCCGTAGCTATGGATGTTCTTATGTTGGCTTAAAAAAAGAAGAAGAAATGAAAACATATATAGCGTGTCATTGCGAGAGGAGTACCTCACAAGTGGACTTATAAGATACGAAATGGCATGCGTTGAATGTTCATGGAAATTCTTCCTCGCGCTGGTGTTGTTCGGGGGTGGAAATTTTCACCCCAAAATTTCTATTTATATTAAAAAATTATAAAATAATCTCTCTCTCTTTCTCAATTTATTTATTTTTATTATAATATTAATTTAAATCTTATTTTTTTCACTTTTTCACAAATTTTAAAATATCTTTACTTTTCACAAATTAAAATTCTCAAAATTTTTAACCTCTAAAATTTTCATTCCCGAACATTCCGTTATTTGGGAAGTCCATTCAATTTTGAGGCTTTCAAACCTAAGAGATGTGATAGTCTAGTTGAGTTAGGGGTCTAAAGATAGGGGTACCAATAATTATGTGTGAGGGCAGGAGGTTTGCAGATCAGACTCCGTCGTCTCCAAAATCAAGGACATTTTTGTGTGTGTGATGAAGGTCATTTTTAGCTCAATTCAAATATTTTGTGGAAGGTAAAAATTTAAATGGTCAAGCCCGTAGGATAAATTGGTCGCTCTTTTTTGCTATTAAAAAAAAAGAAGTGGTACTTATAGTAAAGTAGAGTACTTATAGAGTATGTTGGACTATACGTGTTCGGTTTCAATCCTAAGACTGAGGTCCTAATAATGGTACACATTCCACCAACACGTTTTATTGACGACCTAGATCAAGTTAGCCAATTCATTACTAGTTAAATGCTCTTTTTTTTTTTTTTTGCTAATTTAATTTAGACTATTGATAGAATTTATTAAGGTGTTGACTAGACGAGAGCAATTTATTAGGACGTGTTAGGATATTATTATTTGGACCGAAACCTTTTCGGTACAAATTGGTGGAATTTGGAAGGTATATGTTTTTTTCCAAGCGATATTTTGAAGGAATAGTTTTGAGGCTGAGATTTATGGAAGCGGCAGATTTAGGGATGAACGACAAGATTTTGCCGCCATTATAAAGCGTTCTGGCAAAGAGTTGTTTTTAGCTCGAAGAAGCTCGCCTTCACATCATGTAGTCACCGCTGCAAAAACTTTGAAAAATGTTGAGGAAAAACGACGACGTTCCTGCGAAACGATTAGAAAATCTGAAAATGTTGCTACGGTGGATGGCTTTTGGAGATTCTGGGTGATTGTGAACGAGAGGCCCTCCACAACACTCATACTCCATACTCCATAGGGTGCCTCTGTGGGTGTGACAGAGCGCGAGACGGAGAGAATGGCATCTTCTTCTCACCTCTCAGCTATTCCGCAACGTTGTGCTTTAGCTTCCACGGACCACTGTGAGCTCTCTCTCTCTCTCTCTCTCTCTCTCTATCTCTCATGGACAAGCACCCACTAGAGAAATTGAGCCTACATGAGCAGTGTCCATGATAGAAACTCGAACCCTTTGGAGCTGCTTGTTTGTTCTACAATTAAACTACTGTCTAAAGTAAAAACTGAGCTCCGGACTGTGCTGGCTGAAATTCCTGTTTGGTTCATCAAAATAAGTAGACTTGCTAGCTACATTTACAAGCACTTCTCATATTTTCAAAAGCTTTTCTTATTCTTTGATGAATCTTCCAAAACAGGCTGAAGTGGTTTTCCATGGCGTTTCGGACTTCAGTTAATTCTGGACTCTCATTTTTATGCATAAAAATTCTGTATTCGGAGGTCATGCGCTGCGTTTCTTAACCCCTCCCTCTCTTAAAAACTAAAAAAAAACTGCACTGAGTTCCTTTTAAACTAGATAGGTTCCAAAGCTAGGAATTATTTTTTTTTCTCTTGTTCTTGAGAACTGGTAAATGGAGGAAATGATATTATGTTGCTAAGAATTCTGAGAATAGGACTGAAAGGACATCGCACCGGTGGGATTTTTAAACTTGCACAGACACCATCATTTGCGGTGATGATGAATCAAAATAATCAATTTTTTTTTTTTGGTTTTTGGGGATGTTCAGATGGTTTCCAAGTTTATTTTTAGGCATTTTTTGTTTCAACTTCGGTTTGTAATATCGGTTGGAAGGAAAGTGGTTTTAACTCTCCACTCCTTTCTTTCAAATGGCAGTCAATTTCAAGTCAGTTCGGGTTCCTGCGAGACTTAGTTTGAAAAATGAGCAACAGAATCCAGTTGATTCAGAAAAATCATCAGAACCAGCAAAGGTAAAGACTTCATGGTTTATTACCAAATATTTGTTTAAGTGTGCATGATAACCATTTATCAGGTGCGAATTTTCTAGACATGAATTTCTGAGTGGTAAGGGGAGAACAAGTTCTCATTTCAATTGCTTTCACTTATGGACATCTACAAGTTGGTGCTTTCTCTGTTTTTGCCGAACCCATTGAGGCATCATGTTTGACTACCATTGGGTTTGCTAGGAATGTTTCCAAGGGGAGAAGTTGTTCTTTTTGTTGGGGGCCTTGGGTCACGTTGAAGTTGTTGTATGTTTCTTTGAATGGTTTGTTAGAGAGAAAGCCTATCCGTTCTCTTTACAAACTGTTCTGCTCGAGAACATGTAATTGTGCTCTAGACGGGCTTTCCTGTTCTTAAAAGAAAATGCTTCAGGAAAGGACAATCACTTTGATTATTTGATGGTGGACTTACTAAAAATTGGCTCTATTTTGTAAGCACAAATTTAAATTATTGTAGAAACTGTTTAGCTGAATGTAAATGAACTACTAGATCGACCGCATCCACAAATTGGCTCTATTTTGTAAGCACAAATTTAAATTATTGTAGAAACTGTTTAGCTGAATGTAAATGAACTCCTAGATCAACTACATCCACAACATTAGATTCTCACAGAAAATGCTTACTATCAACAAACTGAGGATTTCCTTTTTCACCACAGGGGTCTCCATTACCAATCTCTCGGCGTTCTTGTCTCACTTGTATATGTTCAACTCTATCGTTGATAAATTTTGGTACCTCTCTTTCCATGCAAAAGGCAACTGCTTCAGAAGGAAAAGAAGGAAAAGAAAGACCAGTATGCCGAAACTGTAGTGGCAGCGGTGCTATACTTTGTAAGTGTTGATTTTCATTTGTCTCATGTTTACATAATCTTCTCATCGGAATGATTTGAGTTTTGAGTACAATGTACACAATTTGCTATATATGCACAACTTCTTGAGAATGTAAAATTCTTTGGACCCTTGAGAATTTTAGAATTGCGAGCTTTGTAGCTATTGTATAAAGGTAAACTGTGATGATATTAGACATGAGAGGTGACATTTCTATCTAGCTTATGGATCTTGTTTACCTCTTGTCTTCTCTTGTTTTGTTACTCCTTTTCCACCATTGAAGTGAATATCAATCACCTCTCTTTACCTCATCTCCCGACTATAATAATGCCTAGTTTAGTTTATTGATCTGTCATTGGTTTTCCAAAACTCCTGCATATGAGAAAGACTGTCTCACGGTCTCAATGGAATAGTGAGAAGGACTCTCCCACTTTTTAAACTGCTTTATGTTGTGATCTTTAAGCCACGGGAATCCTACTTTATAGCTATTGTCGACTACTATAACTTAACATGGCAATTGCCACTGCCACTCAGAAGGGGATAAGAAGTAAAGAGAAAAATGGTAACGTCCACTGCTGCATTCTCCACTAGCAGCTTTCATAATCTGTTTTTAGTTGCTAGGTAAGGAAATACAAAATGTATCTTCCTCGGAATCTTCTCTGCATACATCTCCATTTCCAGTTCTGTGTTACACATAGTACTCAACTCCATTCCATAAGATGTTTGTTTGCTTTTTATTTAGGTGATATGTGTGGTGGTACAGGAAAATGGAAAGCTCTCAACCGAAAACGAGCTAAAGATGTTTATGAATTCACAGAATGTCCAAATTGTTATGGTATGGACTTTATGGCTTCCATCTTTGTGTTTGTTATTTTGGTAAAGAACAGTTGCTTCCTGTTATTCTGAATATGTAGTGCTGTTACCATTATCTTGTATTGATTCACCAATTGAAGACTTGGGATCTTTTTTTGACTTCCGATAGATATGAGCACATTCCATTCACTTTCCTGTAATTAGGTTAGTTGTGTTATGCATTTACTTGGATGGGTGATTCCTAATTCTCATTGTGTGCAGGTCGAGGGAAACTTGTGTGCCCTGTTTGTTTAGGGACTGGTTTACCAAATAACAAAGGTTTACTTAGGAGGCCTGATGCGCGGCAATTACTTGATAAGATGTATAATGGTCGGTTGCTGCCAAGTTCTTAAAAGTAAGTCGTCTTACTCCCAAATTATTATTACTTGATACATATCACAAATGATGTTGAATAGGCAGTATAGTTTTTATATTCTGTAAAAAAGGATAGTTTATCTTTCAGCAGTGTTTCTTGGTTTTATATTATGTACAAAGTATATTTTGTTATATTATGTACAGATAATGATGCTGGAATCAAATCGCAAAATGATACTTGCCTCCACTGAAATTGTTGCGTTTGATGGATGTGTTTTCCTTTGGTGTTGTTAATCCTGTTTGTTTGCCAGAACATGTTTTAGCTCGCTTTCTTAGTTTTCGTTTGTAAGGTTTGCAAAGAAAAAAGAGAAGAAAAGATGGATGTGTTTTCCTCATATTCTGAATGTATCTCTTGAAATGCTGCAGTTAGAGGCTATTTGATGACAAGAATATGCTTCAACATGTTGGACAAAGATGAGAGACTACTTGTCACTCCAAAGCATTTTCCTGTTCAGTAGTCAGCAACTTGGTCTAACAGTGCAGTGTATACTCATTGCAGTTGCATGCAATTTTGGGTTGAAATGGAGTCGTTTTGCTTACTCTGCACGCCCATACGATTGTTTAGGTAAGAGAGACTAATAGCGCTATGATGCCGCAATGTATGTTCCATGCGATACACGATTATTTCGTCCACCAGTACAAAAGCTTTTAGTGGGGACTTGAACAATGTACACACCTATGGATTGGTTGATCTTAAATTGCAAGCAATACGTTTGGCACATTTGTTGATCTAGAAAATGGACATTGTTTTACTTAGCTTTGTCAGTATTTGAAATGCTTCTTCTTTCTGGCATTTGAATGTGGCTCTCTACATTTCATGGAATTTCAGGGATAGATAATAGACCCTCTGGTCTACAGGCAGAACATCTCGTAAACTAAAGAGCTCCTTAAATGAAATTGCCTTTGTGCCTCGTTATAAAGAAACTAATAAAGCACATGATCCATAAAACCAAAGGATGATCATAAAGCTAAAGTGGGGTCAGAAACAAAATCAAGGCTTAAGTCTTCTTGGATCTGACACAGTGGAAAACAACTTTTCTGAATTAATTGCTGAATAAAATATACAACTTGTCCATCTCTTTTACAGAGAAGTCTTTGAAACAAACGAAAAGTCTATAACTTGATCAATTGGAAATCGACTAAAAGACAAAAACTGAACGTAGGTTCCCTACATCAAAAGCTCTCCCGAGAAGATCTCAAAAAAAAAAAAAAGCAGAAGGAAGAGTTTGTTATGAATCAGCAAGCAGTGTGTTTCCTTTTGCAATGCCCGTCGACCAAAGAAGCAGCACACGATGTGCTTCTGGGACTAATCCACCTTAGAAGCGTTCATTTGCAGAACCCTGAGGAACACTTCCAAAGAAACAAGTGGCCCCGGGCCGAAATCGCTACCCAACTCAAGAGCCAGAAGACAGCGATCCTTTTCACCAGAACAATCATGAACAGTACTTGTCTCTTCGGGACTCTTCTCAATTATGAGCGCATCAAAGAAGCTCTCATCAGAAGGTAGGCCATATGGCTCGTCACCAACACCAACAATATTTGTCACCGTCGGTGCATGCACAAGAGAAGAGCCTTTGGCAGGCGAAAGATCCCGCTTGTCATCGTGACCAGCAATCTCTCGATCTCAAGAGAAGATCCATTGACAGGCGAAAGATCCCGCTTGTCATCGTGACCAGCAATGCTCTCGATCTCAAGAGAAGAGCCATTGACAGGCGAAAGATCCCGCTTGTCTTCGTGACCAGCAATGCTCTCGATCTCCATGATAAGAGGATTGAAATTCAAAGAACAGAACGTGAGGAAAGGAATTGACGGAGAGTGGGTATGTTCAACTTCTGACGCGTGAGGACAGATCGAGCGACAGACAGAGATCAAACTGACTTGAGAACAAGGAGAAAGAGTTAATCTGGAGGACAAATATAAGTTCTTGGGTTTTGTTTTGTTCAACGGAATTCCTTGCGGGGAAAGGTTTAAGCTAATCCTTGTTTTACTGGGAAATGTACGCGCGCAGAGGAGCTTTTAATATTTGGAGAGGCTGTTGTCGCCGCCTTTGCTCCCAACGGACAAAGCAAGTTCTAGTTACTAATAATTACTTGCAGCCTAATTTTGCGTGTTTGGGATCAGCTGCATGGCCTGAGCCCTGAACCAGTTGTGGAGTAGGACTCAACCAGCCATGGGTTGACTTAGGTCACGTGGACAATATAAATTTATTGTAATTTTAATTTTTTTTTTGTTTCCTTATTGATCTTTTTTAATTATTTGGGTTAATTGCATTGTAGGTCCATGTGGTATCACCTTTTTACAAATTAGTTCCTGTGGTATTACTTTCTACAAACAAGTCCCCGTGGTTACCTTTCTAGGTAAAAGTTAGTCCTTCAGTCCATCAAACGTTAATACACTAACGGAATGAGAGACACGACGAGCCGGTCGACCGCTACAAAAGTAACTTACAGCGGAAACTTTCAGCGGTCGACCGGCTCATGTAGCGGTCGAATGGCTCGTTGTGCATCTCATTCCGTTAGTCTGCTAACGCCTGATGGACGGAGGGACTAACTTTTACTTAAAAGGATGAACATAAGGACCTGTTTGTAGAAAGTGATACCATAGGGACTAATTTGTAAAAAGATGATACTACAGGGACCTACAATGCAATTAATCCTAATTATTTGATTATAAAATTAAAACTATTTTGTTACTTATTGAGGTATGGCTGACAAAGGTAGTTCCTTTTGGCCCTCAAAGACAAGGTAGTCAGTGAAGATGTCCACTGGCAACTGTGTTCTTGATTGGTTAAGAATTTAATATAAAACAAACGAACCTATGAAAATTATACATTGGCTGGATTGGTTAGTGCTTTGATTTACGGAAATCAAGTCGATTTTAATCGGTCAAACTAGATAGTCAAAGGGGTAAATATACTTTTTACCTATAAATTATTATATCTTTGATACACTGCATTTTAAACTAACAGTTTTGACACTCTGTACTAAGTAATTACTAATGTTATTTACACCATAAACTACTTACTTTAACACACTACACTCTTAAATTACAAATGCTAGATACTTTGTACCTTTCGTTTTGAGAATAATACCGTCGAGAACTTAATAAATTGACAATAATATTTTATATATATACAAAGTGGGTCAAGGGCATATATTATTATCATTTTAGTCTAAAAATTTAAAAGAGTGTGAAAATGTCTAAAATTAGTAGTTAAGGAGTGTAATGTGTCAAAACTGATAATTCAGGGTGCAGAGTGCAAAAACTATGAGAGTGGTCAGAATTATCATGTCAAGTTATATTAGTTGACAATAGCTCCCAAGTAGTATTCCCATCTCTTAAAGATCAGGCCATGAAGCAAATTAAAATGTCGGAGAAATACGAAGAACTACTCCATTGGAGACCACGAGACAGTTTTCATCATATGCAGGAGTTTTGGAAAACCAAGGACGGATCAATGTACTTATCTTTTTCTTTTCCTTCTGAATCAGTTTCCTCCTGCGTGGAAACAGAGGTACCAAAATTGTTTATCAACGATAGAGTCGAACACATGCACACATGCGTTCGAGACAACAACACTGAGAGATTGATAATGGGGGAGACCCCTGTGGTGAAAAAGGAAATCATCAGTTTGCGGCGGGACCTTCAACCTCTTCCCGTGCTAAAGAACAGAGGGGTAAGACAGTAACTTACCATCATCATTTTTATTTGGCTTCCTGCTTCCGAACGTTGGTTAAGGCGGTCACAACCTGAATTTCCTCGGGGTACCAGGTTATCTCTCTTGACTTTTTACCTCTCTTCCCGCGCTAAAGAACGGAGGGGTAAGACAGTAACTTACCATCACCATTTTTAATTTTTTATTTGGCTTCCGGCTTCCAAACCTTTAGTTAAACGAGAGGTGAGATTCCCGTTTCCGAAAGTCCGCATCCTAGCAAACTGATTGAAAAAAAAAATCCATTAAATTTTATAGTCAAATAATTAAAAAAGCTCAATAAGGTAACCAAAAAAAAAAATTTAAAAGCAATAAATTTATATTGTCCACGTGACCAATATCTCAACCCCTGGTTGGTTGAGTCCTACTCCACAACAAGTTCAGGCCATGCAGCTGATCCCAAACACGCGAAATTGGACTGCAAGTAATAATTAGCCGCTTCTTAAAAGTGTATTTCTCTATTTTAACTTTTAACTTTTTAAAAACATCCACAACAGCTTATCTATTTTAACTATCTATTTTTACTATTCTATTAAAATATATTTTTTCAAAAATTTCTCTATTCTTTCTTTAACATTTATTTTTTTGAATATTCGTTTTATCGTAACGGTCATATTTTTAAATATTTGTCTTATCCTAAAAAATTGAATTTTTTAAATTTTATCTTTTTCTAACAGTCATATTTTTTAAATTTTGTCTTATTCCAACGATCATATTTTTAAAATTCGATTATCTAAAAATGAAAGAGAAATTATATTACTATTTTAATGAAAGAGAGAGAGAGAGAAAAAAAAATGAAAGAGAGAGAGAAAGCGTGAGTGGGAGAGAGAGAAAAATGAAAGAGAAATTATATTATTATTTTAATATGAATAAGTGAACAGTGGTTATCTAAAAATAGATAACCACTGTTCACTTGTTAAATTTTTTTGTTAACTTTTGTTAAAATAGATAAGCTGCAAAACACACATTTTTAACTATTTGACTATATTGGTTCTCTATTCTAACCAAAAAACTAGAATAGAGAACCTGCTAATAATGTTCTTAGTAACTAGAGTCTACAACGCTATTAATTATTAGGTGGTGTTTGTTTGTCGAAATTTTGATAAATATTCTAAAATTTTGAGAATATTTTAGATATTGAGATTTATTGAGGTTTTGGAAACTTTTGAAATGTGTATAGATATTAGAAATTTTAGAATGTATTCGGTTTGCTCGAAATTTCATATTTTGGGCAAATAAACGTTGCCAATATTTACACAGTGTTTGGTTATAAAATTTTATGTTGGTGTTAAAAATGAGGTGTATTAGAAATTTTAGAATGTATTCGGTTTGCTCGAAATTTTGTATTTTGGGCAAATAAATGCTGTTAATAGGTGGCGTTTGTTTGCCGAAATTTTGGAAAATATTTCTAAAATTTTGGGAATCTTTTAGATAGTAAAATTTATTGGGGTTAGTGAAACTTTTGAAATATGTGTGTTGATATTGAAAATTTTGGAGTATACTTAGATTGCTTGAAATTTCGAGATCCCAAAATTTTAGACAGATGAACGCTACCGATGTTAGAGTACAACTCATCCAGCCATCGGTTGAGATATTGGTCACGTGGACAATATAAATTTATTATGCTTTTAATTTTTTTTTGGTTACTAGCGTTCTAGACTCTAGTTACTAATTATTAGAGTTCAGAAGTCTGAACTAGAAGTAGAGTCTAGAAGTCTGAACTTCCTTTGTGACTGTTATGAGCAAAGGCGGTGACAGCCGCCTCTCCAAATATTAAGGTTTGTTTGGAAATGGGCTGTGGTTATGGTTATGGTTTTGGTTTTGGGTTTAAAATTCAAAATTTCAAATTTTAAGATTTAAAAATTATTTTGTTGTAAGGGTTTGTTTGGTTGATTAAAATTTTGAATGATTTCTGTTTTAGTTAAATTAAATAATATTAACTTATAGTTATTATGATATTTAAAAATTTAAATTTTAAATTTTAAAATAGAAAAATATAGAATTCAAAAAATAAGTAAAAAATAGTTTCTTAAATATAAAAAATTATAAAATAGATAAAATATGAAACTAATAAAAAGTATTCATAAAAATTAAAAGACCAAGATAAAAATCGTGCAAAATTTATAAAATAAATAAAATTTTACAAAATTTCAAAAAGCTCTCTTATGGTTGAGTACTCTCGGTAAACCAGTCTCCATCCTCACTAATGTAATTATTTTTAGCTATCCCTTTTATTTTTATATTTTTTTCCTGATTATTGTAATTAAATTTAAATTTTATTTTTTGTTATTGTTTTGAAACATAATGACAACTAAAAGATAAAAGAAAGCTAGCATTACAAGCAAACCAAAAACAGGAGCTAAGCTAGCAAATAAGACGGCCCGGCGTGGTGCCGGAGAAGGAGGTTCACCTTATTAAATAAAAAAATAATATTAATAATTTTGTTGTTATTTGTTGTTGTAAATTAATTTTGATCCTTATTTTAGTAGATTTCAATAAATCTTTACTTTTCTTGTAATAATCATCTCTCTTACAGATCTACTTGACTTTTTTTTTTTTAATCTCAGAACTGGTGAATAGTTGCTATTATTCTTTTACACTTTTTTTTTTAGTGAAAAAATTACTCCTGAGTTTAGCTTTTCTTCGGGACATTCATTTCAATTGAGTGCAAGTACTCGATTTTACCAACTCGAATAAGTTAGAGATAAACTGCTCTAACTTTTTAATTTAATCTAATAGATAAATAGATTTCTTCACTAAGTCTTCCTTGAATCACAGAAGTCATTTTTCTTTATTTTTGATAATATATATATTTGCTAATTATTGTTAAGTTTTTATTTTGAAAATTTTCATCTTCTTTATTTTTTATTTTTTATTTTTATTGTAAAATTTTATTTGTTTTATAAAATTTTGCACGATTTTTATCTTGATTTTTTATTTTTTTAAGAACTTTTAATAAGTTTGATATTTTATCTATTTTTATATTTATGAAACAATTTTCTATTTATTTTTTAAATTATATATTTTTTCTGATTTTTTTTATTTTTTGAATATCATAATAACTATAAATTAATATGATTTAATTTAACTAAAATATAAATCATTCAAAATCTTCATCAACCAAACAAACCCTTACAACAAAACAATTTTTAAATCTTAAAATTTAAATTTTGAATTTTAAACCCAAAACCAAAACCACAACCACAAACCATTTCTAGACAAGCCCTAAAAGTTTCTCTGCGCGTGTAGATTTCCTAGTAAAACAAGGTTTAACTTAAACCTTTCCCCCACAAGGAATTCCGTTGTATAAAACAAAACCCAAAAGAGCAAAATCAATGGAATTTATGGCAGGTTAGGGCATTGAAACATACCTAGCGTAGCCATGACAACAGAAAAAATGACTATGCCTACAGGCTGCATCCTCTCACCTTTCCTATATTGGTTAAGAATTTAATATAAAACAAACGAATCTATGAAAATCATAGATAGGCTGGACTGGTTAGTACTTCAATTCATTGAAATCCATTGAAATCAAGTCAGATAATTAATGGAGTAAATACAAATTTTCATCCATTAACTACTAGGTTTTTGATACATTATACCTTAAATCATCAATTTTGACACATTATACCATCCAACTACAAATGTTGTACACTTTGCACCCTAAATTAAACCACCTTGACACATTATACCATCCAACTACAAATGTTGTACATTTGCACCCTAAATTAAACCACCTTGACACATTACACCCTCCAATGAGAACTTGATGGATTGATAACAATATTTTTAATATATGTAAAGTAGGACAATGACATTATCGTCATTTTAATTTAAAATTTAAAAGAGAGTGCAAAATGTCTAAAATTAGTAGTTAAAGGATGTAACGTGTCATTGTCAAAACTGATAATTCAGATGCAAAAGAGTAAAAATTATAGTAGTTTATTGAGTGAAAAACGTATTTCCCTCTAAAACAAATTACCCAATGAAATCATACATAGTACTTATTTTTTACAAACTTCAATTCACAGAAGATTATATAACGATGCATCGAATCTGTGAAGCATTTTTCAGGTACATGGGAGTTTTTCACTGATCCTCCATTTACTCCTCCCAAAGTCCTAATTCTCCACCCATAACCACTTGATCGAATGAAGTGATAAATGACATATCTTTGAGTGACTAGTTTCCGTGGTCTCCTCCTGTCACGCTGAGCACAGAGATAACATAAGCCACAACAATTTGCTCTACTATGCAAAAATATTTTATGTCCATTTATAATTCCATAGGATCAAGAGATTTACAATTCCTACCGGTACTGGATTGACTAAGTAAGCCTACTACAGATCAACCCAGATCTACAAGGAACACATCTCAATACAAGTTAACAAGAAACAAAAGCTGATAAATTGGATGGTTCAGAAGAAGAAAGTCCTAAGATCCTAGCTTAACGAATGCCAACCAAAGCCTTTGATTGGCTCTGAAGGACCAGAGTTGGACAATATCTTTTGACTTGAGGCTATTTCTCTTTGCAACTTCATTCCATGGAGAGCTCAGTATGTTGGTGATTTGACTACCCAACTTCCACCTTTTCACTAATATGTTTGACTCTTCAAGGTTCGGTTCCATTAGAGGAACTTGCATTCCCTCCAGATGAATCCCATTTCTTTTCCTTTTCTCCATATCCGCCTTCTCCTCTTCCGTGAGAAACTCAGCCCTGCTTTGTTTGTTTGGAATTGACAACCGGTCACAGGTAGCTCTCAGATCAGTATCGGACAGTTCCTTTTGGATTACAAGTTTAATGTCATAGCCTTGCATCCCCATTATTCTGTCCCTAAACTCTTTGGGCAAGTCGGGTGGTGGATCGGGACCCATTTGTTGAGTCACTTTTGAATTCGTCCTCTGGTGACCTTTGGATTGCTTGGGCTTTCCTTCTATGGGTTGTACTGCACTGTGGTTGATTTCGGCATTCTTAGCCGAGCGATTGGTTGTAGAGTTGAGTCTCTTTCTCTTCTTATTGTCAGAAGCAACAAGATCAGGCCAAAAACCCGAACCTACAGACTCTTGTGCCACCGAGTTGATAGAGTTTATGGCTAAAGACTCGGGTTTCTTCGGGAGTTTGATTTTTAACTTCAAAGTTTTTTCTTTCCTGCAAGGTGAAACCGAAGTATGCTTCTCAGTGTCATAATCCAAAGCTAAACGTGGGGATTCTTGATTCTTTTTCAAGTTGAATTGAATGAAATCACTCAGGATCCTCTCGGTGAGCAACCGATCTGCCTCTTTTGGATTCCCAACCGCAGCTTCAGTTGCTTCCTTCTTGAGTTTATCGAAGGACTCGCATTCGGCCAGACAACCTCTCCGTAGATCTTCAAGGGTAATCTTCATCTTTATGCCACTTTTTCTTCTCGTTTGAAAGCCACAACAATATCAAAGAGTGGAAGAAAAGAAAAAAGAATGAGAATACAATCAATCCCGCTTGTCTTCGTGACCAGTAATGCTCTCGATCTCCATGATAAGAGGATTGAAATTCAAAGAACAGCACGTGAGCAAAGGAATTGACGGAGAGTGGGTATGTTCAACTTCTGCCGCGTGAGAACAGAGCCACAGACATATATCAAACTGACTTGAGAAGAAGGAGAAAGAGTTAATCTGGAGGACACATAAGCTCTTGGGTTTTGTTTTATACAGCGGAACTCCTTGTGGGGAAAGGTTTTAGTTAAACCTTTTGTTTTACTGGGAAATGTACGCGCGCAGAGAAGCTTTTAATATTTGGAGAGGCGGTTGTTGCCGCCTTTGCTGTAGTTACTAATAATTACTTGCAGCCTAATTTTGCGTGTTTGGGATCAGCCGCATGGCTTGAGACCTGAACCAGTTGTGGAGTAGGACTCTACAAGCCATGGGTTGACTAAGCCTGGCGGAGATACTGTTCTCGTGGACAGCATAAATTTATTGTAATTTTAATTTTTTTTTACCTTATTAAGCTTTTTTTAATTATTCGACTATAAAATTTAATGGGTTTTTTTTTTTGAAAAAAACTATTTTGTTACGTATCGAGGTATGGCTGACAAAGGTCCCTGTCGGCCCTCAAAGACAAGGTAGTAGTAGTTAGTGGTGGACTCAGGAATGAATTTGAAAGAGAGCCAACTCTTAAAGGAAAATGACAGATTTTTTTTTATACTATAATGCAAAAAGATATCTTAAAGTTAGAATATTGAAAATTAAGGATTAAAATTAAATTCATTTGGTATTACAAATAATGAGGGAGCTGATATGAAAATATACTATGACAGATAGTTTATTTGGTCAGCCAACCTAACTGAATTGTGGTAAAGGCATAATGATAATGACGCTATATATTTTAGGGTAATAATGATGCTTTATGTTCTTAGGCAAAGTTATCTGAAAAGATGCAACAATTAGTTTGTACTATTAATGTTAACTATGTTTAAAATCTTAGAGCAGAGCTGCTTAGCCTGCCCCCCTCTTGTTATTGGAAGGAAGAACACTCAAGTCCTGATCACTTTTCGTTTAACAAAAAAAAAAAAGAGAGACATGTTCAAATATTCGACCTCAAAGATAGCACAGATTGCGGATCTAATAGAATATCAAAAGATTGAACATGTCCTCTTAAAAATTTCAATTACCTACAAATAACTACAAATAACATAAAAAAAAACATCAAGGTCTTAGAAGCACCAGAGATCTTAATCTAAAACTTGCATGCATTCATATATTGTGTGTATATAAACTTAAATCAAGAGAGTTAACATCAAAATGAGATTCTATTTCAAGGAAATCAATCACTTTGATCGCACATCAATCCACTGGGCTTTAAGGGAGGCTAGCCCGGTTGGCCCCTTTCCCTCCACCACTGGCAGTAGTCATAGAAGATGTACAGTGATTGACTAAGAATTTAATATAAAAACAAATGAATCTACGAAAATCATACATAGGCTGGACTGGTCACTAGTTAGTACTTCAATTTACTGAAATCCATTGAAATCAAATCCGATAATTAATGGAGTAAATATACTTTTTACCCATTAATTACTAGGTCTTTGACACATTGTACCTTAAACTACCAATTTTGATACATTGTACCATCCAACTATTAATGTTGAACACTTTGCACCCTAAACTACCATTTTGACATATTGCACCCTTTAACTACTAATGTTAGATATTTTGTACTTTCCGTTTTGAGAATAATACTATCGAGAACTTATGAATTGAAAACAATATCTTTAACATATGCAAAGCGGGTCAAGAGTATTATTGTCATTATAATCTAAAAATTTGAAAGAGTGTGCAAAATGTCTAAGATTGATATATAGTTAGAGGATATAATGTGTCAAATCTGATAGTTTAGGAAGCAAAGTGTAAAAACTATGATAGTTTGTGGGTGGAAAATATATTTTTTCCTAAAACTATGGTAATTCGAATTTTTACTAACTTCAATTTACTGAAGATTATATAACACTGCATCGAATTTGTGTAGCATCATTCAACTACATGGGAATTTTGCCCTGATCCTCCATTTACTCCTCCCAAGTCCTAATTCTCCACCCATAGCCACTTGATCGAATGAAGTCAATAAATAATTTGCTGTCCCTGTGGATGCTGACGGTTTGATCAGGTTGATTGGTAGAAGTTATTCTGAGCACAGGTTGGCTTGGCTTGGTGTGGAGAGGCATGTTGGCCTTCGTTGGATCCCCCCTCCTGTGGGGTGTTTGAAGATTAACACGGACGTTGCTATACGTTCGTTTGGGTCTTACATAGCAATCTTGGCGAGAGATTCTAGCAGTTCCATTTGTATGGCATACAAGGAATGAGTAGCTGCTATGGATCCCCTTGTGGGTGAGGCTTCCGCTTTGGCGGAAGCGACGCTGTTGGCTTGGAGGCATGGTTGGACTTCGGTAGAGTTTGAGACTGACTTTATTGTTCTGTGCTACGATATTCTGGCTCAACCTCAACCGCTTTGCTGGGCAATCTCTTCTTTGGTGGAGGGATTCGGAAGGGGCTGCTGGACTTTTCGGATTGGAGGATAGCGTGGGTTTCTTGGCGTCGTAATGTGATGGCGCACCGCTTGGCCATGTGGGCAACGGGTTGTGGTTTTTCTGGGGTTTGTTTTGAGCATGAGATCTCCGAGCATTTCCGGTGTTGTGATATATAGTCTTATCCTTAAGTTCTTTGTTTTCGGCTAATAATACGAGGTTTTTCACAGAAAAAAAAAGAAGAAGACTAGTTTCCGTAGTATACTCCTATCATGCCGAGCACAGAGATAAAATAAGCCACAACAATTTGTTCTACCATGCAAAAATATTTTATGTCCATTTATAATTCCATAGGATCAAGAGATTTACAATTCCTACCGGTACTGGATTGACTAGGTAAGCCTACTACAGATCAACCCAGATCTACAAGGAACACATCTCAATACAAGTTAACAAGAAACAAAAGCTGATAAATTGGATGGTTGAGAAGAAGAAAGTCCTATGATCCTAGCTTAACAAGTGCCAACCAAAGCCTTTGATTGGCTCTGAAGGACCAAAGTTGGACAAAATCTTTTGACTTGAGGCTATTTCTCTTTGCAACTTCAACTTCATTCCATGGAGAGCTCAATATGTTGGTGATGTGACTACCCAACTTCCACCACTTCACTGATATGTTTGACTCGTCTAGGTTCGGTTCCATCAGAAGAACATGCATTCCCTCAAAATGAATCCCATTTATTTTCCTTTTCTCCATATCCACCTTCTCCTCTTCCGTGAGAATCTCAGCCCTGCTTTGTTTGTTTGGAATTGACAACCAGTCACAGGTGTATAATGGTCGGCTGCAGCCAAATTCTTAAAAAGAAAGTTCGTACTTCCAAATGATTATTACCTCAATCCTGATACATATCACTATATCAGATAACCCACTCAACCGGTGATAGTCAAGGTAAACTTCGACACTGAGATCCTGGGATGACTTTGCAGTTGGAGCTGCTGTCACTAGGAACCATAGAGGGGGAAATTGTGAGGCAACTGCACAGAAGATACAAGTCTAGATGGACCACTGGAAGGCAAAGCAGAAGTAGCAAATATGGAAGTCAAGGAAGCGATGCGAAGAGGTTTCAAAGATATCATCCTAGAAGGGGATTTATTTTTGGTGACCAAAGCCATTCAGAACTACTCCAGACGGGGGAACGAATGAAGGAAGTCCATAATCTGGAAAGCCTAGACATTTGGAGAGCATACTATGTTAATATAGGCGCCGGCAGAGTAGCGCACCAACTGGCTCGATGGGCTGCCTCCAGATAATATCCTTGGGAGCATTTTCCAGAATTAACTTGATGTATCCAGGAACAGATCCTCATAAACTGTAATTATATTTTGAAATTAATGAAGTCACAGAGATATTCTGATAAAAAAATATAAACGGAAAAGAAGAAGTAAACATGTTAAATAAAGTGAGCATTTTATTTGGAACGACTAAAGAACTTCTTAGATGAAGTTGCATTTGTGCCTCATTATAACAAACTTGAAGCATCTAAACCACAAAACAAAGGGATGATCATAAAGCCAAAATGGGGTCAGGGTCAGAATCAAGGTGGACATCAAGTGTCTCTCCCTGGAACGTCACGAAAGCATTCGAAATTCAAGGCTAATCATTTGGCAGACTGCTCAGAACATGGTGCTCTGGTTTGTGCTCGCATTCAAAATCCAGGTGAACAAATGCCCGCTCAACTTCTGGGAGTTTCTCAATTTTATCCTGCAAGGTCTCTCCAATGGCGTGAGCTTCTTTCAAGGGTATGTCTTCTGGGAGTTCAATGTCAACCTGTTTCAACAACGTATTGAACAACATATATAAGACTATGATATACCAAAAAGACTAATATAGCTTCTGATTGTATAGGACAGGCACATTCTCCTTGTGGTATAATAGAATTACAAAGGAAATGTCCCCAATATATTTTATTTTTCTAGTTTATTCTCAAAGGCATCTCAAAGGGAAGTGCGTTGGCGAGTTTGATTTGCTAAATGCTAATGGAGCGACTGAAAACATTTTAAAAATGAGTCAAAAAGATTAAAGCTGGGATCCAAATTCCGACACTATTTAATCAATAATTAAACTGACTAACCTCTACAAAATAAAGAGCACCAAAGGTGTAAGCACGGACGGTGTCGATATGCTTGACTTTGGGGTGCCTTATCACTAGATATGTCAGTTTCTGCAAGAATTCAGGAGGTGCAGACTGACCCACAAGTGAAACTGCACCAAGAAACTCGTTTTAATAGAGTTAAATATACGAGTATGAGAACCATGTTAGACAGGTAAATCATTGCTGATGATAAATCAGTGGAGGGATAGCTACAAATTTTGTGGCACATGCCTTGGATAATGAGTTAAACATGTATTCACAATTTCATTTCTGAAGAAAATGGACACTCCTCTTTATAAGTTGTGGCACTGACCAGTACCCACAAGGCCAAGTCTCGCATTAGTGCAATATGAAATCATTTTGATATTTATGCTTCTTTCCCTCTTGCTTATTTTGAACAAGTTCACGTTTCCTATCACAAAACTTGAAAATTTTGAAGCATCAATGATTCAAATAAAAGAATGTTATTTTCCAACCATAAGAATACATGAACAAAGTGCAGGTAAAATTAACAGAAATCAACTAACATAACTGCTGGAATACTGGATTCCTGCATGTAATGAAATTCTAAAGACTCTAGCTTCAACAACTAATACATGAACAAATTGCAGGTAAAATTAACATAAATCAACTAACGTAACTGCTGGAATACTGGATTCCTGAATGTAATGATTCTAAAGACTCTAGCTTCAACAACTACCGGGTTAGTGAATCAACTGAAAAATTCCAATGGAACAATAACCTAATCCTGAAGGGATAATATAGTTCCGATGAAGGAAATAATGGACAAATGGTAGTGAAATGGACACAAGCAAAAATATGACAGAAATTTTCGTGATTCTAGAGATGAACTTGCATTTTACTCTCTGTTACTTTTTGTGGATGAAGCAAGAGCTTCTGGGATCAAACATAAGAAAGACGAGCTGGGAGGAGTACCTGCAGTTTCAATGACAGTTTTAGACCAATTTGCGATAGTGTAAACAGCGAGGATGATAGCACCAACAGGATCAATCCACCAATAAAATTCATCACCAAGAACAGCTGCTGCTAATCCGACTACGTTTGTTACCACATCAAAAAAGTGATCCTGGACATTTGAATTTCAACAAGTTATGCAGCGTATAACTAGAATGCCAATGCATATAACAGGAGAAATTGTGTATAAAAGATGAGACAGAAAACCTGTGCATATGCACGGACAATCTCATTCCTTGAGCTTTTACAGTATATCCAGAGGACAAGTTTCACCAAAGTAGCAAATAACATGATCACGCACATCCATATCAGTTGACCCGAGGACAAATCCTCAGAAGGATTGTTTTCAACTAGTTGTTCTACAGCCTGAAGCAATATCTGAAAGCCTGTAAAAAAAAATGCAAATGTGTAACAATGCCAAAAAAACCTCGATCCCACAGTCAGAGGAGTTACATATCTACTTCTATAGGAGAAGGAAACATCTTATAGCATCGTCATGGTATTTATTTTTGAAAAGAATCAAGCTCCTCGAATACTTTGGGACAGAACATTAATACACTAAAGTGTCCAGGTCTGAACATCTAGAAGAAAAACCAATTTTAAACCTCAAGTACATTGCCTAAGCTACTAATCATGACACAACATATGGACAAGCATTTCCTTCAACTTTCAAATGTCAGCTACCTTATACAAGAAGACAAGTTCAATTAAACAAAAATTCACCAGAAAAATGGGAATCGACAATCATGTGAAAGAGCAAAATCAATGGAATTTATGGCAGGTTAGGCATTGAAACATACCTAGTGTAGCCATGACAGCAGCAAATATGATTATGCCTACAGGCTGCATCCTCAGCTTTCCTATAGGGTATTTATAGATATTTATGTTCTTCATTGACAAGTGAGTGAACCAGAGGATGCCACCAGCCATTAGATCGAGTAATGAATCTAGTGTCGATGCAGCGATGGCCATGGATCCACTCTTTATCGTAGCATAGAGCTGGAAAGAATGAACAATGTTAATGGTAAGGACATGTTTATGCAATTTAGTCTATAGCAGATGAAAGAAGTTCTTTCAGGTGCTTTGACATGAATTGTATGTTCTAATCTTTTTTGTTCTTTTCTTCCTTTGATCTGTAAGTTATATAAACCCAGTGGATCCTAAATTCACGATCTCACCCTCAATTAATGTTTTCATTGGTAACCTCATCTATCCTTTAACCATATGTATAAACGCGCGCGCATAATTATGTATCCTTCTAGTTCTTTCTGAGTTCGTAGATTGATGTTGAGATAACCTTAAGCGCCAGAAGAGCTATATTGGCATAATTAGATATCCGCATCGCTCTCTCCTGACGAGCCTGTTCCTCGAGGTTCTCCTCATCGATGGTGTCAGATGCCATCAAAACATCGACTTCCTCGAAGGATTTCAAGGTGCCGAATTGTCTTTCGTAGTACTTCTTCTCTCCTACATTAAAGACAAGACGGCGACGCATTCAATGCGAGAATAATCAGACAATCATGTCATGGTTTCATTTACCTATGTTTATGTGGGTACGATTGTGTCATCTTGTTTTATTTTTCTTCATTTTCTTGGAAACCAAGCGGCGTGTGACACAGAGAGAGAGAGAGAGAGAGATGAAGTGATGAACCTTCGGTTATGCTTCTGGCTCTGGAAAGATCAGGGTCGACGTCCATAGACTCAACGTCGACAGCCGAGCGGACCTTGTCCGGGAGTCTTGACACGAACTCCCTCCTCAGTGTGTTCACCGAGTTCCGGCGACTGAGTCTCCTGTATCTCCCGCTCCGACTTGCCCATCGACCTTCCTTCGCCAGCATCGGCGTTTTCGAATCCGAATTCTCCATTCCGAATCCCACCACCGCCACCCCAACCCTCTCTCGTTTCTCTCTGTCTCTCTCGCTTATATATCTCATGAAACAAACAAATCTATTCTCTCTCTCTCTCTCTCTCTCTCGAACGCCATATAAGACAATATAGACGACCGAGCTCTCTGAACACGGTTTGTACGGTAAATAGTGATTCGGATTTGTACGGCAATATAAAAGCTATTATATAGAGGGTTCTGGCACCATCTCAAGTGTTTACGTCTCTGGAAGGATCTCAGGGACAAAAATTGTGCAGCTTTGTGTTTTGGGAAAGGAAGATGATTAATATTCTTCTTTGAGCAGGTAGGGGAATATGGCAACATGGCAACAACTATGAGCCAGACTGCATCTAATTTTTAATCATGTGGGGGTGGGGGTTCCAATTTCCAAAGTCCAAATCCCTGCTGTGGGATAAAGGGGGTTGGAGAATATTTTGGAGAGTATAGAAATGGGGAAAAAGATGGGTGCTTTTCTTGTTGGAAGTGCTAATGTGGCCATGTGGGGTCATTTCATGGAATTTCAGGGATAGATAATAGACCTTCTGGTCTACAGCAGAACATCTAGTAAACTAAAGAGCTCCTTAAATGAAATTGCCTTTGTGCCTCGTTATAAAGAAACTAATAAAGCATATGATCCATAAAACCAAAGGATGATCATAAAGCTAAAGTGGGGTCAGAAACAAAATCAAGGCTTAAGTCTTCTTGGATCTGACAGTGGAAAAGAACTTTTCTGAATTAATTGCTGAATAAAATATACAACTCGCCCATCTCTTTTACAGAGAAGTCTTTGAAACAAACGAAAAGTCTATAACTTGATCAATTGGAAATCGACTAAAAGACAAAAACTGAACGTAGGTTCCCTACATCAAAAGCTCTCCCGAGAAGATCTCAAAAAAAAAAAAGCAGCAGAAGGAAGAGTTTGTTATGAATCAGCAAGCAGTGTTATTCCCCTGGCAATGCGCCAATGCCAGTCGACCAAAGAAGCAGCACACGATGTGCGTTTGGGACTAATCCACCTTAGAAGCGTTCATTTGCAGAACCCTGAGGAACACTTCCAAAGAAACAAGTGGCCCCGGGCCGAAATCGCTACCCAACAACTCAAGAGCCAGAAGACATGCTTCTCTCTTCCCCAAACTCGTCGATAGTATATCATAACCAGAAACTTGATCCGGAATGACACGAAAGCGATCCTGTTCACCTGAACAATCATGAACAGAACTTGTCTCTTCGGGACTCTTCTCAATTATGAGCGCATCAAAGAAGCTCTCATCAGAAGGTAGGCCATATGGCTCGTCACCAACACCAACAATATTTGTCACCGTCGGTGCATGCACAAGGGAAGAGCCATTGACAGGCGAAAGATCCCGCTTGTCATCGTGACCAGCAATGCTCTCGATCTCAAGAGAAGATCCATTGACAGGCGAAAGATCCCGCTTGTCTTCGTGACCAGCAATGCTCTCGATCTCCATGATTTCGTTTAAGAGGATTGAAATTCAAAGAACAGAACGTGAGGAAAGGAATTGACGGAGAGTGGGTATGTTCAACTTCTGACGCGTGAGGACAGAGCGACAGACAGAGATCAAACTGACCTGAGAACAAGGAGAAAGAGTTAATCTGGAGGACAAATAAGCTCTTGGGTTTTGTTTTATTCAACGGAATTCCTTGTGGGGAAAGGTTTAAGTTAAACCTTGTTTTACTGGGAAATGTACGCGCGCAGAGAAGCTTTTAATATTTGGAGAGGCGGTTGTCACCGCCTTTGCTCCCAACGGTCACAAAGCAAGTTCTACTTGCAACCTAATTTTGCGTGTTTGGGATCAGCTGCCCTGAACCAGTTGTGGAGTAGGACTCAACAAGCCTGGCGGAGATATTGGTCGAGTGAACAACATAAATTTATGGGATAAATACGAAATCAGTCCTCGTGGTATATGCAAAAATTGAATTAATTTTCGTGATAATAAAAATATAAAATTAATCTCTTAATTTTATAAAAGCATAAAATCAGTCTCTGATAGAAGATTAATGGTAAACGAAAGTAGAACTAGAAGGACTAATTTTATGTTTTTGTTATCATGAGGACTAATTCGATTTTTGCGTATACCACAATAACTGATTTTGTATTTATCCCTAAATTTTTTGTAATTTAAATTTTTTTTTTAACCTTATTGAGCTTTTTTAATTATTTGATAATAAATTTAATGGGTTTTTTTTTAAAAAAAATGTTTGTAAAAAACTATTTTGTTACCTATCTGACAAAGGTCCATTTTGACCCTCAAACACAAGGTAGTAGTAGTCAGTGGCGGAGTTAAGAATGAATATGAAAGGGGGCTAACTCTTAAGGAAAATGACAAAAATTTTTTTTACTATATTAATGCAAAAAAATGTCTTAAAATTAACATATTGAAAATTAAGGACTAAAATTAAATTTATTTGGTATTACAAATAATGAGGGAGCTGATATGAAAATAACCATGACATAAAGTGATTTTTCCACATGACAGATAGTTTATTTAGTTAACCAACCCAACTGAATTGTGGTAAAGACACAATTATATAACACTGCATCGAATCTGTGTAGCATCTTTCAACTACATGGGAATTTTGCACTGATCCTCCATTTACTCCTCCTAAGTCCTAATTCTCCACCCATAGCCACTTGATCGAATGAAGTCAATGAAATAATCTGTTGTCCTTGTGGATACTGACGGTTTGATCAGGTTGATTGGTAGAAGTTATTCTGAGCACTGGTTGGCTTGGCTTGGTGTGGAGAGGCATGCTGGCCTTCGTTGGATCCCCCCTTCTGTGGGGTGTTTGAAGATTAACACGGATATACGTTCGTCTGGGTCTTACATAGCAATCTCGGTGATAGATTCTAGCAGTTCCCTCTGTATGGCATACACGGAACGAGTAGCTGCTATGGACCACCTTGTGGGTGAGGCTTCCGCTTTGGTGGAAGCGACGCTGTAGGCTCGGAGGCATGGTTGGACTTTGGTAGAGTTTGAGACTGACTCTCTTGTTCTGTGCAACGATATTCTGGCTCAACCTCAACCGTTTTGCTGGGCAATCTCTTCTTTGGTGGAGGTGATTCGAAGGGGCTGCTGGACTTTTCGGATTGGAGGATAGTGTGGGTTTCTTGGCGTTGTAATGTGATGGCGCACCGCTTGGCCATGTGGCCTGCGGGTTGTGATTTTTCTGGGGTTGTTTTGAGCATGAGATCTCCGAGCATATCCGTTGTTGTGATATGTAGTCTTATCCTTAAGTTCTTTGTTTTCGGCTAATAACACAAGGTTTTTCAAGCAAAAAAAAAGAAAAGAAGACTAGTTTCCGTGGTCTACTCCTGTCATGCTGAGCAGAGAGATAAAATAAGCCACAACAATTTGTTCTACCATGCAAAAATATTTTATGTCCATTTATAATTCCATAGGAACAAGAGATTTACAATTCCTACCAGTACTGGATTGACTAATTAAGCCTACTACAAATCAACCCGGATCTACAAGGAACACATCTCAATACAAGTTAACAAGAAACAAAAGCTGATAAATTGGATGGTTCAGAAGAAGAAAGTCCTAAGAATTAAGATCCTAGCTTAACGAGTGCCAACCAAAGCCTTTGATTGGCTCTGAAGGATCCGAGTTGGACAATATCTTTTGACTTGAGGCTATTTCTCTTTGCAACTTCATTCCATGGAGAGCTCAATATGTTGGTGATGTGACTACCCAGCTTCCACCTCTTCACTGATATGTTTGACTCTTCAAGGTTCGGTTCCATCAGAAGAACTTGCATTCCCTCAAAATGAATCCCATTTCCTTTCCTTTTCTCCATATCCACCTTCTCCTCTTCGGTGAGAAACTCAGCCCTGCTTTGTTTTTTTGGAATTGACAACCGGTCACAGGTGTATAATGGTCGGCTGCAGCCAAATTCTTAAAAAGTAAGTTGTCTTACTTCCAAATGATTATTACCTCAATCCTGACACATATCAGATAACCCACTCCACCGGAGATAGTCAAGGTAAACTTCGACACTGAGATCCTGGGATGACTTTGCAGTTGGAGCTGCTGTCACTAGGAAACATAGAGTGGAAATTGTGAGCCAACTGCACAGAAGATACAAGTCTAGATGGACTATTGGAAGGCAAAGCAGAAGTAGCAAATGTGGAAGTCAAGGAAGCGATGCGAAGAGGTTTCAAAGATATCATCCTAGAAGGGGATTTATTTTTGGTGATCAAAGCCATTCAGAACTACTCCAGACGGGCGGAATGAATGGAGGAAGTCCATCATCTGGAAAGCCTAGACAGTTGGAGCGCATACCATGTTAATATAGGTGTCGGCAGAGTAGCGCACCAACTAGCTAAATGGGCTGCCTCCAGATAATATCCTTGGGAGCATTTTCCAGATGTATCCAGGAACAGACCCTCATAAATTGTAATTATATTTTGATATTAATGAAGTCACAGAGTTCTTCTGATAAAAAAATAAACAGAAAAGAAGAAGTAAACATGTTAAATAAAGTGAGCATTTTATTTGGAACGACTAAAGAACTTCTTAGATGAAGTTGCATTTGTGCCTCATTATAATAAACTTGAAGAATCTAAACCACAAAACAAAGGGATGATCATAAAGCCAAAATGGGGTCAGGGTCAGAATCAAGGTGGACATCAAGTGTCTCTCTCTGGAACGTCATGAAAGCATTCAAAATTCAAGGCTAATTATTTGGCAGACTGCTCAGAACATGGTGCTCTGGTTTGTGCTCGCATTCAAAATCCAGGTGAACAAATGCCCGCTCAACTTCTGGGAGTTTCTCAATTTTATCCTGCAAGGTCTCTCCAATGGCGTGAGCTTCTTTCAAGGGTATGTCTTCTGGGAGTTCAATGTCAACCTGTTTCAACAACGTTTTGAACAACATATATAAGACTATGATATACCAAAAAGACTAATATAGCTTCTGATTGTATAGGACAGGCACATTCTCCTTGTGGTATAATAGAATTACAAAGGAAATGTCCCCAACATATTTTATTTTTCTAGTTTATTTTCAAAGCATCTCAAATGGAAGGGTGTTGGCGAGTTTGATCTGCTAAATGCTAATGGAGTGGCTGAAAACTTTTTAAAAATGAGACAAAAAGATTAAATCTGGGATCCAAATTCCGACACTATTTAATCAATAATTAAACTGACTAACCTCTACAAAATAAAGAGCACCAAAGGTGTAAGCACGAACGGTGTCGATACGCTTGACTTTAGGGTGCCTTATCACTAGATATGTCAGTTTCTGTAAGACTTCAGGAGGTGCAGACTGACCCACAAGTGAAACTGCACCAAGAAACTCGTTTTAATAGAGTTAAATATACGAGTATGAGAACCATGTTAGACAGGTAAACCATTGCTGATGATAAATCAGCGGAGGGATAGCTACAAATTTTGTGTGGCACATGCCTTGGATAATGAGGTAAACATGTATTCACAATTTCATTTCTGAAGAAAATGGACACTCCTCTTTATAAGTTGTGGCACTGACCAGTACCCACAAGGCCAAGTCTCGCATTAGTGCAATATGAAATCATTTTGATATTTATGCTTCTTTCCCTCTTGCTTATTTTGAACAAGATCACGTTTCCTATCACAAAACTTGAAAATTTTGAAGCATCAATGATTCAAATAAAAGAATGTTATTTTCCAACCATACTAATACATGAACAAAGTGCAGGTAAAATTAACAGAAATCAACTAACATAACTGCTGGAATACTGGATTCCTGCATGTAATGAAATTCTAAAGACTCTAGCTTCAACAACAACTAATACATGAACAAATTGCAGGTAAAATTAACATAAATTAAATAACATAACTGCTGGAATACTGGATTCCAGAATGTAATGATTCTAAAGACTCTAGCTTCAACAACTACCGGCTTAGTGAATCAACTGAAAAAATTCCAATGGAGCAATAACGTAATCCTGAAGGGATAATATAGTTGTGATAAAGGAAATAATGGACAAAATGGTAGTGAAATGGACACAAGCAAAAATATGACAGAAATTTTCGTGATTCTAGAGATGAACTTGCATTTTACTCTCTGTTTCTTTATGTGGATGGAACAAGAGCTTCTGGGATCAAACATAAGAAAGACGAGCTGGGAGGAGTACCTGCAGTTTCAATGACAGTTTTAGACCAATTTGCAATAGTGTAAACCGCGAGGATGATAGCACCAACAGGGTCAATCCACCAATAAAATTTATCACCAAGAACGGCTGCTGCTAATCCGACTACGTTTGTTACCACATCGAAAAAGTGATCCTGGACATTTGAATTTCAACAAGTTATGCAGCGTATAACTAGAATGCCAATGCATATAACAGGAGAAATTGTGTATAAAAGATGAGATGGAAAACCTGTGCATATGCACGGACAATCTCATTCCTTGAGCTTTTACAGTATATCCAGAGGACAAGTTTCACCAAAGTAGCAGATAACATGATCACGCACATCCATATCAGTTGACCCAAGGACAAATCCTCAGAAGGATTGTTTTCAACTAGTTGTTCTACAGCCTGAAGCAATATCTGAAAGCCTGTAAAAAAAATGCAAATGTGTAACAATGCCAAAAAAACCTCGATCCCACAGTCAGAGGAGTTACATATCTACTTCTATAGGAGAAGGAAACATCTTATAGCATCGACATGGTATTTAGTTTTGAAAAGAATCTAGCTCGTCGAATACTTTGGGACAGAACATTAATACACTAAAGTGTCCAGGTCTGAACATTTAGAAGAAAAAACAATTTTAAACCTCAAGTACAATTCCTAAGCTGCTAATCATGACACAACATATGGACAAGCATTTCCTTCAACTTTCAAATGTCAGCTACCTCATACAAGAAGACAAGTTCAATTAAACAAAAATTCACTAGAAAAATGGGAATCGACATTCATGTGAAAGAGCAAAATCAATGGAATTTATGGCAGGTTAAGGCATTGAAACATACCTAGTGTAGCCATGACAGCAGCAAATATGATTATGCCTACAGGCTGCATCCTCAGCTTTCCTATAGGGTATTTATAGATATTTATGTTCTTCATTGACAGGTGAGTGAACCAGAGGATACCACCAGCCATTAGATCGAGCAATGAATCTAGTGTCGATGCAGCGATGGCTATGGATCCACTCTTTATCGTAGCATAGAGCTGGAAAGAATGAACAATGTTAATCGTAAGGACATGTTTATGCAATTTAGTCTATATCAGATGAAAGAAGTTCTTTCAGGTGCTTTGACATGAATTGTATGTTCTAATCTTTTTTGTTCTTTTCTTCCTTTGATCTGTAAATTATATATACCCAGTGGATCCTAAATTCACGACCTCACTGTTTTCATTGGTAACCTCATCTATCCTTTTTCCACATGTATACACGCGCGCGTGCATAATTATGTATCCTTCTAGTTCTTTCTGAGTTCGTAGATTGATGTTGAGATAACCTTAAGCGCCAGAAGAGCTATATTGGCATAATTAGATATCCGCATCGCTCTCTCCTGACGAGCCTGTTCCTCGAGGTTCTCCTCATCGACGGTGTCAGATGCCATCAAAACATCGACTTCCTCGAAGGATTTCAAGGTGCCGAATTGTCTTTCGTAGTACTCCTTCTCTCCTACATTAAATACAAGACGGCGACGCATTCAATGCGAGAATAATCAGACAATCATGTCATGGTTTCATTTACCTATGTTTATGTGGGTACGATTGTGTCATCTTGTTTTATTTTTCTTCATTTTCTTGGAAACCAAGCGGCGGGTGACAGCGAGAGAGAGAGAGATGAACCTTCGGTTATGCTTCTGGCTCTGGAAAGATCAGGGTCGACGTCCATAGACTCAACGTCGACAGCCGAGCGGACCTTGTCCGGGAGTCTTGACACGAACTCCCTCCTCAGTGTGTTCACCGAGTTCCGCCGACTGAGTCGCCCGTATCTCCCGCTCCGACTTGCCCATTGACCTTCCTTCGCCAGCATCGGCGTTTTCGAATCCGAATTCTCCATTCCTGAATCCCACCCCCACCGCCACCCCAACCCTTCTCTCTTTCTCTCTGTCTCTCTCGCTTATTATATCTCTCATGAAACAAACAAATCTATTCTGTCTCTCTCTCTCTCTCTCTCCCTCTCGAACGTCTTATAAGACAATATATAGATAACCGAGCTCTCTGAACACGGTTTGTACGGTAAAGAGTGATTTGGATTTGTACGGCAATATAAAAGATATTATATATATGGTTCCGGCACCATCTCAAGCGTTACGTCTCTGGTAGGATTTCAAGGACAAAAATTGTGCAGCGTGTTTGGAAAGGAAGATGATTAGTATTCCTTCTTTGAGTAGGTTGGGGAATATGGCAACAACTATGAGCCAGACTGTATCTAATTTTTAATCATGTCGGGGTGGGAGTTCCTATTTCCAAAGTCCAAATCCCTGCTTTGGTATAAAGGGAGTTGGAGAATATTTTGGAGAGAAAAGAAATGGGGGAAAAAGAAGGGTGCTTTTCATGTTGGAAGTGCAAAAGTGCTAATGTGGCCATGTGGGGTCCTTTTTTGTACCAAACAAAGTTTTTTTTAGTCAAGTCCACCACGTCCTGGTCCACTCTACTTTTGTCTAATTTGTTACTTCGAGCCACGATTTTAGAACACCTTTTCTGTGAATCTCATTTTTGGCAAGAGAATTATACCTACTGCTTAGCACTAAAATTTAAGGTGATAGGAAGAGTCAATTTTTAATTTTTTTTCTCATATGCAGGATTAAACAGCACAAAAGCTAAGAATTTGAAATTTTCAAATTAAAAGGTAAAGTAGAGTAAAGACTTGCATTTCTTTACTGGTTAAATTTTTAGTTATTTAAAGATTATATTTTTCACTCACGAATTCTCGTAAGTTTTATATAGTAAATTATTACATTTGAGACATCGGATTTACAAACTATCTATTTCTAACGTATTACATTCTTCATCTATTTTTCTTGACAAATCAAATAGAAATTAAATCTCTATTTTTTTAACAAAACGATGATTATGCACTTAAGTATCTTTTAACATGTCGGACATTTAGAACTTACAATGAATGAATTCGTTAAAATTTTTATTTTCCCAATTATTCTCCTAAAGAATCCTGTATTTTACTAATCTCATACGGACTCACAGTACCTAAGTGGAAGGACTATCAGTGACGTAAATCTAATTCGGTTCACCATTAACATATGGGCCTGCATGCATAAGTACGTATGTATATGACTTTGTTCATTTTGTGCCATCGATCGCAGCAGATGACACAACGATCACTACAAAATTTGAACACTCCTAACGGCGAAGGTAACAAAGATAGAATTCACTAAACAAAACTAATGGAAAAGAGCCTCCTTGGCACTAGCTCAGCGGTTGGGATCTTTAATGGCTCGACATATTAAGGGGCGTTTGTTTGCTTAATTTTTTAAGAGTCTAAAATTTTTACCACACCAAACACATTTTACAAATTTTAATAAACTTCATACTTTTACACATACATTTTAGATTTTTTACAAATTTCAATAAATTTCAATATTCAAAAAATTCTTAAAATTTTAAGGATATTCTCTAAAATTTCGATAATCAAACTCCTTTCAAATTCGAATACGTAGATTTGACGCTTCTTTAGCGAGTTTTAAACTTACCGCGCAATGGGATGTGAGGCCAGTTTCATGCGCACTGCCCAAGGAGAGCAACTTTAGACTGGTGGTTTAGGGCTTTAAACTAATGGAAAAGAAAAATAATTCAATTTGCAGATTGCAATACATCCGAATGTCACTTTTGTGCTCAAAAGAAAGAGAGCAGCTCCTGCTCTTTGATTCTTTAGCCGTGGTGCTGGATTTTCTAGTCTTGGGATACAGGAGGGGCAGGTTTTTTCTTTTATGGGTCACTCTTTAGTCTTTGGTGCAGCTCCTTTTCGCTCTCCTTTTCATACAGAGCGGCCGCTTCGCGGACTCAGAAAGCAGCAGAACCGTTACATGTGAAGATCAACACAGGTCCTACGTCAACCAGATTACCAAAAAAAGTACAGATCCTAGGTCGGGTAAAACCAAGACAAAGCAGCCAGGAAAAGCCCAAAGAATCTTTCCAGAAAGGGTAGGGAAATGATAGATTTGTCGGCGGAAAATCTCTAAAACGAGCAGCAGTAGGTGGAGTAAATTATAAGGTATGGTGTTCCATGCTCCCACCAAAATTCAAACATGTCAGAACAATGAATGCCTTTCGGCTCGAAGAAAATGAAACGAAAAGCATCTGAAAGATACAAACAAAACATGATCATTAAGTCAAAATGGGGTTCACCATCAAAATGGCGGTGAACAAAAGAAAATTCAAGGCTGACTGTTAGGTAGTCGGCTGAGAACAGAGTGCTCTGGTTTGTGTTCACATTCATAATCGAGGTGAACAAATGCCCGCTCAACTTCAGGAAGTTTCTCTATCTTGTCCTGCAAGGTCTCTCCAATGGAGTGAGCCTCTTTCAAGGGTAGGTCTTCTGGGAGTTCAATGTCAACCTGTAAAAATTCAATGTAGTAAAGCTCATTATGCTGCATATCAAACGTACGGACGCTTCAAGAGAACATAACTTCTGATGGTCACGACAGGAGTGCCATCCTCGTAGCAGAAAACGAAAATGTCCCACAAGACAGCTTTAATCTTTTGTTTTTAAAGTACTTCTTGCTCAAAGTCACCTTACGGGGAAGGGTGGTTCAGAGTTCAATCTCTTCACATTGACTGGTAGTTTTTTAGAAAATGAGACCGAAAGATTAAAGCTGTAGCAGAGACATTGTCACTTTTTAGTCATAAATCTCCACGACTAACCTCTACAAAATATAGAACACCAAAGGTGTAAGCCCGGACAGTGTCAATACGCTTGACTTGAGGGTGCCTTATGACAAGATATGTCAGTTTCTGCAAAACGTCAGGAGGTGCAGACTGTCCCACGAGCGAAACTGCACCAAGAAACCCGCCTTACTATAGTGTACTTATGTATTAGAACCAATGTAAAGTTTTTACATCATGGCCACAAACGAATTAGACTGTATCAGTGGTAATGGAATTCAGACTGATCATCCCATAGATGTTGAAGCCAGAAAAGTAACCATCCCATAGATGAATAGTGAATTTAATGCGAAAATGTTCACACGCCTCATTAAAATCCAAAGGAAGCATAACCATTAATGATATGGCATAATATGAGTTGTTATAAAGGTAATGATGGAGAAATAGTATTAGTGGACACAGAAAAGTAAAAACAGAAAATTCCCATATTATAGAAATGAACTTCCAATTCACTTTTCCAGTTGCTTTTATTCTTGAAACACAAAAGCTTATGAGTCCAACCGGAACAGAGAAGAGGCGAAAGGAGTACCTGCATTTTCCATGACAGTCCTAGACCAATTTAACATTGTGTACAGAGCAAGGATGATAGCACCAGCAGGATCAATCCACCAGTAAAATTTGTCACCTAGAACAGCTGCAGCTAATCCCACTACATTTGTTACCACATCAAAGAAGTGATCCTGGGCATTGGCAGTCAACGAGTTATGCAGCTGATGCATAGAAGGCTAATGCATTTAACAGAAGTTTATGAACAGAAAAGTAGAGATGGAAAACCTGTGCATATGCACGGACAATGTCATTTCTTGAGCTTTTACAGTATATCCAGAGGACAAGTTTCACCACAGTAGCAGATATCATGATTACGCACAGCCATATCAGTTGACTCGAGGACAAACTTTCTGAACTTTCATCTTCTACAAGTTCTTCTGCAGCCTGGAGCAATATCTGAAAGCCTGTAAGAAAATGGAAGGGTGTAACAATGTCAAATTTATAATAAGGAGGCTATCCCAAATTCAGGTAAGTTAAGACCCAGTTTGGTAGGAGAAAAACATCTTATAAATTCATAATGATGTCTAGTTTTGAAAAGAATCAATGTCTTTTAATCTTTTGGAATCATTACTACTTTTAAGTGTCCAGGTCCTAACGTTTCCAAGTTGCCATTTTGAGAATTTAAGAGGAAGTCTCTCAGAAAAAAGGTAACATAATATCCTTCACAAATTATGCAATATTCAAGCTTAAGAGTACATCTAAATCTAAAACTTCATGATAATTCAGTTTCAAGTGATTAATGGAACAGATTAGCAAGGGGTCTCTCTCATTGTTCCAAGATAATAGTTGCTGCCATTAAGTGTTCTTATTATCAAGTGCAAACTTCTTTCAAGAAAGCTATTTGCAGTGGGAATAGAGTTTGAGCCATCCTTTTTCTAACGACATTGGTCTCTCCTTCGTGGATTATAAGAAGGGAAACTTCTAAATTGGCTTTTGGCTTAGAGCAATTACCAACTGCAACTTGAAGCAGATGTACTCAAACATTGGAAACTACGTTGCTTCTTCATGCCGGCAGGAGGATGTGACAAGGACATCCATCTATCCATATCCAAGGTCTGGTTCACCCAACTAGAAGAATATTACGATCAAGCCTGAAGCAGTGCCTATCAAAATGGCCACACTCCCAATATAGCATTTCCTGGATGCATAATTGCTCGGCCGATAAATTAGCAGGCACTAGGTGTCACTTTACAATATGGTGAGACACATCATGTCTCTGGAAAAGAAGAGGTATCAGAACATTTTGACGCTTGTCTGCCTCATACTGCAAGTGAGCATTGTGTGTTTCCAGGGGATCATGAACAGTTCTATCCGTGTTTAACAGGAGGAGAGACTTCTTCCTCTCAATCACTAGGCAAGCATAGTAGTTAGCCACTCTTTCATTTAACAGAGGAAGAAAGGAGATAAGGAAGCAGGAAAAGTTCCTAATGCGCTCTTCATAATTCCTTATCTAATTCATGCGGTACAGCTATCTCTAACAGCTTATCGACAACATTGTCAGTATTAAATGATGCATTTACTTGCTCAATAGTTAGGTAAATTCAACGCTTCTTTTCCACTTGAAAGAAGATGCACAGCAGTGTTTACTGATGTGGATCGAGTCAGAAAGCTTCCAGTAGAGCACAGAAAGAGAGCAGGATTCAACAAATCCAGAATTGCATTGCGCTCACTTCATATGTTATGATTAAAGCTACTCCATTGAAATGTTTGATTAACAAAAAAATTCACATCAAAACGCAATCAACAGTCATGTGACAAAATAAAACCAGTCGAGCCTTGCGGCAGCATAAGGTACTGCGACATACCTAGTGTGGCCATGATAGCGGCAAAGATGATTATGCCTACTGGCTGCACTCTCAACTTTCCAATTGGGTATTTATAGATATTTACGTTTTTAATTGAGAGGTGAGTGAACCAAAGTATGCCACCAGCCATGAGATCGAGCAACGAATCCAGTGTTGATGCGGCAATGGCTATGGATCCACTCTCTATCGTCGCAAAGAGCTGAACATTGTAATGCATATCATCAACTCTTAGAGCTTGTATCTATAAGAGCGAGAGACACCCACAAGAGCATAGATACATATATATTCGAATATATATGTGTAGATATACGCGTGTGTGTGTGTATATTGGAGGTTCAATCGATATATCTTAAGACAACAACCTTAAATGCAAGAAGTATTATATTGGCAAAATTAGATATCTGCATCGCTCTTTCCTGCTGAGCTCGCTCCTCCAGGTCATCCTCCTCGATGCTGTCGGCTGCCATCAAAATATCGACTTCTTCGAAGGATTTCAAGGTTCCGAATTGTCTTTCATAGTACTCCCTTTCTCCTGCAGACAAGACAAGACGACGAGGCATCAAAATAAGAAGGATCAGACAATCAAGCGTCATGAGTGAAGTGTCTTTTATGTTGTATGCTTGTATGTCTCCTCTTGTTTTAGTTTCCTGCATTTTTCTCAGAAACCAAACGCAGAGAGAGAGAGTGAGAGAGAGAGAGAGAGAAAAGAAAGGACCTTTGCTTAAGCCTCTGGTTCTGGAAAGATCAAGGTCGGAGCTGGTAGACTCGACGTCTACACCAGAAAGGACCTTGTCAGGCAGTCTTGACATGAACTCTCTCCTCAATGAGGTCACCGAGTTCCGCCGACTGAGCCGCCCACGTCGGCCGCTATGACTTGCGCCCCGACTTTCCTTCCCCAGCATTGGGGTCTTCGGACTCGAATCCTCCATTTCTGAGTCCCACCACAGCCACACCAGTCCCCCTCTCTCTGTCTTCAAATATCTTAAAAGCAACCTAACAATCAAACAGACCACTATTTACGTCAAAAGTAAACTGATCCTGTAAGGTGCCGTAAATGTAAAGTACGTCAAAATTAAACTGAATCTGTAAGGTGACGTAAATATAATTAGTTTCGTATTTTCTACAGATATCTGCTTCAGCCCTTGGTAGATACGTTGACAGCAAAGATAGACAATGACCAGATTTCTCGTTTGGTTCGTGCAAAAATGCTCTCTTTGTAATGTTTGCTTGGATCTTTTTGTTTTCTAATGCACGCGGTGCCTCCTCTTCATGTAGCTAACACTATGCATTATGCTTATTGATCGTAAGTATCGGCCTCCTTAATCGGAAATAGAGACAAGTCATGGAAGTATCATTTGTCTTTTATGGGGATGAGGATCTCCCATGATCCCTTACGGAAAATTCCAAGGGCCATTACCCCTTGAATTGCAATTTTATAACTGCTGGGATCATGAAACTTTAACATTCTTGAATTACTTACCCCAAAAAAATATTCTTGGATTTTGTTATAACAAAATCCATAATTCAAAGGGCCATTACCCCTTGCATTGCAATTTTATAACTGCTGGGAACAAAATCCATAATTGAAGAATATTTTTTTTGGGTAAGTAATTCAAGAATATTAAAGTGTCATGATCCCAGCAGTTATATTAATTTGGAGATTAAACGAGCGATATAGTGTGTAGAAATAAATTATTTTGTTTTGAAAATGAAATCTAACCAAAACCCATTCTAATTATCAAAACATATCTCAATGATTATTCATAACTAGGGATGAAATATTTTGTGCAATATGTGAAGTCTAGTCTCCAATATTTCTATAAAATCAAAATTACTACCACTTTGAAAGCAGAAACATCAAGACCAGATATACATCGTAAGTTTTATTTTTCAGTTCAGTTATTATTTATGTGTGTGAAATAAGTATATCTAAAACAACATTAAAGTTAGAAAATCTATTTAGTTTTTGTGTAGATGAGCCTTGAGATGGATAGGACAGCCATAGGAAAGGCTTTATTTTCAATGTCAAATGCATCTGAGCTGCTTATCAGAAAACCCACAAAAAAATAAAGAAAAGGACATAAAAGACATAGAAAATGCTCTGTCTGCAATGTCAAGTGAATCTGAGCTGCTTATTAGAAAACCCACTGAAAAAACAACAAAAACCAAGAACAAGAACAGAACGAAAAGGAAATGTCAATCTGAGCTAATCAGAATCTAAGCAATATTTTTGTTTGATTCTTTCCTGTATCATTTCAAGCTCTGTTTGGGTGGGTGAGGACATCCTAGTGCATATATGTGCATGGCTCCATGGTTAAACTTTGGTTGGTTTGGACACCTTTGCAATCATAAAATATCAACAAGAATCATGTCATGCTTGGTCCCTTTCCCTTTCTTTACTGAGGTGACTGTGGGAGGGTGTGGCACTAAAGCTGTACGAGCTACCATCCATCGTGAATTCACACTTCATTAAATAGAAAAACAAAAATTACATTTTAAACTCTCTTAAAAAATCACAATAATTTTACGTCAAATTACCGAACTTGGTACATCCATTTTAACTACTAAATTTGACACATGACACTCTAAATTATGAATAGGCTTATATTTTCTACCATTTAAACATCAATTTTAGTAATTGGATGCATGAGATCCTAAACCATCAGTAGCCTCACATGTTGCCCTCTATATTACGATTTCATTGTTAATATTGTGCCACGTGACCATGCTTAATTGATTTTACAATGAGTGTTTATTAGTGTATTATTGGTCCTGCTTCATTGATTTTAACTAAGAGTTTAACATAAAAGGGCAAAATCACCGCTTGCAAAAAAAAATTTGCAACTTAAATTGAATGTTGGTCAGTGAGTTGGTTAGTTTCAGAATTTATCGTGACCTTGAACTAAACTTATATAATTTATATTAATTTTATCCGAATTCAATACACGTAAATAAGTGTTTAAATTTCTTTTGTTAAAAAAAAAAAGTAAATTATAAATTGTAGGGGTGTGACTTATTCGATGTCACAGTTTTTAACAATAAATATATATTATTAATTTTTAATAATTTGAAAGTGTAATATGTTAAAAAAAAACAGTTAAATTTTTTTTTTTTTGAATAAGCAATTGTAATAAGAAGCATTATCAAAGTGTGAACTGTGAAGAGTATTTAAAGAAAAAAAAAAAGAAAAAAAAAAGAAAAAGAAAGAAAGACGAATCTGACAAAGTCGTTAGTAAGTGAAGAGAGACCTTAAAAGTGATCGCTACACTCGTAACGGATGTGATGGGCAATTTGTTCTTACTATATTGTCATTTATGTGGCTGAGAACGTATGCGTACAAATACAGGAAAAAATGTGGCTGTCGCGTGAACCACTTGCAGACTGAAACTGACAAATCACAGAACCATTTATTGAGTTCAACTGCTGCAACGTCGCCTGGGTATTAGCTTCACATTTGAGGATCCAATCCAAATTTTAAAATCAAAACTAAATTAGGAAACTCTCTACACATGTCCATCTGGACTGTAGCATACAATAGAGATTGACAATAAATATATTCCAGACTCCCTATTTTTTTTGGTCTTAATTGTAATCGATATACTTTATTATAAGCTTCACATTATCTAAAATTTTAGATAAATAATATTAAATAATTTAAATTATACCATATAATTCAAAAATAAAATAAACACAGCAAACTATACTCCATTATAAAGAGGAGTGTTCCCTGCAATTCGCTGACCGAATTGTAGGAGCAAGTCGGTGAGAGAAAGAGAGAGTGAGTGGGTCCTATGGTGAGACCCACGTTAGTAAATTACAGGGAATTCCGATGCCATTATAAGACTTATAAACCTTATTCGGTTTGTTTCGGGGTTTTGATAAGATATTTGTTGGTGGGCCCCTTGAACACGTTTTGTAGCGTGGTTATTACTCGTCCTTCAGCTTGGTTTTCCACCGGATTCTATGTTAGTAATGAAACTGAAACTTTGGTTGTCAAAACACTGAAGCTCAAATTTTGGTTCTAATTAAAAAAATTATAAAATAATTTATTTTTTTTAAAATAATTTTTTTTATTATATTTTTTATTTTTTTATTTTTTTTACTAATTTTTATAAATTATCTTTAATTTTTTATCAATTCTCATGTTCTAAATTTTAACAATCAAATACCATAAATTCAAAACTAAATCTATCACCAAACAAAATCATAATGTCCAAAATTTTACTGACATAACAAATTTTTTTTCTTGAATTATAAATAATTATAATAAAATTCACTGTCTATTTTTTTTTTAAAATTATAACATATAATTTGAAAAAAAAATTACAAAAGGCTCGAGTCCCAAAATAGAAAGACTTCCTGAAAAAGATGCAATGTTATGTCAATTCCACAAACTAATAATGCTTTCTTTCCTCTGCAATCTTTTAATTGGGTAGAGAATCTTACTTTCATTGCTCACCATACAGTATTAAAAGATGAATCGCATGATTAAATTTTGTAACGAGAAATAAAGCAGTAAAATGATATTCCAACAGCTTGAATTCATCTTTGTTATCACAATTCTGGAACAAGTACAAATCGGCTTAGAGTTTCTCCGTGATCATCCCCAAAACACGAGCAGCTCTAAGCTGACAGAGGATTCCATCGCTTAAGAACACGACTTTTGTGTAGAATATGACTTGGGCTCTAGTTTCCCACCAGTAAATTGTAACGGGATCTTCCCATAATAAACAGTGGGAAAGAACTGGATATCTGCTTTTGGTCAAGAAGGTGCTTCTACTTAAAGAATGCGCAAAGAAAAATGATGCGAAGGATATTTTTACTCTCATATCTTTCATGCAAGAATACAATGGGTATATAAAGGCTATCCAAAGCCGTTACAGAAAGGAATAACAATCCTGAAACTGCGGTACAAAGGACGCGTGTATATCAGGTGGTTATATGAGAATCTTCTGGACCTTAGGAGGCATCTGCTGACGTGGAGGACTTGCTGGAAGGGGCAGCAAAGCTGGAGCATTGACCTGGAGCGGACGATATTCTAACAGCCCCCCTCGAGCCGAGCTGTAAAGGATGCACAGCAAGGCTCGTGCGCAGCATGGAAAACCGATGAACAGACAATGGCTTAGTAAAAAGATCAGCAAGCTGATCTTTGCTGGACAAAAAAGACACACGGAGAGACTTCGAGGCAACCCGATCGCGCACAAAATGATAATCCACCTCAACATGTTTGGTGCGAGAGTGCATAACAGGGTTGGAAGTCAAGTAAGTGGCGCCTAAATTGTCACACCAGAGAACGGGTGGAGAAGAAATAGAGACACCCAAATCACGTAAAAGGGCTTGAACCCATAACAGTTCACAGGTGGCATTGGCGACCGCCTTATATTCGGCCTCGGTACTCGACCGAGCAATAGTAGGCTGTTTCCGAGAACTCCAAGTAATAAGATGAGAACCAAAAAAGACACAAGAACCTCCGGTGGAGCGACGGTCATCAGGACAGCCAGCCCAATCAGCATCGGAGTAAGCAGAAAGGACCCGAGAGGAAGAGCGGGAATAAAAGAGACCAAAGTGTGCTGAGAATCGGAGATAACGCAGGATGCGTTTAACAGCCTGCCAATGAGGTGTACGAGGGGCATGCATATACTGGCAGACCCGGTTAACAGCATAAGACAGATCGGGGCGCGTAAAAGACAAGTACTGGAGACTACCAACAACACTCCGGTACAAAGTAGGGTCCTCAAAAGCAGTACCATCACGCGCGGAGAGCGGTGCTGTCGTGGCCATAGGAGTGTGAACGAGCTTGGCAGTGGACATATTCGTGCGACGAAGAAGATCGGCAATATATTTCTGTTGGGTAAGCAAAAGACCATTAGAGAGATGATGAACCTCCACACCAAGAAAGTAGTGCAGCTGACCAAGATCTTTAAGAGGAAAATCAGCCTGTAGAGAAGCAATAAGATGATCAATGGCACTTGCATCAGAACCTGTAATCACTATGTCATCGACATAGACGAGAAAATAAAGCTGAAGATGTGGCCGAATGAAAGTGAACAAGGAGCTGTCGGATCGAGAGGCAGAGAAGCCAAGCTCTAATAGTTTGGAGCTAAGCTTGGAGAACCAGGCGCGAGGCGCCTGCTTGAGTCCATACAGAGACCGGTTAAGCTTACAGACAAAATGAGGATAGTCAGGATGGATAAAACCAGTCGGCTGAGCCATGTGAACAATCTCCTGTAAGTCACCATGCAAAAAGGCGTTCTGAACATCCAGTTGCCGAAGAGACCACCCCGATTGAACAGCAATGGAAAGAACAAGGCGCACTGTGGAGGGTTTGATGACTGGACTGAAGGTTTCGACATAATCAAGGCCGACTTGTTGATGGAAGCCCTTGGCCACCAACCGAGCTTTCCTGCGTTCAAGAGATCCATCAGAGTGAAATTTAGTTCGAAACACCCATTTACAACCAAGAACATTCTGAGATGGAGAGGGAGGAACAAGAGTCCATGTTCGTGTAGTCATCAAAGCCTGAAATTCCTCATTCATGGCAGCCCTCCATTCAGAAAATTTGAGAGCCTCAGACACAGAAGTAGGCTCGAAGGGAACAGCAGTCGTGGTCACATGAGCACGTGGAGGAGGCCAAGGGATCGTGCCATCAGTCCTAACTTTGGGACACTGAATATTATGATGAGAACGAGTAACAATGGGAGCTGAAGAAGGAGAAGGTGTAGAGGAAATATCGTGGGGAAAGCTGCGGTGTGGTGCTGAAGAGCCACTAGAAGTAACCGAAGGACTAGAGGAGGAGTCAAGGACAGGAGGCTCGGTGGAAGAAGGAGAGCTGACAGAGGACGAGACATGTGGCGGAGATAGAGACAAAGCAAGAGGCAAAGCTGTATGAGTGGAAGGAGACGTGTGAGTGGGTGCAGAGGACACAGCAGAGGACTGACGGTAGGGAAAATGTGATTCATCAAACACTACATTTCTCGAGATATAGACTCGGGAAGTAGGTAGGTGAAGACAAATGTACCCCCGATGAGATGGACTATACCCAAGAAATAAACAGGGCAATGACCGAGGGTCTAACTTGTGTGAAGTATACGGACGTAGGTGAGGATAACAAGTGGTCCCAAAAATCCGAAGGATGGTGTAGTCGGGATGTTTGTGAAAAAGGAGAAAATAAGGGGAGACGCGGCGTGTGACAGGACTGGGCAAACGATTTATGAGGTAGACAGCAGTTTGAAATGCATCAGCCCAGTAAAACTGAGGCAGGGCAGCAGAGGTGAGAAGGGCAAGGCCAGTTTCGACAATGTGTCGATGCTTGCGCTCAACCGTACCTTGCTGTTGATGCGTGTGGGGACAACTCAAACGATGAGTAATGCCCTGAGACACTAAATATGTGTGTAAGGAGCGGAATTCACCCCCCCAGTCTGTTTGAACAGAGGCAATACGAAGGTCAAAGAAACGTTCGACGGAATGCTGAAATTTAATAAACTGAGAATAAACGTCGGATTTAAAACGAATGGGAAACAACCATGTATACCGACTAAAAACATCTACAATAGAAAAATAAAAACGAAATCCATCCCGAGATAACATAGGGGCAGGACCCCATACATCCATAAACAAAAGTTGAAGTGGGCGTGTCACGGGAGATGTTGAACGGGAAAACGGCAGAGTATGAGACTTGGCCTGGCAACAAGCGGAACAAAGACCAGAAGTGGCAGGATGAACATCGACAGGTAACTGAAAACGGTGAAGAATTTTTCGGACAACTTGAAGAGACGGATGGCCCAAGCGATGATGCCAGTGAGGAACAGAAGTACGTTCACCAACATAAGCTTGAGGAGAGGAGGTGGAACCGATCTCTGTGGAGGTGGAAGGAAAGACATAGAGTCCGTGCTTAGTAGGGCCGCGAAGGAGGAGCTCCTTGGTGCGAAGATCCTTGACACAAAAAGAATCAGCGTGAAACTCAAAGAACACAGAATTGTCAGCACAAAATTGACGAACTGAGATGAGATTCTTGGTGAGAAGAGGAACATGCAGTAGATTAGAAAGACGTAAAGAGCGAGAGGGAGTGGAAAGAGAAGAACCGCCGGTGTGATGTATGGGAAGGGCAGACCCATCACCCACGCGAACCTGCTCTTCACCAGTGTACTCAGTAGGATTGTGAGACAAATTTGTGTAGTCATGAGTCATATGGTTGGACGCAGCAGAGTCAGGATACCAATATGAATCTGGACCAGCAGGAATAGAAGAGTAGTTGGCTGTAAAAGAAGCTGGTGGAGGAGCCTGAAAAGCATGATTAAAGCGATTATAGCACTGAAGTGCTGTATGGCCGGATTTGAAGCATACTTGACAGGTAGGGCGGTCTTCAGTGAATGGTGAGGACTGAGGCGAAAAACGACCTCGACCTCGCCCACGGTAACCACGATGGAATCCACGACCTCGTCCACCATTGCGTCCGCGAGGAGAGGCTTGCTTGGAAGTAGCGTTGGCAGTAATCTCAGAAGAGGTAGTAAGAGCTAAGGCTTGTTGTAGAAGCCGTGCTTCATGCGTCAACAGATGGCTAAATAATTCTTCAGGAGAAGGAGGGTCAAACCGAGTAGTAACAGATGTTACAAGCGAGTCGTACTCTGACCCAAGGCCAGCTAACAGATAAGTATTAAACTCTCCAGAGGCAAGCGGTCGACCAGCCGCAGCCATGGTGTCAGCCAACAGTTTTGTTTTCCGAAAATACTCTGCCATAGTGTCAGAACCCTTTTTCAAGGTAGCTAGCTGGTAATGAAGTTGACCCAGTCGTGCTTGTGTGGTAGAAGCAAAAAGGTTCTCCAAAGCTTGCCAAACACTTTGAGAGGTAGTGAGACCGATGATTTGAGCAATGAGAGGCTCAGATAACGAGGAGATAAGGGCACTTAAAATGAGCTGATCCTGTTGTACCCAATGGTTATATGCGGGGTTGGTGTCAGATGAACCCTCAAGAAACAGAGGAGGAATGCATGAGCTGCCATCAATATACCCGTATAAATGTTGACCCCGTAGGTAAGGTACCATCTGGGCTTTCCATAGCAAATAATTTTCATGAGTTAACTTCACTGTCACTAAATGAGGAAGGGACGTGATGGTGTTTAGAGCAGGTCCAGAGGAGAGCACGAAATTATCCTTTGGAGGAGGAGGAGTATCGCGAGCTTCCTCTCCACCCAAAGGTTCAGCCATTTGACGTGAGTCAGGCTGGCTCCGATACCATAAAGAATGCGCAAAGAAAAATGATGCGAAGGATATTTTTACTCTCATATCTTTCATGCAAGAATACAATGGGTATATAAAGGCTATCCAAAGCCGTTACAGAAAGGAATAACAATCCTGAAACTGCGGTACAAAGGACGCGTGTATATCAGGTGGTTATATGAGAATCTTCTGGACCTTAGGAGGCATCTGCTGACGTGGAGGACTTGCTGGAAGGGGCAGCAAAGCTGGAGCATTGACCTGGAGCGGACGATATTCTAACACTACTCGATCAGACGAACCCTTTTGTCTAAAGGCACCAAGTACCTCCTCTCTTTTGCATGCCGTGCTTTTCTTTTGGCTTCAGATCCAATGGAACACCACCATTCTCAGGGTTCCTTGTGAAGAAAAGCTGGTAAGACAAAAATCCTCCTGCTAACTTCCAACCAATAAGTATCAAGGACTCCACCTGTGGCTTGACAGCGTTGCGCGGTTTGGCCCTGTTCTCCCAAGCCAGGTTCATGCCTCTTGCAATATATATTCCTCACCCGCTATTTGTACTGATCACAAGCTTTTGGTTAATTTCAAATATCATTCTTCTGCTAATACCGCCTGTCTTAACAAGAGTTTTAGTTTGCATTAACTGTTAAGAATGATGATTCGACTGGTGCAGATGCTTTTTGATTGCTCTGTTTCCTCTTCTTTTCATTTTGGCGCTGCTTATTCGAGGCTTGGTCAGCTTTGGAAACAATTTTTGAGACTGTGAACCCTGCAACTTCAAAGTTATTAGCTCTATAAGGAAGTAATGAATTGCGAAGAACAACATCAACTCCTTCATAGGTCCAAACACCTAAGGCCGCCTCTCCTTTAATTCCAACACCAAACCAACCCAGACCAGAAGCAGCAATATCCAACGAACTTGAATCCCAGCTATTCCCAGTGACGCGAAATTCCCTTCTGACCCATTTCCCAAGCTCTTCAACTCGTTTCTCCCCCAGTGGTGGCTGAAGCAAGGCCAGTTTATTATGTTGTTAAATTATATAATTCACAAAAATAATGCAGATGCATCTTCCATAAAAATCTAAATGAGAGAAGCATCTAACATCTGAGACTCAGACCTGCATAATGGGGCCATAAGTGCAAAAACTGGATGCTGAAGCATATGTATAATAGCCAGGTTTTTCACAAAATTGGGGTTAGAAAATAAGGCAAATGTCTCTGCCTTACTCTTCATGATATACATCCTGTGTCAATAAAGAGGCTCTATACCCGTGGAATTCAACAACGATAATTAGAGAATCGCATTTGACAAAATTGCAATAACAAGACGCTAGTCCGTACTTCATATCTCTACAGGGGAACTTAAAAGAAGCCATAGTTGAAAACATTATAGGTGCCTATGGAGTAGGAAATGAAAACATTCGTATTCATAAAATTTTAGTTCGTGTTGGGTACTAATTTTGTACTCTGCAAAAACAATGAGCAAGGACCTTAAACTGCAGAACAATATTCTTCGGAAAGTTACCTGTAATTGACGACCAAAATGTTCCTCTAACATTGTCTTTGCATTCTCTGTCTTTCCCATGTGTAATGGAAGATATGGAGACGCCCAAACCGTGATATAGATAGAATCTACAGATAATTCCTCTACATCCAGCCTCATAAGTCCAGCAATATGAATTGTATGACCAGTCTGTAACAAACACATGACAATATCATTGTAGGAATGAACTCTTTCTTGCATGAAGCAAATCAACAAAATCTTAGGGTCTATGTAAGAAAACATTCAGCAATAGTCTGGAATGAGAAAATACTCGACGACTTAGAAACGTCAGAGTTTTTACTTTAGAACATTAAAAGAATTGCATTTCTTTACAGCTAATCACCATCCCAAGGAAAAAACAACACCTTTATCCGATAAGTGCGCGGTTTCAACTCCTTGCTAATGTGCACGAGCTTCTGCTCCTCCCTCGTCAACCTCGTACTGATTTGATGCGGATGCAAAAGCCCCGGCGTGTCGAACAGCTTTGCCTGCCCAGGCAAAATCCCCTCGACTCTAACAATCCCCAATGTCGTACCAGGCACTGGTGCCTCCGTTAAATGCGTAATCTTTGCCCCTTCTCCAAGATGCTTCCCTATGGAATTTATCAGCGTGCTCTTTCCCGCATTCTGCGCCCCTATTGCCCACACGTTCCCTCTCGGCCCGGTCAATCGCACCACGTCCTCCACCAAGTTCTTTAGTCCCCAATCCCGTACCCCACTCACCATGTGCACGCTCGTAATTCTGTTGGCTCCTCCCTCCCTCGCTCTCTGCCTTACCCAATGCTCCAACCTCGTCGGCGACAAAGCACTCGGCAACAAATCGATTTTCGTCACCACGAGCACCACCCTCGGCAAGTTACCCGACTTCCCTTGCTTCCAAGCCACCGAGTTCTCCTCGATAGTCGTCGACACCAACTGTGCCACCTTCCTTGGGAACGACCCGTCGAAATCCGAGGCGTCCACGACCATCATGACTACCGACCGGGTCCCGCTCGTGGACGCCAGCCTCCTCCCGATCGTGTGGTCAAAATCGAAATCTGGCAACAGATTTTCCACCGTCGGATCCTTTACCTTCCCGTAATGCCTCAAGGAATGGCACCGCACACAGACCACCGGTTTCTCAGGGCTCTCGACGACCGAAGAATTCGAATAGGAATCAGAATTTTCAGCTCCGGGCTCGGGCTCGATTAAAAGACCCTTCTTGAGGGAACTGGGGAATTCGGATTCCTGAGCGATAGGCACGAGATGGGAACTCGACCGATAGTTCGGATTCTTCTCAGAGGGCTTGAGGAAGAAGCCAGGGCGTTTAGGATTTGACTCTTGCATGTAGACCCCGCAACCGGGGCAGACAAGGCGGGTGTGGGAAGTGGCTTCGTCGTAATTTCCATCGCGAGTGAGTAGCAGAGATGGGATTGAAGAAGAAGAAGAGAAGAGAAGAAGGAAGAGAAGGAAAGGAATTGGGTGGAAAAAAAGGTGTTGTTTTTGGGATCAAAGGAGGAGCAGAGAGATGCAAGAGTGAAGAAGGGTTCGTGAGGCACTGGGCAAAGAACGGGAGGGAGAGGAAGAGAGGCAGTTTGATCTTTTGGGAAGAAGAGAGGCTTCGACCTATCATCAGCATTTCTTCTTGACTTGTTTTCTTCTTCTTCGTCTTCTTCTTCCTCGATTACTAGGGTTTAGGGTTTAAGCGCCGCTGGAACGGTGTCGTTGGATGTATCAACGACTGCCGTTGATTCAAGAGAAACTATCTGTCGTTTGCTCTACGTAAATATCAACTAACTGCTGTTATAAAAAGTGCAACAATAGTGGAAGATCGGCTTGACGCATATGTTAGGTGCTTTTAATTTTTTATGAAAGAAAAAGAAATGGGCTCCGAATACCTTCAATCGGCCTCCAAGTATCAAACCAAAAGCCCAAGAGCCATTAGCATACTCTGAGCCATCCATTGTCTTAGTTGGCGCCCCTTTTGAGTAAAAATTTCGGTAAAAATTAAAATTTTTAATTTTACTTTCGAATCTAAAAATTCGGTATACATCGAAACTAAAATCAGAAGTTATTTTTGATTGAATATTTATTTTATAATCTAAATTTTGATTGAATATTTATATTATTATTAATTTATGATGAATAATAGAAAAATCTTTCAAAAATTCGATTTAAAAAATATTTTTAACTCTTTAGAGCCCCAAAAAAATATGTTCGAAAAAGCACACACACTAAACTAGAATTTCAGATTCTAATCTAAGAACAGGAATAAAAAAATTATATTCCGATAAATACTGGAACGAAACCAGAATTGGCGGTTCTATTCGTTCTTATATTCACCCTTATCTACCTCCTTGCATTTGTGTTGTGAGGGATCAAGATTCTTGGCAATTTACTATTCGGTTTTGTTCTATTATTCACCCTTATCTGTCTTCTTGCATGTGTATTGTGAGGGATCAAGATTCTCGACAATTTATTATCTCGAATTGAATAGTTCAAAGAGTAATAGACAGAATATATAAGTTTTAAAACATTTAATATTATCCGTATTAATTACGAAGCAACGCAAACCCCATCTTAGGATCCTATGAGGATGGATCGGTGTCGTGAGTGTAGTTGTCCAGATAAAAATATGTCAATTGGAGCAAGGGAGGCCGAAGGATAGGGACATGACACTCAAAACCGTGTATGAGGGATGGCCATCGGCCATTGGACTAGCTTCCAACTATAAAAACCACAAAAATTATATTGCTAATTCTTGGACCCTTGATTCCTTATCCCCAACGAGATAAATGTGGGATAATTGCCTGGTACATGTACCTTCACAAGAAATGTATTGTCAGAGTTAGCTAGGTTTAGAACCATTGGGCCTAACAAGAGAGAAGTGACAGAGAAATGCTTGGAACATGAATCTAGATGCTATAGTATTCCACAACTTTACCCTCATGAAGTCTAAATCGGTACTAACCTTGTTGAATCATGTGACTCAAACAATGTAAGGATGGAAGAATTTATGAGCAAGAATCCAAGGAAACCAATTAGCTCTTCGACAATCTTCTTACATATTCAATCCAACCGACTATTATATATGCTTGAGTAGGACTTTCAGACTTTTCCAACAATCTTCTTGGCTAAGAAAAAAGCTTTAGACTTTTCCAATCGAATATTGAATAACCTTGCATTGCAAGCGTGAACTTGTACTCTTTTTTTTTTTTTTTTGCAAATAAATGGATATCTGTATTTTATCACAGGAATCAAAATATCTAACTGGTGAACAAAACCCTTAACAAAGGCAGCGTTCCAACGAGCACAGCCAAATGACGGTACAAGGTGCAAAGCCTCAGCCCAGAACCAACAGTACAAAAAAAGAAATAAAACAACAAAAATAGAAATAAAAATCCGAAAGGAGGCGGCGGAACAGGCCGGAGGAGCATCAAAACGTGATCAATGTGCTTGGCACTTTATAAATAAAGGCTCACAATTTGCAGCTTTGTGCAGCATTGTAATCGTTCTTGTTTATTACAGAAAATATTGCAAAAAGATGTCTTCTTCTCACTGCATAGTGATAGGTCTGTTCTGTGCAGTTTTGCTTGGAGGATCATTGTCCCATGGCCAGCTGACTCCAACGTTTTACAACGAAACATGTCCAGACGTGTTGAGCATCGTCCGAGGAGTCATCGAGGAGGCGTTGCAGACCGATGGCCGGATTGGCGCCAGCCTCATTAGGCTTCATTTCCATGACTGCTTTGTCAATGTACTTCTTTAGCTCCCCACATTGATTTTAAACCCATTTGCACCGTTTGCCTTACTTATTTAGAGGCACTAACTTGCTACTCTACCTTTGCATAAGCCTACGACATCAGAAACTGAAAACTGTAACTCTTCTGCTGATCTTAGCAACCGATCGAACATATTGCTTGATGGGCTTCAGGTCATGTGAATCGTCTAAATTATGCAGAAACATCTTGAACTTTCTTGCAGGGTTGTGATGGATCACTTTTGTTGAACAACACTGCTACCATCGAAAGCGAGAAAGATGCATTGTTAAATAACAACTCAGTAAGAGGTTTCGGTGTTGTCGATGACATAAAGACTGCACTGGAAAGCGCCTGTCCTGGCATCGTTTCCTGCGCTGATCTTCTCGCCGTTGCTGCTGAAGAATCCGTCTCATTGGTATAACAAGAAATCTACCTTACAGGGCTACAGCATACAAACTATATCTAGTATTAATTGTTCTGATAACCCTGCCGACAATTCTTAGCTGTGACTAGCTCCTAGGTTGTCTATGTTTTTTGTGATGAACTTGTTGGTATCTGAATCTCTGTTTTGTGTTCCTTTGGGATGTTCCTATTGATATTTGTCTAGGTTGGGCTGAATGGATTGGCTGGGTTATCCCCACCTGGTTGCAACTTACTTAAAAAAAAAAAAATTATTAGATTTTATTACTTCAATGTTTCTTTATGTCCGGGATATTGCTATAGTTTGGATGTAAATTGATTCAGATTTTGATGCTTTTATTAGTTTTTTAGTTCATTGTACATACCATTGTACAGCATTTCTATTCCACCAGTCTGTAGATAAATAGCTCAAACCTTAAAGAAAAAAGATCCTGGTCTTCAATCATCAATTGAAGACACACTCGTAAAATGTGTTCTTTGTACATCACAAACTGATATCAAAATCCAATCCATGGTCACAGGCAGGAGGTCCCTCGTGGGGAGTTTTATTAGGAAGAAGAGATGGCACTACAGCAAACCGAACTCTAGCTGATCTTGCCCTTCCTTCTGCCTCTGACTCACTTGATACTCTGATGTCCAAGTTCTCAGACATGGGCCTGAACACCACCGATCTGGTTGCCCTCTCAGGTAAGAGAACTGTCCACTCATCACTCTTGTTCGAAATTGAAATGAAAATATGTTGAGAGTAGGCTAGATAAATCAGAAAGGATGGAAGAGAATAGTTATAAAATTTTGGAGCACTATTCTCCAATTATATTGACTGAAACTTCTCTGCAGAATTGTAATTTCTGCTCTGTTACAGAAGACACCCTTTGAAGGGTATTTATAGATGCAATCCTTCTGAATCTGTCATGAATTCCTAGATAGTCAAGTCAAGTTCATGCGTTCTCTTTCAAATGATGGAGAGAAAAATAATGTGAGTTTTAATAAAGAGTTGGCATGCATAACTTTCAGGTGCTCACACATTTGGTCGTGCTCGGTGTCCGACTTTCAATACCAGATTATACAATTTTAGCGGCACTGGTAATCCTGATCCAACCCTGAACTCAACTACTTGGAAACTCTACGAGGAATATGCCCCAGAATGGAAATGGGACTGGCCTGGCCGATCTCGACCCCACAACACCGGATGCTTTTGACAACAATTACTTCTCTAATCTTCAAGTTCACAAGGGCTTACTGCAGAGCGATCAAGAGCTGTTTTCAACTGACGGGCCAGATACCGTCTACATTGTTAACAGCTTCAGCGGTGACCAGAGTGCTTTCTTCGCCAGCTTTGTGGAATCGATGATCAAGATGGGAAATATCGGCCCGTTAACTGGGGTCGAAGGAGAAATTAGATTGAACTGCGGCAGAGTTAATGAAGACGTCTCTGGATCGGATGCTCTTTTACATAGCTACATTTAAAGGAGAGAGAGAGAGCAAACTTCAAATAAGCCAGAAGCAAGCTGGTTAATTGTATATTGGTGATGTCCGCATAAACAAGACTTTATATTGGAAAGCTTGGAGAGAAAATCAAAGTTATATTTAATTATCTAAATATGGTTAGTAATATATATATATATAATATATATATATATATATATATATATATATATTTTTTTTTTTTTCTAATCGGATGCATGGCCAGCTTAGGCATACGTCGACTAATTCTTGGGTCCGTAAAGTCTCTCATCCCACAGAAACAGGGCAATTACTAGGCCAAAAAACTTGAGATAGCCTCAAAGGGTTAGTATCACCTATGAAGTTTTGAACTTGAGACCTTAGGAGTACACCATCAAAACCCAAGCCTTAACCACTAGGCCAATCCCTTAGAGTTAAATATGATTCATAGATGAGTTTGGATTCAGTCCTAATATTAAGTTCTTAACGCGTCCTAATAGTGGTTCTTACTTAGCCAACACACTAATGAATGAAATCAACACTCAGATTGAGTTAGTTAGTATGCTCTGACTTAAAAGTGGTTTAATACTCTCTTTTTATGTTTTTTTTTTCCTAAATTGATCTCGGCCGTCATTTTTATTTATTTGTGTGTTGGCTCAATGAGATCGCTGCTTAATAGGACACATGAGGAATGAATGTATATATACTCAATTAGTATCAATTAAAAATCGTCAAGATCTTCTGAGTTATTTTTGTTCAAATTTGAGGTGATAATTCCCATAACAATGATGCATGGCCCATGTTCAATCATACCCCTTGGATGTGCTGGACTTCCATGATGGTTATCGACAAAGTGACACCATCCTGGATCATTTTGTCTCATGGTTTGATAAACTATCCTTCAAAATCTAACCGTTTTAAGATTGAATAAATTAAGATTTGTTCATAAATTTCATAAATCCACCCTCTTTCATTCCTTATAAAATCGCTGGGAATTCATGTTTGCATACCAAAATTCGCAAAGCTTGGGAATTTTGTGAGAATCCTGGGTTTGCAGACACGCCCGAAGGGAACTAGGGATGCCCATTGGCCACTGGGATAGCTTCCAACAAGAAAAACCACACAAATTAGATTCCCAATTCCTGGACCCTTAGTCCATTAGTCCCCACTGACTCCCCAGCAAAATAAAGTGACAGAGACAGCGCTCTGGATGCATGGTTGAAACTAGAGGCATGCAGCTTGGACTTGGAACAATAATCTAGATGATATGTACCTAATCTTGTTGAATCATGCATGTAAAAGGAACCATGTGGGGAAGAATTTACGAGCAAGATTAATCCAAGGAAACCCAATCGCTCTCCATCAATCTTCTTAGATATTGTTCAACCCATGACCGACTCTACTTGAGCCATCCACTTTAGACTTTTTCCAACAATCTCCCGATTCCTGGACTTTTCTGACAGTCTTCTTTGCGAAAAAGAAAACTTTAGACTTTTCCAATCTAATGAATAATCTGGCAAGCTTGCTCTTGTGCCTTATAGTCAACAAACGTGTTTCAATTAATGCGCTTGGCACTTTATAAATAAAGACTCACTATTTTGCTTTGTGCAGTATTGTAATCGTCGTTCTTGCTTATTAGAGACTAGAGAGAGTATTGCACAAAGATGTCTTCTGCTCGCTGCATATTGGTAGGTCTATTCTGTGCAGTTTTGCTTGGAGGATCATTGTCCCATGGCCAGCTGACTCCAACGTTTTACGACGAAAGTTGTCCAGACGTGACGAGCATCGTACGAGGAGTCATCGAGGCGGCGTTGCAGACCGATGCCCGGATTGGCGCCAGCCTCATTAGGCTTCATTTCCATGACTGCTTTGTCAATGTACTACTTCTCTAGCTCCTCGTTTATGTTAAACCCATTTGAACTGTTTGCCTTCTTATTTAGACGGACTCAATTTGCTACTCTACCTTTGCTATAAGCTTACGACATCAGAAGCTGAAAAGTGTACTTGTGGGCTATAATATTAGAGGAGACTCTTCGGCTGATCTTAGCAACCGAACATATATATTTTCTTGATGGGCTTCAAGTCATGTGAATCGTCTAAATTGTGCAGAAAAATCTTGAACTTTCTTGCAGGGTTGTGATGGATCACTTCTGTTGAATAACACTGCTACCATCGAAAGCGAGAAAGATGTTCTCGGAAATAGTAACTCCGTGAGAGGTTTCGGTGTTGTCGATGACATAAAGACTGCATTGGAAAGCGCCTGTCCCGGCATCGTTTCCTGCGCTGATCTCCTCGCCGTTGCTGCTGAAGAATCCGTCTCATTGGTATAACAAGACATCTCATGCCTAACGGCTAGCATACATGCATCAAGAATTTTTAGAGCTTATAAGAACTGTATATATTTTAGTCTCGTTTTGCAAATTTATCCACTATTTTTATAGAACTATTGGAGATTTTATCACGGCCGCCTGAATGCTTCTTTATATCCTGGCATGCTATCTTGTAGTGTTTGGATATAGATTAATATAGATTTTAACGTTTTTATTAGTTTTTAGTTCATTGCATATGGCTTGCTGCATGCATTTCTATTCCACCAGAACAGTACTCCTGCAAATTAAAGAAAACTGAAAAGGCCAATATATTGCATGCCCCTCCTCATAGATATAAGATATTCCAACCAGTAAGGATAATATTACGTCACCTGTAGATAAATAGCTTCTACCTTCCCTTTTCTGCTGTAAAATGTGTTCTTTATATCACAAACTAACCAATCCATGGTCATATAGGCAGGAGGTCCCTCGTGGAGTACTTTATTAGGAAGAAGAGATGGCACCACAGCAAACCGAACTCTTGCTGGTATTAACCTTCCAGGTGCCTTTGACACACTTCAAATTCTGAAGGACAAGTTCTCAGCCATGGGCTTGAACACCACCGATCTGGTTGCCCTCTCAGGTAAGAGTTCTTCACTGTTCACCAATCGTGTCCAAAAGAAAAAGAAATGAAATTAGTTCTAAAAATGATATTCTCCAGAGAGGCATGCAGGCATATATATAGTTACTAAAGCTAGCTTACAAATGATGGAGAGACAAATAATTCAAGTTTTGATCTAAAGAGTTGGCATGCATAATTTTCAGGAGCTCACACATTTGGCCGCGGTCAGTGTTCAACTTTCGATCCCAGATTATACAATTTTAACAGCACTGGTAATCCTGATCCAACCCTGAACTCAACGTACTTGACAACTCTCCGAGGAATATGCCCCGAGAATGGAAGTGGGACTGGCCCTGCCGATCTCGACCCTACAACCCCGGATGCTTTTGACAACAATTACTACTCTAATCTTCAAGTTAACAAGGGCTTACTGGTGACCGATCAAGAACTTTTTTCAACTGAAGGAGAGGATACCATTGACATTGTTAACAGCTTCAGCAGTGACCAGACTGCTTTCTTTGCCAGCTTTGTGGAATCGATGATCAAGATGGGGAATATCAGCCCGTTAACTGGGGTCGAAGGAGAAGTTAGACTGAACTGCGGCAGAGTTAATGACGAGGATGCTCTTTTATATAGCTCCATTTAAATGATCACAGATGGAGCCAACTTCAAATAAGCGAGAAGCAAGCCAGTTATAGTATATGGTGATGGCTGCATAAATATGACTTAGTATATTGGTGCGTGCTTGTAGCGATCGAGTCAAGTTACATAGAATTATCTAACTATGATAATAGTATCAACTAAACCTGGCCAAGATCTTAGGAGTTGTTTTAAGATTGAATAAAAGAGGATTTCTCAGGTAATTGTTAGGGGTTATTAGCGAAGCTTTTATGGTAGAAGCAGATAATGGAGATCAATTCATTGAGTAAAAGACTTATCTTTCGTACCTTTCTACTGTTTTAAAGTCTTTGAAATATATAATCACGTTATAAACTCTCTGTCTCTCATCAACATCTTCTTTTAAGAAACTCCTTCCCCAAGATTAACCAAGGAAAAAAAAAACTTTGGCAAGCAAGGAATTCCATTAGTTGGAGTTCACAATTGCACTGATTCCATATCGCATAGCACTACCATCTGATGGAGATTGGCCATCAGAGCTTTTCATGAGTGACAATGGTAAACATGAATTGGGATTGGATTCCAACCAGACTGTACAATTCCAGATACAACAAAATGCACGGTCTGGACCACCCATCTCAATCCAGCGCCTCACGCATTGCCACATCAATTAATGAGGCTAACCTGCAGTAGCTCAACTCGGCTTCTGGTCAGGCTCGAGCCAGGCCCCCTTTTTCGTCTCCAAACAACATGGTAAGGTTTGAAGAGGATTCCTACTAGGAAACGACACAGTGCTGGAAGTATTTGCAGTATAAGAAAGAGAAGGTAACAGAAAAATGTCAGTTGGATTCCAGCATTCCAAACACTCAGTTGGATGGAATGGTTCCTTCAAATAAATAAGTCAATCTTCCAGGTCACAGAGACATTTGAAACCTTATGGAGAATGATTTCATGCACGAGGAAACAATATCTTCAAGCTGAATGACTAGCTCCAGGACAAGGTAAAGATATATATAGTATGTGCTGAGATATATATCATGGCAGGAATCCTGGAAGCATGAAGTATAATGACTGCTCACAATAAGACCATAACAATTATAATGACTGCAGAGTCAGTTATATATGACTCTTGACCACATGATTTTAAAAAAACAAAGAATTAAAATATATATATATCAATTCCTTAGTGCGAAAAGTCTCTTTTGCATCCTTTTAAGCTCCTTTAAGCTATCTCCCAAATAAAGAGCTGAACCCCTGTTTTAGGATCTGATGCCCAGAGACTAATTTTCACACCATCTAGAATGCTACCAGAACGTTCACCATAATTACGACTATCGGCACAGACGAATGACATTGCTAGAAGCGTTGCACAAGTATAATTGTGATATCCAGAATCTAAATTAGAGTGAGAGAAAAGAATTAATGATAGATGACTTTTATAAGGGTCAAGTCTCATATTAGGACCTTCCTAAGTTGAACTAGGTCTTATAATATTTTCAAAGAACTTCAAGACCATGATCGACTAGTCTTTTTAAAGCCACAACATCACAGATGTGGTTAGCGTTGTCCATGAATTGTTATAAATGATAACAAAACAACCATAGTAACCATCAATGTGGACTTGGTAGACCCTGACAAAGACGTCAATAATTTATAGGAGGAGATTGTGATACGTTGAATCTTACATAGAGTGAGAGAAGAGAATGAATAGCAAATGGATTCTACAAGGGTCAAGTTTTACAAGTGAGACTTATTACGGAGATATTTTGAGATATTTTAGGAGATCTATTTTTAAAGATTTTATTAAGGATTGATTCATTCCTTATATACATGTATCTATAAATAGGAAAGCACCCTACGGAAAAGAGATATTTAGACCAATTGACAAGACATCGCTAGGTTGAATTGAACCTTATAATGATTTCAAGAAGCTTCAATAGCAATCTTGAAAGAAGCTTCAATAACAATCTCGACTAGTGCTTTTGAAGCCAAAGTACAAATGTGGTTTGAACACCCTTATGTCGTTATAATAATGCTTGAAATCTAGGTAAATAGCATGAATTCGAGCTTTTTTAGAATTTTTCATTACTATAAAGGTATAGTATTAGACATAAGCCAAAATATTATGACGTTCTTCTGACAACTTTACTCAATAATGTTTCGTGAATCAAATTCTCCCTAATGTAACAAAGAGTTCGTCAAATATCAAGATGGTAGGCAATTGAAATCTATATTTTTCTTAAAAATGTTAAACAGTTTATCATATTTTGAAATTTTACTTAGCATTTGAGATTCGTTTTTCATAGCAAATTACCCAATTGACCTAAATTAATCCGGCAGGCGTGATAAGAATATCAGAACATTTGGTTTAATAGTGGGGCTTGACAAAATCTTGACCAAAAAAGGTTATTAAGCAATACAAAATTACAAAGAGTTTCATTCAAACTCCATTCTCATTGCAAGCACGTGCAAACACACGAACTTTTAGGAATGCAGCCTCTGTGTGGCACAAGTCCAACTCAAACACATACGACATGGCTGCGAAGATTTTTGGGGCCAAAAAGAAGAGTTTCTATGCCACAACTCATTTTGCTAATCTAAATAAAGGTGTTTCAGACATATATTATGCAGATGATCAGGAAAACCAAAATAAAGGAAACTTTTATTTCAAGCATGAAGTTACATTGTTTAGTCATGGAGACCAAACAGGCAAAGCTTAGCAGCGGAATTTCAGCAATATGTATGGAAGAGAGCTGAAAATCTAAGATGGTCCTGTAAACTTTGAAAACGGCTGCCTTAACAAGCATCAGGAATACAACACATAGGTCTCAAGTCACTTGTTGCGATTTAAGAAAGACCAACAACGTTTCCAGTTGAGGTGTCAAGATCAATGTCGTAAAAGCAAGGCCTTGTTGGAAGCCCTGGCATTGTACTCATTGTTCCAACTAATGGATAGATAAATCCGGCTCCAATGCTAGCCCTCACATCCCTTATTGGCAAGATAAATCCGCTCGGTGCACCTTTCTTGGAGGCATCATGTGAAAAGGAATACTGGGTTTTTGCCATGCAGATCGGCTGATTGGAAAACCCTTGCCTGCTGTACATCTCAATCTGCTTCTCAGCCTACAAACACAAAAACAGGGGATTTGAGGAAAAATTGATCATGCAACTGGAAAGCAAACTTTAAAAAAAAAATTGCACAAGCCAGGAGTTTACCTGCTCAGAGTATTCAACGCCACTGGCACCATATGACCTGGCTATTGCCTCTATTTTCTCTTTGATGCTAATATCCAAAGGATACAAGAATCTTAATTGCTGGGTGACATTCTCGCAGGCTTTTTGAACTGCAATTCCCAGGTCAACCTGAAGATCATGATGATGTTTATCAATTAGTAGCAAGCCCATTTCTTCCGGCTTTAGAAACATAAATTGTCAGTGACATGTGCACAGGGAGGAGCTAAATGTGGGATTATATAGCTACCGGCGTTTTCATCTTCTGGCTTCAACAGACGCAATAGTGAACACGCAACAAGACATACCAATGTTGTCTAAATCGTGCGTAGGTGTGCTTAAAGCACAAAGCATGGAGCTTCAAGGTTGAACATTTCTGATACCTGAGCAAAGTGTGTCTCAAGCTTGCTTCAGTAGAGAAAAGGGTAAAGCTAAAAGTGTGCTTATTAAACTGCTTAGTTTTTTCTTTTAAGAACTGTATCGATTAACACTGCCTGTTGGTGTATAACGTACTGAAATGGACCAGTGATTTTTTATGCAAACACTATTCTACGGTGTTCTACACTATACACAAGCCAATGGAACGCTAGACTCTCTCTCTCTCTCTCTCTCTCTCTCTCTTCTCATAGTTCTCTCGTCCTTCTTCTGTGTCACTCACACACTCTGCTCCACTTTCACTCATCTTCTCTGTTGCTCTCTCTCCCCTATTTTGCTATGTCTAGTTGTATTTTCCTTCTGTCATTCCTCTGCTCTAAGCCTTATTTAGATGCCTCTTTTTCTTCTTTGGGCCTTTCACACCATTTGCACCTGGCCTATCCCAACCTTCCCTCCACCTCCCTTCTTTTGGTTCAAGATCTTTTCTCTTGGAGAACTTTTGGCCAATTATTTTGGGACACAAACAGACTACAATGACATTAATGCTTAAACCAACAGGACATAACATTTTACACAGCCATTGTGCAATTGAGCAATTGCACAATACAAACTATTTCAAATAAAAGGAACCAAACTATTTTAATAAAATTTCCTAACATTGAATGTTATGAATCTTTCTTCTAGATTACTGTAAACTATATGTTCAAACGTACACTATTACTCAAGCAGGGACAAAATTGCTCTTCTCATTTTGCACCCTGGCTCTGCCTTTGTGCTTAAGAGCGCCTGTCACTTTTAACAACACGAGATAGATAGCTTTGCCGGCTAGGGTGCGTCTCTAGAGGCCCAAATTTCATTAACTGGTATTCTTATTGTCTAGATATCTAGCAAATAAAATGGAAGGCCCTTTTCCTTTCAGTATGGGCTCAAGAAACTAAGCTAATGATACAGAGGCAACAATAAGGCAGGATGGGATAGGAGATTAAGAGGCTATTAACTTCTGGTCTATGCCAGAGTTTGGAAATAAACCAAGCCTCTAAGTTGGGTTTGGCCACAGACTGATTGTTGTTGTAGATCAATTAATTCTTCTCTCACCATGGTAGAAACTTAGCCATTATGTTTAGGTCTGTAAAGAGTTTTGGCCTTTTGGCTTAATTGAAAGCTAACAAAGGAAAAAAAGAGACTAACCGCTCCTTTTCCGCCATGGGCATGATGAGTACAAATGACAGCATCATATGCCCCAGCAGCCAGAGCAGCATTTCTGACTGCATTGAGTTCTGTCTCATCATCAGTAGAAAACATGTTCACAGCAACAACAACATTCACACCGTAAGCCTTTGTGTTAGAAATATGCCTGGCCAGATTCACACAACCTGCTTCAACAAGAGCCACATTCTCAGTCACATAGGAATGATCAAGAGGCTTCCCAGCAACAACTTCTGGTCCGCCACCATGCATTTTCAAGGCCCTTATTGTTGCCACAATAACAGCACACTGAGGTCTTAAACCACTATATCGGCATTTTATATTCATGAACTTCTCCGTTCCAATATCAGCACCAAAACCAGCTTCAGTGACCACAAACCCTCCAGGTCCTACCAGCTTTAATGCAATCTTATCAGCCACAATAGATGAATTCCCGTGAGCAATATTTGCAAAAGGACCAGCATGAACAAGAACTGGGGTTCCCTCAAGTGTCTGCATTAAAGTAGGGTTAATAGCATCCTTCATTAGCACAGTCAAAGCACCTCCAACTCCAAGATCATCTGCTGTTATAGGGTCACCAGCCTTGCTATTTCCAATCACCATCCTCCCAAGCCTTTCTCTCATATCTGTTAGGGATGTTGTCAGGGCCAAAACTGCCATGATTTCACTGGCAACTGAAATATCAAATCCCGTTTCTCTTACCATTCCTTTTTCTTCTGGACCTTGGCCAATTGTAATCTTCCTCAAGAACCGGTCATTTATATCCATTACTCTCCTCCAGGTGATCGAGTTAGGGTCAATATCAAGTCTAGCAAATTTTTTAACTTCTTGTGGCGTGAGATCTTCAGGCCTGGTCTTTGAGATTCCAAGATTCTTCAAATGCCTAAACATGACGTCACAAAAGCTCCTTTTTCCTTCTTTGTTTGGTGGACATAAACGGTTAAAGAGTGCCTTGTCTGATTGGGTTGACTCGTGGAAAATCCGGGTATCTATGGCAGCAGCTAGAAGATTGTTTGCGGCTGTTATTGCATGAATGTCTCCTGTTAGGTGAAGATTGAATTCATCCATGGGAATCACTTGACTATAGCCACCACCTGCTGCACCCCCTTTGATTCCAAAAGTCGGTCCTTGTGATGGTTGACGAACGCAGGTAACAACCTAACATCAGAAACACACAGAATTTCTGGTCAGGTAATTGGCTAAACAAAATCCACCATTGAGTAACCAAACTATGAGATGGCTCATGTGAAAATATTGCGTCCAAGGAATTATATTGATAATAAAACATTCTTGCTTGATTATAAGAACCACTCAACAAGAATTTGCATATTTTATAACAAAAACCATAATTCACTCTTTTATTCTTCTGACATAGTTGATACAGAAAATGGCAACACTTATTAAGACTACAACAGGCTTATTACCTATAACAGAAACCTAGCTCTGATGACCAGGCAACCACAACAGCTACCGGGACAAAGAGAAGAACAAGAATACTAACACAGTAAAGACAAAAAAATAAAAAAAAGCATCAATGGTACAGATAATAACAGCTTTGCAACCTTCTAAGTCAACCAAATTCACATTTCCTCGATAAATTCTCCAATGGTTCATACCTCAAGAACTATACTAATCAGGCATTTTTTGTCAACATTCCCTTTTTGATCTATGGAGATGCATGTATTGACATCTCACTGATATTTTCTCACGGTTGTTAAATCAACTGAATTGTCCAAGAAGATCTCAGACATTGCTGCTCCATCAATCAAATGAGTGAAGCTCTAAGTATGAAAGAGCAAAATCATGGTTGTCAATTGATGTGGAGCATGAAACAGAAGTCATCTATGTGTCATTGGCAAGTGTTAATTGTTCCATTATATAGGTAGAGACAATACGTTTGACACATAACCGACAGGTGGATAACATTGATGAAAAGCTTAATCCTGAATGAACCAAGACATAAACCATTCCAAAAGGTTCACTCCAGAATTCAATCCCAACTCGACTACTTCTACACTTGGGCTTGAATCAGGTTACATTAGCTTGGTTAATTTACACCGAGTAGGGATACTTTCAATCCCTAGTGTCTGACAGTGTCATTCTCTAAGATAGAAGCTGACGAAAACGGTTAAAGCCCAAACTGGGAAATTGATTCAATACTTACCCTCCCAGAACGTAACATCGAAAATACGATCCAAATGGAAGTACTAAAAATAATCACCTTTTTATCAAGAAAGGCTCCCAATGCCTGACAGAGCCCCACAGTTGTAGTAGACTTGCCTTCCCCAAGAGGTGTAGGCGTAATCCCTCCAACCACCACATAATACCCATCTTCAGCTCCTTCAAGCTCATCAAGCACAGGTAATAAAACCTACACAATGCCACGCCCAAATCATTCGAATACGATGTTCACCAATCAGATCACCAAAACTTCAATGCAACGCCCAACTCATTCGAATACGATGTTCACCAATCAGATCACCAAATGGTGTCAACATTCTATTGGCTTGCTCTGTCATTGACTTCTCAAATTTTGACTTATTACTCGTGTTATTGCAAGTTGAAAAGAAAATAAGAAGTAAAACAAAAGAGAAAAGAAACCCACTCGGATTGGATAAATGCCCTTTTCCTCTACGAGAAGAAAGAACACCTTAATAAGAAAGCACAAAACCAATGGGGTTTGAGTGTATAATCACCTTGGCCTTGTACTTCCCATAAAGATCATAGTGGTTGGGACTCAAATTGAGCTCCTTGGCGATCTCTGATATGTGGAAAGGCTCAACTGAGTTGGCAATGTCTATGTCCGCTGGGACCGGAGACACCACCTGCAGCTTCCTCACAGTCTTCGAAGAACTCATTCTCAGGAACTCAACTGCTCTATACAAGTTTATGTCTTTCAACTTTCGAGTTTATATATATATATATATGGCTGCCAGAATCTTTTCTTGATCTAAAGATGTGGGGGGGAGTCCCTGAGAGACATTGATTGGTGTGTACTTTATCTCGTCGGCTGAGGTTGGCAACTTGGTAATGGGTGGTAGGATGATAGTGTTTCAAGTGCAAGTATAGCTGTGACAAGCTATGACCATTAGATCTGCGTACACGTCGCAATTACGTGGCCGATGATGAGGTGAGCTGTGACTGCACTATCTGTGATATCAGATAAGTTCGAGTCTGTAAGTGTACAGGCTGGTCAGCGGCAGTGGTGGGTGATGATGAATCTCAGCAGGCCACGTGGCATTAAGTTCTTTATTTATTTTATTTTTTTGTAAAAAATAAAAAAGTTAACCGGATTAGTAAACCTGTAAAATGGAGATGCGGGGTATCGATCCCCGTACCTCTCGCATGCTAAGCGAGCGCTCTACCATCTGAGCTACATCCCCTTCGTATACAATATGTACTTAAATTCCCTTCCAAAACCTGCTACGCCACTCTTCGCACAGCTCATCACTTTCTCCCCGTCTTTTTTTCCTGATTAGCTATGTCTTCCTTCCGTCGAAAGCTTAACCGCCCATCTGGCGCGGCACCACCCGAGTCGAAGTCTGAATTTCCGCAAGATTTACGTTGAGTTTAGATGGGCAGAAAAAAGGGTAACTTTTTTTTTTTTTTTTTTTTTTGTTGAAAGTAGTATAAATTCTGCTGGTATCACTGAAAAAAAGTTGATAGAATTTGTAAAAAATATATTGAAATTTGTAAAAAGTTGTTAGAGTGTGTAAAAAAGTATTAGAGTCGGTGAAAAAATAGTTTTGAATTTTTTTTAAAACAATTGTTTGTATGTCAAGAATTTTTTTAAACAAAATGTCACAAGTGTTTTTTTCACCGACTTCAATAATTTTACTTCAATAATTTTTTAGAAGTTATAGGAAAGATATTAAAGTTTGTAAAAAGTTGTTAGAGTTGGTAAAAAAAAATAGTTGTGAAATTTGTTTTAAAAAAATTGTTTGGATGTCAAGAATTTTTTTTAAAAAATTTCATATCCACTTTTTTGTTTTTTAAAAACTCCAATAACTTTTTTACAAACTCCAACAATTTTTTACAAACTTCGATGTCTTTTCACATATCCTAATAGAATTCACACTACCTTCAACAAAAAAAAAAATTTAACCAAAATTTTTTTTTGCCCATTCAAACTTAGTCTTAAGAACCAAAATCCTCTCTAACCTACCCGTCATGCCTACCGTCAAACCTCCTGTACATTTTCTTTGAGTTTCCAAGACATGGTATGCCCTAATCAAGAATTTGGATTTCATCAAGATGCATTTCAAGAGCTCCCTCAAAAGCAAGAGGGATCGTACCCTAATCAAGAATTTGGCCATCTATCTTATGCTTAAAAGAGGAAGCTTGTGAGCTGCCGCCCGGAGAGAATTGGCCAACCAGTTTCTATTCGGCATGCTTTTCAAGAAAATGATTTGTTTGGAAGCCCCACCTGATTGTGAAAGATAGATTTTTTATTGTTTCGACCTAATTTTAAATGAGGATTGCCCTCCGTGGTGTGAGTTAGCCTTCGAATACAATCTTGATTACGACGACTACAAGGTGTTGAGAGTCACGGGACTCGGTTGTAGATCGTTTGAAGTGAAGGTTTCCAGAAAGCGCATTCTTGGAAGAAGGTCAAGAGTAAATGGCCTGTTTCTTGGACATTTTATAAGGCGTATGCTTGAAAGGTGCTTTGTATTGACTCAAAAATTATTCACTTTCCATGTTTGAGTACGGGGTGGCAAGCTCCTGGACTCGCCTATATCCTATTACGCAAGATGATGTGCAAACTTGGAATGTGAATGTAAGTAGCTCAACAATTTTTTACAAACTTCAATACATTTTCATCGATCTCAACAGAATTTACACTACCTTCAATAAATAAATAAATAAAAATTTAACCATAAATTTTTTTTGTCCATCCAAACTCGGCCTTAGGCAGTGAAATCCATTCCTGCCTACCCGTCAAACCTCTCGTACGCTTTCCTTGTGTTTCCAAGACATGGTATGCCCTGATCAAGAATCCTAATTTCATCAAGATGCATCTCAAGAGCTCTGTTAAAAGCAAGAGGGATCGTACCCTCATCTTCCAAACATCCGTCGACTCTAAGATAGAAGAGCTATCTGTCTTATGCTTATGAGCTGCCGCTCGGCGAGAATCAGCCAACCAGTTTCTATTCGGCATGCTTTTCAAGAAAATGATTTGTTTGGAAGCCCACCTGATTGTGAAAGATAGGTTTTTTATCGTTTCAGCCCAATTTTAAATAAGGATTGCCCTCCGTGGTGTGAGTTAGCCTTCGGATACGATCTTGATTATGACGACTACAAGGTGTTGAGAGTCATAGGACTCGGTCATGGATCGTTTGAAGTGAAGGTTTACAGAGAGGGCATTCTTGGAAGAAGGTCAAGAGTAAATGGCCTGTTTCTTGGACATTTTCTAAGGTGTATGCTTGAAAGGTGCTTTGCATTGGCTTTGTAATTATTCACTTTCCATGTTTGAGTACGGGGTGGCAAGCTTCTGGACTCGCCTATATCTTATTACGTAAGATGATGTGCAAACTTGGAATGTGAATGTTAGTAGCTCAACAATTTTTTACAAACTTCAATAACTTTTCACTGATCTCAACATAATTTACAATACTTTAAAAAAAAAAATTTAATAAGAAATTTTTTTTGTCCATCCAAACTCAACCTTAGGCAACGAAATCCTTTCCCACACGTATCACCTTTCTATGAGATAAGGACACGTAGAGAATAATTCTGTTACAAGAACTATTCCGTTTGCTGAGGTGGTTTGTGCTACGAACGGTGTTGTTGATGCCACAGTAGTAGATGGTGATTCTCTAACATCTCATGATGTGAAGGAGGAAATTGTGCAATATCACCTTTGAGAGGGACTTAGGTTGTCCAGCGCCCAAAAGCCTTTAGTCCAAGATGCTCAGGCTATGTTTAGATAGTATTTCAAAACGTTTTCAGACATTTTTCACACTCACTTTTTCATCAATTCCAATACCTTTTCACCAATCCCAATAAATTTTTTCAAATTTCAACAACTTTTAACACACTTTTCTCCGATTCCAAGAGAATTTACACTACTTCCAAAAAAGTATAAACAAAAAAAACTGTTTTTAGATCTAAACCAAAACACAAAAAAACTGTTTTTAGATCTAAACCAAACATAACCTCAGCCTCTCTCCCTCTCTTAACTGGTATCCTAGGAATAGTCGACTGCCAAGTCTGCTTTGAGGAGGAAAGGGCACAATATCAACTTTGACAGGGACTCATTTTGTCTAGCGCCCAAAAGCTGCAATTAATGATGTTCTCTCCCTCTCTTTAAAGCTTTTGGTTTTCAGAGAGTATCAGAGGAGCTATATATATATATATATATACCCAGTCAAAAATAAATAAATGGGAGTTAGACACAAAACCATCCTCAGCCGCGCTGAGGTCTTGTCTTAAAGTTTCAGAAACCTAGCTAACACTTTTGTTCTATTAGTTGATAAACTTTCCACTGGAAATTTAATAATGTGGTAAAGTATGTGAAGCACGTGATCTACCTTTATAAGAACTGACTATTTAACCAATAGATAAGAAAACGAGGCACCATATATAAGAATTTTTATGGATAGAACAATATATATATACCGGGTTAAATTTTCTGAACACAAACCCTGTTTTAAGACCTTTTTCCAATTCTGGCAAGTTGAATAGCTTTTGGTTTGTATACCAAAAAAATTTAACAACAAAACATGCGCCTTGAAGAAGGAGGGAGCCAATTTATATAACTGGAAGCAAACCATTAGGAAATTAGAGGGGGGAAACTTCCACAAATTTTTCACTCAATGAACTAATTTATTATTGATTGGAGCTTACTTAAGGATTAAGGAATACTTTTTGCCGTTAAGGACAAAGATCAATGACTCCTAATTCTGGATATAACTTTTCATTTTTGACACTAATTGACGCCCTGAACTACTCTTTTGGTAAGAGAAAATTTCACAACTCTCATTTATAACACGTGATTACTACAAAACAGAAATAAATAAATAAAAAATTAGACTAACATAAGTTTAAATGAAGCTAATTAGTTACTGGTGATTAAAAGCATAAGGCTAATAAAATGCAGAGAATATCAGAGTTATTTTCTTTTATGATGGAGCTCTTTTTTTGCAAAGTCTTTTATGATTGAGCTCATTAACACTGATTGATACTAGGATTAACTGGGGAAAGGCATAGGACACCTCATGAGCACCTCGGGATGGTTAGAATGAGAGAAATGGACACCTCGGGAATAATGAGACTTCATAATAGTAAGAAGACATCGAGATAATGATGAAAATGGTCAAGAAAGTGTATGGGTATCTCGGGAACACACTCTAACTCACACACTCAGATAGATAAGCTCACCACCCAAGTAAAACATAAAGGGATATAGAAATCACCACCCAATGTAATCTAACACGAGATATAGAGTAAGAATTCACCACCTATCAGAATCTATCGAAGGATAAGAGTTGAACTCGCTATCTATTGGAATCCACCGAAGGATAAAAGTTTGTAGAAGAAACCCTTCTTCAAAGTAGCCTAAGACTCAAGTTGTATAAACACTACTACTAGAGAGAGGTTTAAATAGTAAAGCTTGGAACAACCCTCTAAGCACAAGTAAATGAGAAATATATCTTCCAAAATATTAATTGAGACTTAAGAAACATAAAATACTTTTAGGGAAATAAAAAGATACTTTGAAAATCCAAAAGAACAAGCTAAAATAGCAAACTCGTCCAAAATTTGCTAGACCTCGGAATTAGTTGCCAGCATGACCTCTTTTGGAGTAATTTAACCATAACTTTGTCTAGAAAATTTCAAATTTTACGTTGTTTGATGCGTTAGAAACTAGACTCGTAGAGCTTTCCAACAAGCCATAACTCGAACAGAAAATCTTCGTAAATCATTCTAGACTTTAATTTCAATTTCGACCTTCTGTGCTGACCACACCTGTGTCACTGACTAGTGTCAATTTCTCCCACATCAAATCTCAGAGAAGTGTTGATCATATGTAAACAAAAAAATTTGGGGACACACCAGCTGGTTAATATTTGTCCTGGAAGCCTAAACGAAATGATGGAAAAATTATTCACGAAATGCCATGAATAGGAGAGAAAAGAGGTGGTCAGCAGCTTGACTTTTCTGAAGTAAGCCAATCTTTTGCTGCCATCAAGTCAGGAAACAAAATGGCACTAGATTTCCTCCATTCCTCAGCATCAGGCATATTAAATCTGTCTAATAATAATGCATGCATCCCCACACTTATGGTTAGGACATAGTCCTTGCGCATGCTGTCCCCAATATGCAGAACTTCTTTTGGTGCAATATTTCCGGCTCTTTCAAGTGCAATCTCATAGATCCTTGGGTTAGGTTTCTCTACACCTTCGAGACGAAAGAAAACACCAAAGTCCCATTCAAATCCCTGAACAAACAGATTAGACTCTACAATATTAGCATTTCAAGTTTAATGGCACAAACATACATGTGCAGGACTTTCAAAGCTATTGACATTGTCTATATTTAGAACAATAGAGATCTTAGACATGTCTGTGTACACCTAAATGTGCAAAAAAAAAACATGATATCAGTTAGTAGATTTTCATACCAACGCTAACTCTAATGAGTCCCTTATTAAACCTGGACAAAGGATAGACTAAATAAGAGTTACCAGAATCACATAACAAAATTATTTGTTTGCCTGGTTCAGGTTCAAGGCTAGCAGAATCACATCCTTATACCGGTACTCCGCATTACTAATAATCCCAACTTTAAGCCGCTCCTCACGCAGCCGTCTTAAAAACAGGTGGGAGTCTGGAAAGACAGTATAAGAAGCAGATGAACCATATTAGAACACCTTCTCAAATGTCTCTTCGTCATAGTCATATCCAACCTGCAGGCGAAACAATATACCTTCGTAATGAGGATCTAATAAAGGACACATATTTCTCTAAATCCTAAGTGAAAAAGCACATTTTCTACTTTCAGTGTCATTATTGTCCATCCACCTTATATCAGGTTAAGAAGGGGTGTTTTTTTTATAACTAACATAATTAAAAACTCTGAATCATTAAACTTGACTTGCCTCTTTGGAGCATAAGGCATGTACCATCACCCCATGATGTGGTACAGAATGATTAGCAACAAGCTAGTCATAATTAGAAACCATGCCTACTTATACACTGGCCATGCCATATTTTCTTACCCTGATGAAGGAGTCTTTCACACAATTCTTCCACCACACTCCATTGGGCATTTTCTCGCAAACTCAAAACAAGGATACTTTTTGGTCAAGTTTGAAGCCCTCATGCACGCGTTTGTAGTCGGGGCACGACAGCCTAGCAGGTTAGGCTGCCATGCAGTAATAGTCACCAAACTCCCCTTTGTATGCTATCAAAGTACCAATAACATCGACTGTGATACAACATAATCTTGACAATCGTAAGCAGCTGCAAAGCAGATTCTTGGAATAGATTGACCTGAAAACTTTTCAATGAACGGTCAGTGTAGCAATTACAACACACAGTATAAAGAGGAAACCACACATTTTAAACTAACTAGAAACATTCACATTCAATAACATGCACTCATTTTTGAAGACTCATAGTATTTTCAAATCAAAATGCACCAAAACAAAATCTATGGAAAAAACAATAGTTATATGGAGTAAAATTGATTAAAATGTGTTATTAATTCCTTCCTTGTATATAAAAAATGAACAAACATTACGATACGAGGCAAATTAAGAGTTCCTTTGTTAATCACTAATGAATCAGTATAGTCCGAGTTAACAACTACCACCCAAAGACTTGCTGAACACAACAGGTATCGTAGAATACTTCTCCATTCTATGTCTTCCATGAAATGACAATCAAATCTTAATTATTATGCTTGGTAAGCAGGTTAAGATATAATTTTAGTTTTAGTTTTAAATTTTTATGAAACTTGTTTTAAAACGGTTCTAGAGACTAAAATTTGTTTGGGTGATTTAGTTCAATAAGTTTTTTTACTAGCTTTGTATTTATTTATTTTATTACAAATCAGTATAAAGAAAATTTAAAATTACTAGAGAGAAAAAAAGAGGCTCGAGGGATGAGATCTACTCCAGCCCCTCTCCTTCCTTTAAAAACTCCAAGGTCATCTTCCAGAGTCAGCATCAACCTTCATTCTTGCCCCTCTGCTTTGTTGCCCTTTGAAACTTTGTTTAATTTAGAACTCCATTCTCTAGTAATGGTGCGTGGGATTTATGGAGTGGCATCAGGAACTCAATCTGTTGTAATATTTTTGGACACTTGTGTTTGCTCATTGGGAAATAATAATAATAAAGCAATCAATTTTTGGAAGCGGCATCTGTGCAAATCCCAGCTATACAATTAAATTTCAACTATAACCAAGATGCAGGTGCAGGATTAGGTTTTAAACATGTCGTGTGATGCAAAACTTCTGTTCTTTTTTTTTCTTTTTCTTTTGCTAGGCAAATGTAATATAACTAAAAAGGGAAATACAGAGTTCGAAACAAAGACAAGGCAGAAAGGTACACATAAGGGGAGGAAAGAAGGATTGTCACAAGATAGGAAATCAAAAGGAATGCAGGACGCAGGAATGTTTCCACAAATTAATTCTTGAGCTGCCCATTTGGCCACCCTGTGGGCGAGTCCATTAGCAGATTTGTACCTTTATCTTGTCTCCCCAGTCCATCCTTCTCAGTCACCGAACAACTTTCCTATGTGTTCTATAAAAAAAATATGATAAAAAAAAATTACTCAGAGGCATGTGCGTTCTGCAAGACGAAGTGCGCACGTTCTGCAAGATGAAGGAAGCTGTTCTGCAAGAGAGGTATAGGAAAGATGGAGAAAAATAGGGGGGGACAGGAAAGTGTGTTCTTGAAGCCAAAGGAATGTTCAAAAAAATCTAATTTTAAGCCAAAGCTGAGCAAGCCTCAAAAGTGGGTTGTTAAAAAAATGAGCCAAAGTCGAACAAAAGTCAAGCTGTTTCCGTCAATCCTCATTAATTGACCTGTCAAAGTTCAGACCGTTAGATCCACTTCTTTAAATCTGAACCGCGTATTTGAAGCTCTTTGAATTAACGTTTTTTGGATTGAATCTTTTCCCGGAAGTCAATCGCAGGCTTGGTCCAGCTGTCAAATTTGCCAAAGAAAAAAAAGAAGAAAAAACAAGCAAAAGCTTAGAAACACAAGTCAAGAGTTGTACAGGGAGCTAGCTAAAATCTGACATGAATCATGATCTTATAGTCGTTGGAAACAGCTGCCTTGAGTCCTCATGGGGAAGACGCTTTTGGAACTTGAAGGGAGACCAATAACTTTTTATTATTATTTAAAAATCGATCTTGTAAATCTATATAATCTGTTTTTGAGAAATCTCCACACTTTCCAATAACATTTCGTCATTCCTCCTTGGATTCCTTTTATATAGACTGCAAAGTGACATTTCTCGATTTGTTTATGTTATCCTAGAAAGCTTCGGCACATGTGGGCTCGGGAACACCTCGACAAGGAGGAGTTGGTGCTTTGTTCTCAGAATCAAAAGCCCTCTTTATCTTCTTCTTCTGTCTTTAGTCTTCAGACTACCTCTAATCATTCTGCCAATCGGTTCCAAAAAGAATTATATATAATTTAAACACTTTTAACGGCCTGATTGCACCAAACTTGAACGGAAAGATATTCAAAAGTTTGCGTGTGGGAAATGTCACCTCATCAATGGCAAAGCAATCAAGAAATATCTCAAAAGGCCAACACTGTGTTGCTAATAGAGAAGACAACACAGCCCGTCTATATATTTATATATATATAACGAAGGCCTACGTATAATCAAATGGACTAAAATATTGCCAAAAGTGCAAGGTGGACTATGCACAAGGATTCTACCACTGTGCATGGAGGCAATCCAAATCCTTCCATTGACTCTGGTTCAGTTGCTTCGGCTCTAAATCAGGCTAAGACGCGCAATTCCCGGAGCCAGCTTTCACGGACGTTGCTCCCCCCATCAGTAGTGACGTTGTTGTCTTTTCGTTGCGATTCAAATAGGGTGCCGTTATTTGATGCTCAAGTGGATTGAATATTCAGGCTTTTCGGCTCAGATTCTCAGCTGGGTGTCACAGTTATTGGCCATTTTGCTCTGTTTTCCCCCCTTCTTTGCGCCTTCTCGTCAGTTGATCAGGTGCACGGGAAACGATTCTTATCTCTGAGTTTGCTGTGCTTGGTTAGTTTTTGTTTTCTCTGGTCTTTTAGTTTCTGTTCTTGTTTACTCGAGCTTATGGACTTGAATCTTCAACCATGATCACGAGCAAGTGCACGAGTATTTCCCAGCCTAAGTGGGTATAGGAATCATGTTGCCAAGATCTAGTTTAGTGATTGTAGAAACGCGGACTCATGATTTCCATTAATGATTCTAACCAAAATCCAAAACTTTTTGGATGCAGAAAAAATTGTATTCTTTAAGTACATCATAAGGATTGGCAGTGATTGTGGAAATTTCATGCCTTACTATGCATGAATGATTATGAATGTTTTGCATATTCGCGATTTTGTAATTGGTTTTAGAAGAAAAGCAATGAATCTTTTAGTATTTTGTTTTCTGTCAGACTTTGGTTCCGATTTTAAGTATATTATTGATGGCATAATTAAGTATGGGTTCCTTTCTTAACACTTCTATATTGGATTCCTCAAGGTCTTGACGTTTGTTTAATGTCATCAAGCTTTTCACCTAGAACATAATCACCTGCAATGTATAACATACAGCAGAAACTGAACTTCTCATGGTGATATTGGTTAGATTTGTAGGAGAGGGATACCAGCATTGAAAATTGAGGGAAGAAAACATGTCTCCTGGAGGGGGCTTCTGCAAGGAAGCGGTTGAGCCTGGCATTGTGTCTTCGGCTTCAGATCTGCTGCCAACTTCAAATGCATATTTAAGAAGTTCCACTAACAGAGAAGCTTCCCCTGCCTCAGGTGGAAATCTTAGAAGCCGCTCAAATCATGATGTGCATGAGCTACTTGAGTGTCCTGTTTGCGTGGATCTAAAGCATGATACAATATACCAGGTATGCCCTCTTAGATTCCTACCTTGGAGCCTGAATAACCTCAGACATATTCCTTCTCTTTACAACTCTCAGCACTTTCTGCTTTAAATGGTTGGATGCCTTGTCTTACTCGTGCAATCAAACCGCAGTTACTCTTGCATGCGAGTGTGGAATTAGACCTGTGGAATCTCCATAGGAACTAGTCCCTCAGAGTTGGCACCTAGCCTTTGGTAGGCACTGTAGAATCAACAACAATAGCAGCACAGAATATGGTAGAATTCATCCGGTCATTCAGGAAGTCTCAGCAGAGTTGTGGAAACTGTTCACACTGAGTCATTTTTACTCTCACCTTAGGTCTAGGCCTTCATTTTGCACTCATAGGACTTAAAATTGTGAAGGATAGAGTAATCTTATATCTGCCTAAAGTGTCATCTGGAGCATTGAATTTTCCCAGAACTTTTTCATAGATCTCTTGTTGAGCACCAAGTAACGGGTAAGAGATCTTTGTTATGATAATATTAAGCAATTTAATTCCTAAACAAGGTTTTAAGAAAAAATTAGAACCCTGTGATCATAGTTTATAACCTATGTTTTTTTTGTCTTAGTGCCCCAATGGCCACACAGACACTCCATGTTCAAAATTGAAGGCTAGAGTGCACATCTATTGTCCCACATGCGGCCATGAGCTTGGAAATATGAGGTGCTTGGCTTTAGAGAAAGTTGCAGAATCGCTAGAGCTCCCTTGCAGGTACCAGATCTATGGTTGTCATGCTACGTTTGCATACTACAGCGATCTCAAACATGAGAAGCATTGTAAATATCGCCCGTACAACTGCCCTTATGCCGGTGCTGATTGTTCTGTCATTGGGGACATCCCATTCCTTGTAATGCATCTGAAGAATGATCACAAAGTTGACATGCATGATGGGTCTAGCTTCACACACAGATATGTGAAATCCAGTCCCCTTGAAGTTGGGAATGCCACATGGATGTTAACTGTAAGAGCTGCTCCTTATTTCAGTAACTTTACCGACCTTTAACCCCATCCCTCTTTCCCAAACACCCATGCACACACCTCACAACTGTCCTTGTTGGGAGACTACTTATAATCTCTAAAGAAGACGATTTTCTATTTGATACAACACATGTAAGCTGAATTCTTGTTTGATATACACATCTTAATAGGTCCATGAATGTCCTTTCTGCCGCTTGTTTAGCTGTAGGAAAGAAGGGACATAAATAGGTTTAAGCTTCAGAAAGGCTGAAAAAAGGAAGCCATATTGACCATAATGTCTTCCTTCACCCCAATTTTCCCAATATCCTAATGCTACTTTAATGCAATTTTGTTCTTTTGCAGTCAATTATGATTATTTTGCACCAATTTTAAAAGCATCCTGAAATTCTTTATCTGGTGCAGATGCTCAACTGTTTTGGCCGTCATTTCTGCTTGCATTTTGAGGCTTTTCATCTAGGAATGGCACCCGTTTACATGACCTTTCTGCGTTTCATGGGGGACGAAGATGAGGCAAAGCAATTTAGTTACACTCTGGAAGTTGGTGGAAATGGCAGGAAGCTTATATGGCAAGGTATACCGAGGAGTATCCGTGATAGCCACAAGAAAGTACGAGATAATCAAGATGGATTAATCATTCAGCGAAGCTTGGCACTCTTCTTTTCTGGCGGCAATAGGCAGGAGTTGAGGCTGAAAGTGGCTGGTCTTATATGGAAAGAGCAATGAGTTGGAAAATACAAAAGTGCGAAAATACGAAGCTGGTAAACAGATTTGTTTATTCCTCTGTATATGGGAGTGAGTTCTTATATTTCTTGATAAAATGAGATAACCTATCAGTAATTAATCAATCTTGAGGTATCTTTTCTTCTGATGATATATTTTCCGATTGTCTTTAAAATTGACCTAATTTGCATATTAAGCCTGCTCACAATGTTCCTGGAGCGTAAGGAAGTAGGCCTATGGGGACTAACATGCTGTATGTTGAAATAAACGGAAACGGGATTGCACAAGAATAAGAGAGAAGCGAGAACAAAACGGTTTAAGGTGGTTCGGTTTTATGACATACGTCCACTATCGGGAAACTTTGGAAGGAGTATATGATTTCTCTTATTCAATATTATACTGAGTGTATGTTTACAAGAGATTAGGGAAGATGTATTTTATACAAAAATGGAAGAGATAAATCTCTAGAAATGATCCTTTGAACGATGCTCAACGCATTCGGGCAGGTATAATTGCAAAAAGTGGGAGTCCACTGACCTTAGAAAATATTAGTATTAGCAAGAAAACACAATAGAGCTGCCACTACATAGTTATAAGAATTCACTTCCTCTAAGAACCTGAAAAAGTTTGGTTAATAACAGCTAGACCTCTGAACTGCCACGACCAAAGGACCTCAAATGCAAAAGATTGAAATACAGTTAATTTTTGTCTATTCAAGAGAGGAATATATACTGTTGAAATAAATAGAAATTAACGAGATTGCACAAGAGTGAGAAGCGAGAAACAAGAACAAAACGGTTAAAGTGGTTCGATCTTGTGACATATGTCCACTATCAGGAAAGCTTGAGAGGGGCTATATGATTTCTTTTATTCAATATGATTATAAGTAATTCTAAGTATATGTAAGAGACAAATTCCTACAAATCTTTGAGCGGTCAATGCTTTGAGAGGTCCATTGACGGCCTTGATTGACGGCCATCAATCTCCTTAATTGATGGTCAATATACCAAATATTCTAACATATGCAACTACGAGAACCCTTCCTACCTCCATCTGTATAGTGAATAGACTTGGGCAGAATATTCCAAATAAGTTCTCACATAGACAACTATGAGGACTCTTCGTGCCTGCATCTGTATAGAGAATATAATTGGGAAGACGAGAGACGGAGGAAGGCTTCAGAGCTAGAGTGTAGAAGCAGTCTGCTGGGCCAAAAGATTCTTCTATCAATGTTTTATCTCGATTTACGCAAAATAAGTTCTTAAATCAACAGATAAAAATAGTTAAACGAGAAGCCCCTAGTGCACCAATTCTTCATCAGAAAAGGAGATGTACAATGGCTTTCACAACGGTGATGACTTTCACATCGAATGTACTCCTCTCAATTAACTTCGCCGTATTAAGGTGGCGGCAATAAACTATCTTCGCACTAACCAAATCCAAAATCTGTAACGTTTCACCATACTTGTGCTCATCCATACATTGGAGACCCTCCTTCACTCGATGGACACTGGCATCATACTCGCCGGAACAAGCTTGAAGTTTTCCCCATTCAACGTAATCGGTTGCATTTTGCACCAGCTTGAGCGCCTCCACTGCGGTGTCATTCACTTTGGTTGCGACCAACTGGATGCCAATTCTAGAAAGGCCAGTAAGATTTGCACTGAAGCTTCGGGGATCGGACTCCAGAGTTGAGGTGCAAATATCAGGAAACTCAGTGTGGCTGCAGGTTTCTGTGATAGCGACTTGCCAATCTCATTTGCAGCTTCTGCAGAATATGGGTTGGAAAGCAAACATGGGATTAGAGCTGAAATCACAAGGAGGGGGAGGAAGAAGCTAACTCTGTGGGCCATTTTCTGTGCAGAAGGGAAGAAGTTGCGTATTTAATTTGCCGGTCTCTCCCTCTACATATGAATAGTAGGTGGGATGAGGATTTTTACGTAATTTTCGGTCAAAATAGCATGATATAATTTGTAGAAAATAAAACACAATAGGTAGACCTCATGTATGATTCATGCTATTTAAAACTTTATATAGGCAGTATTGAATGGTGTAGATCCATGTACTGTGTTTATCTCGTTTCAAATTGCAATATATAATTCAAACATGAAATTGTAATGATTTTAATCCGTAACAGTGGAGCATTTGATAGAATTATTTCTCACTTGATTAATTAAAACAAGGTAAAAGGATCCCTAATCAGGTGCCTCATAAGCCACTTATGTGGGTACTGTTTGTTTTCAAAAAAAGGGTTAATTTAAAAAAAAAAAAAATCAATTTTTGAAGGATTTGGGGGGTGGGGGGGGCACAACCTCCCCTAGCTCCCACAGTTTCGGCTCTACCTAAATAGAGTAGAAAATTGTAAAAGATACTGATTCCATGGGCTTAAGCAACCATGCATATAACCTACAACAGGAAGCAGTATCAATTAGAAAGCTTATAGTTACCTATTAATCTACCCAAGTATTAAACTATACAATTGGAATTTGGAAACAACGAGAAAGCAGCAAAATGCTAACAATGCTGTGTTTGAGTGCTAATTAAAATAATATCTATTTTCTTGTTAAATTATTTTTTTTAACTATAATATTTATTCAAATTTACTCTCTCTTTACCTTTTTTTTTTTTTTTTTTTATTAATTCTTCTATAAACTGTTTACCACGGTAAAATTTTGACACTCACGTACAAAAGTCCACGTGAGGAGTTGATCTACAGCTACTACTTAACCATAACAAAACAGTAGACTAATGTTCCAACCGTGCCCCATGCACATGCGTAATTACTTTAGACCCTAATTCTGAAAGTTAATTAGCTGTTGATGTTGATCCCAATTCATATAACTGTATCACATTTCTAAACAATTAATACTCATGTGATAAAATTAGAATTGTTTAAAAATAATTATTAAAATAAGAAAATTTTTGATCGGTAATACGTCTAGATGACAAAAAAATAAAATAACTTTTTCACCAACTCCAATATTTTTTACTAATTTCAATAATTTTTCACAAACTTTAATAACTTTTTCATAAACTTGAATATATTTTTACAAACTTCAGTATTTTTTTTATAAGCTCGAACAATTTTTTCACTAATCTTAAGAAAATGTACGTTACCTCCAATAATTAATTTTTTTTTTTACTCATCCAAACATGTAATGAAAAACTTGCATGCTTAAATTGTCCAAATGCCTCCGGCCACTACTTCTGAGAATTGGATCAAATGGAATAGAGTTCTATTGGGCCTAGGGAGGACTCATACTCTCTACGCGCAGTGGGCCGCACCTTCTTCCTTCTGAACGGTGCAACGTCTATGAGGGTCTCTTAACGGATCATGTCAACCCAACCTCTAAACAACATGAAATTAGAATAAAAGAAGAGAAAAAGGAAGGAGTCGAGAGGCCTGAAACCATACATCTTTCGTGTTTGTAATGGGTAATGATCATCCTAAGACTTTGTCGTAGTACGAGACCGAAACAGATTTTACACTTGGTAAACAAATCGTGTCAGTTCCACACATTCTTCAAACATGAAAACCACCCGTACAGTTTGGGGAAAGACCCAACGGCCATTGCCACTGCTCTTTCCTTCTCTGAGACTACGAAATCATATTTTTTGGGAACCCAAATACATGGCCATATCGTCAAGTTAGGACTTACTAACGACTTATTTTCACATAATAATCTTATTAAGATGTACTTAAAACTCGGGGTTTTGAGTTGTGGGTTTAATGTGTTTGATGAGATGTTGCACAGAAATCTTGTTTCGTGGACTTTGATTATCTCCGGTGCTGTTCAAAATGGTGAATTTGATTTGTGTTTGGAGATTTATCTGGACTTAATGAGAAGTGGGTTGAGACCGAACGAGTTCAGTTTTGGTAGTGTCATGAAAGCTTGTACCATCATGGGAGCTTATGACTTTGGTTGGTGCATTCATGGTTTTGCTTTGAAAATTGGAATGATGCAGAACCCCTACGTTGGTAGTTCTATTTTAACCATGTATGCTAAGCTGGGGGATATTGAAGCGTCTGAGAGAGTATTTGATTGTCTAGACAATCTTGATGTTGGTTGTTGGAATGCTCTGGTTGGAGCGTATGCTCTATGTGGCTGCAGCTTTGGGGCCTTGAAGGTTGTATCTTCAATGCAGTGTAGGGGTGTAAGAATGGACCAGTTCAGCTTCATTAATGCTCTCGTGGCGTGCTCCACTATGGGATATTTGGATTATGGAAAACAGGTTCATGGATTTATCATTAGGAGTGAGGTGGAATCTAGTACTTCAGTAATGAATGCTCTCATGGATATGTACAGCAAAAATAATGGGAAGGACTCAGCTATGAAAGTTTTCATTGGAATGCAACACAAAGATGTTATCTCCTGGAATACTGCATTTGGCGGCTTCTCCCAAGATGACAATGCAAGGGAAACTGCAAAGTTATTTTATGAGTTCATGCTGACAGGAACGAAGCCCAGCCATATCACTTTCTCAGTCCTGTTTAGAAAATGTGGGGAGCTAATGGATCTTGATCTTGGGGTTCAATTTTGTTCACTTGCCTTACATCTTGGATTGTTTGATGAAGGCAATGTCACAAGCTCCATAATCAATATGTTCTCTACATGTGGGGAAATGGGGATGGCGCGTTTGGTATTTGATAGTGTACATCTCAGAAACATAATTGCTTGGAATGAGTTGATTTGTGGGTATAACGCAATATGCAATCACACTGAAGCTCTAAAAATTTTCTGTAATTTATGGGAGTCGGGGGTGAAAGCTGATGAATGTACACTCTCCAGCATTTTGGAGGCTTGTTCTAAATGTGGGCATCAAGAGATGGGAAGAGAAGTTCATGGGGCCATTATTAAGTCCGGTTTTGGTTCTTGTGGTTATGTTTGCAGTTCATTAATTAGATCTTATGTTACATTTGGTCTACTTCATGATTCCTTTGAATTTCTGAATGGGATTGACAGATTGGATTTCAAATACTGGGGAGTGATGATATCTGCATTGGTGCATCAAGGATATAACTATGAAGCTATCAGATTATTCAACTCTCTAATGGAAGCAGGCAAGAAGCCTGATGAGTTTATTTTGGGGAGCATTTTGAGTAGTTGTGCTGTTGTTGCAGCTTACCACCAAACTAAATGTGTCCATCCACTTGTTATAAAAATGGGATTCGACAAAAGTGCAGTTGTTTCAAGTGCAGTTATAGATGCTTATGCAAAATGTGGGGACATTGAGAGCTCAAGGATGGCTTTCGATCAGTCATTTGTATCGGATGATGTGATTATATATAATACGATGATCACAGGTTATGCCCATCATGGTCTTGTTATGGAAGCTCTGGAAATCTTTCAGAAAATGAAGTTAGCTAATGTACAGCCCAGTCAAGCCACATTTGTGTCAGTTATATCAGCATGTAATTATATGGGTCTTGCGGATCAAGGCTGTCTTTTGTTTGAATCGATGAACTTAAATTACGGGTTAGAACCATCTCCAGATAATTATGGTTGCCTAGTTGATATGTTGTCACGAAATGGATACCTTGATGATGCTAAACATATAATAGAAGCTATGCCTTTTCCTCCTTGGCCAGCTATTTGGAGATCCCTGCTTAGTGGTTGTAGGATACATGGGAACAGAGAGTTGGGAGAATGGGTGGCTGAGAAGTTACTTAAGATGGTCCCTGAGAATGATGCAGCTTATGTATTGTTATCAAAGGTTTATTCTGAAGGGGGTAGTTGGGAAGATGCTGCAAAAGTTAGGAGAGGGATGATTGAAAAAGGTGTTTCAAAAGACCCAGGATATAGTTTGATTGAGATATAACAGAAGCTTCATAGTTCTTCGACAAAGAAGCTGTCATCAGCTTTCAGGCAGCTGCTTGGATGTTGATCCAGTGCTTCTGTGAACATGATATCATGTGAAGCTTGGGGTCCCCCCAATAGTGTACTTTAGCAAGATTAATTCCCCATCTTCTAGTGGTTTATTAATGTTGATAAACGGCCGATTTTATCACTGCTTGTTTCCCTGGTCTTTTTTGGTGTTGCGGTGTAGTTTCCCTCATGAGCAATTCTGCCGGGGTTTTTTAACACTCGCAATCGTTTCTAATGCAACTCTCTGCTGCTAATTTGATTGTTCTGCATCTGCTACCATCTACCGAGTCTACTGTCACTGATTTTGTGGCTTGTCACTGGTGGTTTTACATGTGATTGTGTGGCTGCGGAGTGGTTTATGTACTGTTGATAGTGTGGTTGCTGGATGGATTACTTGCTGTGGCCTACAGCTGTAGAGGAAGAATCATGCTTGTAATTGACAGTTGTTTACTCCGACCTCCCATTGCTGCAACAGGTATAACTCGTTACCTGTAACATCCATAGTTCCACAAGATGAGGTGGGAGAAGAGAAGTAATGAGAAATTAAAAAATTGTATAAATGCCAAATTTCAAGACCTTGACTATTTCCTTTGAAGTCAAAGTGTAGATGTGGCTAGCGTTTTTGTAATTCTTGGTCTTGTAGCGTCGTGTGTATAGGGCTGTTCCTGCCCTTATGGAAGTTGTTTATTCCTTTTACATGCCAGTCTTGAAGTGTAAAGAAAGGATCTTATTCCTGTTGAAAGCCCACGGCGTTGCCTGCGTTCATACAATTAGTTATTCAGTTATCTGGGACCGTCTGTTAAAAAAGCTTTCATTTCTGCTTAGTCTTCTCATGAAGCATGAATAATTTTACCCTTTAAACTTCCACTTGCCGAAACGATGAACTGCTGGGCGCCGGATGACATCGTGTTTCAACATGTATCCTCAAGAAGTCATATATTCGGTACTTATTGAGAGTAACTCGCAACTCGCAAGTCTTGGAAGAAGATGATGGCGTAAAAGGCGGCAAACCCATCTCATATATCAACTTTTAATTTTCCTTTTTTTTGTTTTTTCCTTATAATTTTCTTAACGTTGGCCTACCGCGTTTGTAGAGAGTCTAGCTAATTTTTTAAAGCATATAATTGAGATTTAGCTCCTTGAATGAATGAAATCCCAGAATTATTATGATAAAAAAAAAAAAACTGGTATTTCCATCTACTATTCAGTATTCGGATTTGAGCTCCTAATTTATGTAAACTTTCAACCGAATCCAAATGGATCGAGGCCTACACTCCAACCCACGTTAAGTAGGAACCAAGAAGCCCAAACATACTTCACCCAAGCATACAAATTATACATGCGAGTCCACAAGAACAAACGCGCAATACTTCATTGATTCAATATATATAAGAATATACCAACAGTTTGGAAGAAAATGTAAAGAACTTTCTCTATCATTTTTATTCAAACTGATCAGAAACTCAACAATCTGCCTTACGGCTACAACAATATGAACTCAGAAAATTGGATAAAACAAAGCGACTCTATTTTTTGTTTTCAATACATGAAAAACAAATTGCAGTTTCTTTGGGAAATGAAATCAACTCCTCTGTAAATACATGCTTTGCATCAAATCTATAAGGATCATACAAAACCAAAAGCTTCTACCAATTATTAAAGACGACCCTATATTCCCCTGTGAATTCATATGTTTTAGCTGATATTATATATAATTAGGATATATCCTTTTGACATTTCTAGCTATTTAGCTAGCTGCAAATATTTTAGTTGACCCTTTTACAGTCCATCCTAATCTCTCCATTGTTTCCAGTAAGGGGGCTAATGTTTCCCATGTTTATCATTGACTGACCAAAGCTGTCAAAGAAATCACTCTGGCTATTAGCGAAACGGTTTACAATGTCAACTGTAGCCCCGGCAGTTGAGAAAAGCTCTTGATCAGTTTGGAGAAGCCCTTGCTTGTTCTGAAGGTTTGTGAAGTAGTTATTATCGAATCCATCGGGTGTGGATCTGTCAAGATTGGTTAACGTATTGCCATTCCCATCTTGATTAGGACACGTTTGGCGAAGCGTTTCCAAGTATGTCGTGTCTAAGCTCGGGTCTGGGTTTTCAGCGCCATCGAAGTTGTAAAGGCGGTGACTGAAAGCGCTACATCGTGCACGTCCAAATGTATGCGCACCTGTGAAGCAGCCATGCATGATATTCATGAAAACTGGTTTGAATCCCTTCCCTTAAACTAAATATTCCAAACGAAACATTTAAGATAAAAGATTCGTTTTTGCTTTTAAATGCATGTCGATCATAGTTTCATCAGTTTAGTAATTAGGCAGCTTAATTAAACTTACCAGATAAAGCAACTAGATCAGTGGAATCAAGTCCAACAGCAGAAAACTTGGCTGTTATCTCATCTAGACTTTCGAGAGGATTTGGAAGGGCACTATTAGCTCCATTTCTGTTTGCAGTCCTGCTATCTCTCCTTCCGAATTGAACTTCCCATGTGGGGCCTCCAGCCTGCAACAGTGAACTTATTTTCAATTGGCGTTGGAGGTTAAGGAAATTTAAAGGGATGTGATCAGTATTTCTTCTGTTCGCTTAATTTTTTTTTGGGTAGGAAATTTAGATTTACTCACCAAAGAAACCGATATCTGAGAAGAAATGGCTAAGATATCTGCGCATGAAACAACTCCAGGGCAAACATTCTCCAACGCAGATTTGATATCATCAACAACGGAATATCCGTCAGCTGAGCCGGAATTAGGACCTGCATCTTTCTCACTCTCTATGCCATCTGCGTTGTCTAGCAAGATTGAGCCGTCACAGCCCTACACCCGATACATTAGTCAAATGTTTTTGAGTACTATGTTGTATCAAAGAAGTAAAAGAAATTATAAAAAGCAAAAACAAATTTGTTATCGTACGTCTTAGTCCTAGATTGTGGCTTTCTCTAGGAGTTCTCTCTAGCTCATGCAAGCTTACAATTTAATCGCTCTTGGAAAGGCCATCAGGGCACAATGCTTCTTCGATCGGCTCAAAGTGCTTATATATGCGTTTCTACTTAGCCATTAAAGCGTGTCCCATACATTTTAGGAGTCATCAAGCGTGTCTCTGATCTATCTTTATCGATCCCTTTCTCTGCATGTCTTACTCAAACAATTATATAGGGCTCTATTCATTCGTCTTTGGTGTGCATGAGAATTCTGTAAATCTCTTTGTTTGAAACAATCTTGGTGTACTGGCAATAAACCTACAAACATGAGAAACTCAAACTTACATCAACAAAGCAATCGTGGAAATGAAGGCGGATGAGTTTGGCACCGATTCGGACATCGTTTTGTGCAGCCTGCTCCACCACACCACGCACGATGTTTGACACATTCGGACATGTGCTGTCATAAAACGTGCCACTCAGTTGGGCAGTACTAGACCTTGAAAACAATAAACAGGCAAAGAGAATTGCCGTTTTAACGAAAAACGAAGGCATACTACGTACTTTTTGTTTTCTATGCAGAGAAAATGCAAAAGATCAAAAGAAAAGAAACAAAATTGTATATTGGCTTTTTGGATACTTTATGTTGCGGATCTTAAGCAGGATGGATTTGAGAGATCAACCATTTTGCACCCTTTATAAAGGCAGAGTGAGAACTAGGCTAGCTAATAGTTGACAACTAGCACCGAGAAGGACAGAAATTACTTCCTAAGCAACTTAAGTACAAAAGTCATCCCTTAAGTAGAAAAGTCATCCTTCATACTTTCAAATGAAAGGGAATTTTCACATGACGGCCGGCCATACCAGTGGGGGTGTAAGAATCTTCTTTTGCCTTTTGTTTCTTTCAAGTCTTTTTAGGATTTGCATATAGGGCTAGCACAAGGCATGTATATGTGTCAAAGTCTCATATGAAGCATAGATCAGGTCATTGTATGTAGCATATGGATCATTACGCACCTTATCATGATCATGACATGAATTTAGTTGAAATCTTTGTTTATAGAGCCACGACCCATCCGAAAAAAGAAAGAGAAAAGAAATTCTAGCTGTTTTGGTAATTGCTTAAATAAGTTTACAAGGTAAAGCCAATCTAAATCTTTGCATTTTCTTAATTAATCTAGCTAGCTGCATGCATGTGATCAGCCCACCGCGTTGGAACCCATGACGGTGCAAATCAAGTTAAATTAGAATAATTTTCAATGTTCGTTAATAAAGGATCTCGATCGTCAAATACTGCTGGAATACTTCGTGCTGAGGCCGCCGTTAAGACCCTTTTCTGGAAAGTCCAATCAGGAGGCTGAGACTGGATGATCTTGTCCACGTTGAAGTCAAACATTACCGTACAACAGTACTGCAGGTTTTGTGTGTATATATATATATATATAATGGCTGGCTTTGTGCTGTCCCCTAGAATGATAAGACTATTCGTTCGAATTTCTTTCGGTGCGTACCCAATTCTAGAAGTAGTAGACTTGGTCCACTTTTGTATACAGAGGGTGATCTTGGTTTGTCATGCAAATTCCAGAAAATACAGCATGCAGTCACTGAAATGTTGTGTTTTATACTTATAGCAATTAATAATAAGTATTGGTCCCGCTTCGGCCAACCTGCATCCAGCTCCAAAAGGAAAGATGTTGCAAGAAATGTCTCATGAGAAGAACCGCGTTAAGAACTGGTCTTATAATATATTAATTGCAAGTTGTACGTAGCTGGACTTGTGATCTACACTTGCAATTTTTCAAAATGAAATCCTCATGCATTAATATTAATGGGATCCGACGATAATAATAATGGTTTTAATTGATTATAAGAGGAACGTGGATTGAGAAATTTTCGTATATATATATATGCATTTCAAGAATCAATACTATCTATAATTAATTTACATGCTTATATCCTATATATTACGTCCCTTTTTTTGGTGGTGAGGAAAATTCGTTACACTGGGTTTTGTGTTCCAGCCTGAAACGGACCTCCCCCAACTAAGAAATGCATTGACCTAGTTGGAGGCCGCGTGACCGTAAGCTTGAACACTTGCAGCCATACAGCCAAAATATTATTTGAATTAAAAACTTGCTTGCAAGTGATATGATTTGTAAGGTTTTCATGCCCTAAGACTTTATTTTCAAAATGATCAACACCTTATAATTAAAAATAAGTCCAATTTTTCAAAAGGATTTGTAACGTTTACATGCCGTAAGATTTTATTTCTTGGTTGACGTTTAGCATTAATTTTGAACTATGCATTTTAATTCTTTTGGGTGTTCCATCAAAAACATCAATTAATTCAGATCAACGTCTCGCCTAATCCTATCTAAACATATATATATATATATATATATATAGAAAGCATGGCCTTTGACTACAAAAGAAAAGCAAAGAAAAGAAAAAATCTAAATTGCATCTTTAAACTGAAATTTTTTTTGTGATAATTGTGTTTGAAATAAGGAGGTTAATTAGAGCGACATGTTTAAAAGTCCAATTGAAAGCAGGAATATTGAGTCCTTTTCTTCTTTGATCCTTTTCGTCCTTAACAGTGGCGGAGCCAAGATCAAAATCCGAGGGGGTCGAACTTTAAAAGTGAAATGATAAGAAAATTTTTTTTCCTTCGTAATGCAAAAATTTTTCGATATTGTAACTCTAAGACTAAAAGCATTAAAAATGTTAGGAATACATGTACCGTACTATGTACTGCGACTGAGAGGTGAAATTGCATCCTACGATTTTACATATTCTGAAAAAGTTGGGAGTATTAAACGACTCCACACTGCGTGGCTTTCTTATCATAAACTTATCCATTATCTAAACAAAATGAAGACAATCAATCAATTGGCAACATGTGATGCTCTAAAAGAGAAACTTGAAGAATAAATGTAAAAGTACAATCGAAACATAAGCAGAACTATAGTACCAAACTGAAACATTAAACATTTTGATTCAAAAATATTAAATTTAAATATTCACATCTTCACAATGGATCACAACTAAAAAATGCAAATTCCAATATAATTAATTCAAATCCAAATTCCAATCTAATTACATTGCATTCAATTGACATTACAATCAAATTAATTAAAAATGATACTATCAAAAAAATCCCCAATTTCACAAAATGTCAAAATTCCTAATTCAAATTCAAATTCCAATCTAATAGCATTGCATTCAATTGACATTACAATCAAATAATTAAAAATGATACTACCAAAAATTAAAATCAAAATTGCAGTGCATAAAATTAAAATTGCATTACAATCCCCAATTTCACAAAGTGTCAAAATCCCTAATTCCGAAATAACTGCAATGTATAAATTAAATTGCATTACAATCCCCAAATTCATATCAAAATCCCTAATTTTGAAATAATTGCAGTGCATAAAAATTAAATTGCATTACAATCCCCAATTTCACAAAATGTCAAAATCCTAATTCAGAAATAACTGCAGTGTATAAAAACTATAGTGCATTACAATCCCCAATTTCATGTCAAAATCCCTAATACCAAAATAATTGCAGTGCATAAAAATTAAAATTGCTTACCTATTGTAATTTTGTGAGAGAAAGAGAGAGAGAGAGAGAGAGAGAGAGAGAGAGAGAGAGAGAGAGAGAGTGAGAAAATTTGAGTTTAAAAGAAAAAAACTGGCTATTAAATTGTTAATGCCTATATTAATATACGGTATACAATATGCCTTGAGTGGTGAGTGGTGGTTGGTGTGGGCGTGCGGCGGTGGAGCACGGGTGAACGTGTGATGGTGTGAGAAGAGAGAGAGAGAGAGAGAGAGGGGTTTTTAAAAAACAGGGTGAAACGCACCGTTTCACCCTGTTTTGAATTTTTTTTTTGTTTCATATTTTGAATTTTTTTTTTAAGGCAGAGGGTAAAACGACGCCGTTTCACCCTCGGCATATTAAAAAATAAAGGGCCTGGGCCTGTGCAGTCTACACAGTCATTGGGTTCCAGTTGGCTTGGGCCTACGGGGATCGGGCCTAGGCCAACTTATGAAAAAAAAATACATGTAGTTTTTTTTTTGGGCTGTGCAATGGGTGCTGGCCGCCACTGGTCCTTAAGCTAACGAATTGAGTGTTTTTCTTTTTTCTCTGTTTTGGGTTTCAAAATAATTGGACAGCCATCACAATCGTTGATAAGGAATATGTTAAGGTTGAAAACCGACCAGTCGGTTCAGTTTTGAGCCCAAATCGTGGGCTGAACTAACTGGTTCGGTTCTACCAAATTCCGATTGACAGCTGAACCGCTGGTTGAAAAACTGGCCTAGCCGACCGGATTCAAGGGTTGGCCTGGTTTGATTGATTTTCATATCTCAAACGAGTAGATCTGCAAAGAACGGAGCAAAAATGTGTAAATATCAAATGAGCAAAAAACGAACCAATATCAAAGGAAATATTTGCAGCTTTCTTTGCAATGTCTAAGTTGCAGATTTCAAACGTGCCAATATCAAAGGAAAAATTGTAAATAACGAGAGAGAGAGAGAGAGAGAGAGAGAGAGAGAGAGAGAGAGAGAGAGAGAGAGAGAGAGAGAGAGAGAGAGAGAGAGAGACATCGACGGGGGTGTGGAGCAGTGGGGGGCGGCTAGTTTCAATTTTGAGAAGAAAGGGGTGAAATGAGTGGGGGGATCAGGGGGAAATAAAAAACGTGAAGGGGATTTGGCCCCCACTTAATAATTAATATGTAAATAAATAACATGAATTCTCTAAATTACCCTCGGTTCGGTTCGGCCCACGATTTTGGGTACCCAGAATTGTGGGCCAAACCGACCCGGTCGGTTATACAAATTTTTGGGCCAACTGCTGAACTGGCCGGCCCAGTCAGTTTCGAACCGGTTTGGGCCGGCCCAGTCGGTTTCGGACCGGTTTGGGCCTGCCCAGTTGGTTTCGGGTCAACAGTGTTTAGCCCTAGAATATGTCGTTTGGAGAAGAACAGGAACAATGAGAGATCACGTTGCAAAATCTTGTATATTAATAATATTTGCATTCTCTATCTAATCTATGTGTATAGATATATATAATATGTTTTTTAAAAAAAAAAGAGGACGGTACTTCCAAAAATTATTTAGTTTCTTCATTTATGGCAAACCCGTAATTACAAAACCAACCGACACACCAAAAAAAAAAGTAAAGAGAAATAGACACCAAACAAAATAACCAAAGAAAGTCAAACGAATGCACCTCGTAAATCTTCTAAACCTAGCAGAGCAAAAAGTCCCCCTTGCCATGTCAGCTGCTTTCGTCAAGACATGACATTGTAGGTGAGGAAATTCTAATAGAATTCGGACATGCCGCGGTATTGCGAAAAGAAAAAAAAAAAATCAAGTGACAGAATGTTCTATCATATATATATATATATATATATATATATATATGTATACAGCTATATATAGATATACGATGTAGTGAACATATGGTTATTTCTTTAATTTCAAATGTCCAAGGTTATAACTTATATATCAGTTCAGTTATACTTCGATGGATTTTACACGTTAAAGGGCATATACATAATTCCAACTCAAGCTAGCTAGCTTCTAGTTAATCTTGATCATCAATAGAACTGCCTAATACAAAGTTTTGACATTTTGAAGGATTTGGTAAGTTTTTTTCAAAAGACTTGAATTTCACAGCAATTGTTTCCTGCTTAAACATTAATTTACTGAAAAGTTAGGATCCTTGCACAAGAATTTTCCCCTCTAGATAGGTACTTTCTGAATCTTTAGTACTGTGGAGCTGAATTCAGTCGTCAGGATTGACTTCTTTTTTTTTTTTTTTGGGTAACTGGCCGTAAGTATATAGATTCCCATACAAGCTAGCTAGCTTCTAGTTAATCTTGATAAATAGAACTGCCTAATACACAATTTTTATATTTTGAAGGTTTTGGCAAGTTTTTGTCAAAAGACTTGAATCTCACAGCAGTTGTTTCCTACTTAAAACATTAATTCACTGAAAAGTTAGGATCCTTGAACAAGAATTTTCCTCTCTAGATAGGGTACTTTCTGAATCTTTAGTACTGCGGAGCTGAATTCAGTCGTCAGGACTGACTTTGAGTGTGAGCTTTCTAGATTACTCTATACAATATTTATCCAACTGGAAATTGTTGTGCAGCGGAGAATTGAGAACCCTAATTTGGATTTGCATATGATCATGAAATAGCATGACCTGGTTGGACGTATATCTTGGATACGTTATTTTCTACCCTACTTTTCCATCTGCATGATCATTATGCTTTGACCATGTGATTAGAACTTGGGCACAAGATCTAACCGTGAGCCATCTAGAAGGAACTGATCCAATCAACGGATGATGTAAAGAGACAGATAATTTGGAATCACTGTGTCAATTTATCTACTGCCAAAAGCATATGCATGGTTGGTCCTCGTTTTATGCATCTTAATCTCTCAGCAAAACCATTGGAGCCTCCATTATGCTACTGAATTACTGCAAATCATTTTAAGATACCACTCCAACTATATTTTCGATTACATATATATATCTTTCAATCCAAAGATAACAGAACTACAACCTCAACATGGAACCTTAAAAGAAGCTGACATGATACATATATATGACTACAACATGACATACCTAAGTTAAGTAAGCTTCGTCGATCGGGACACATCTTCCTTGTGTACTATTCTTATTTTATTCCAATACAAATTACGTTGCTCACTTCGATTCAAATTATGAATTTACTGCACTGCATTTGTTCCGGATTTGTCCACTGGACCCAGTAAGTGGAGTTATGTTGCCCATCTTGATCATGGAACTAGCAAAGTCAGCAAAGAAAAGAGCAGAAGTAGCGCTATAACTTTGAACCAAAGTTTTAATTATCGTAGTGGAGTTAGAGAACAAAAGTTGGTCGGAACTAAGAAGGCCCTTCCCATTGAGCAAGTTCTTGAAGTAGTGGTTGTCAAACAAATCAGTAGAGTTTCGATCCAGGGCCGTTGTCTTGTTTCCATCTCCATTCACACTAGGGCACAAATTTTCAAGATCGGACGCCATACTTGTTTCGATTGTACTGTCTGTAGCACCCGTCCCTGAGAAGTTGAACAGCCTATTTTTGAAGGTGACACACCTTGCTAGTCCAATTGTATGACCTCCTACGATATCATCCACATCTTTCAGTCAATAAACTATTGGATAGAGTATGTTATTTCTCATGAAGAAGGCAGGGATATATATTACAAAAACTCTGTCTTACTTGGGGCCAAAAGCCTACAAAACACACATTTGGTTGCATGAAATGCTAGCCAATATATGAGGAATAATTTATGCGAAACTAATTAAGTACCTGATAAGGAGACCACATCTGTGACATCAAGGCCCACATTTGCGAACTTGGTAATGATAACTTCCAGTGCGTCGAATGGAGAAGGAAGCCCACTGTTTGCTCCAGTTTGGTTTGCCACTAATGCATCTCTCCTTCCCAGCAGGACCTTCCATGAGGGTCCTCCACTCTGCAAACCGTTGCAGAATATACATGAGAAAAGTTGGAAGATATTATTAAAGTCAGATTTCACGAGAACCTTTTTTCCTTGTTTTTTTTTTAATAGGAAGCTAGTGTGTGTATTTTTAAGTTCCTTCAAGAACGCCCACTATCTCCAATGCTAGTCGAAGGATTTCTAAGGCCTGTTCAGTATGAAAATGCAACAATATATAATCCTCTTCAAAAAAACAATGAAAAAGATCGTACGATTAATGGCTATCACTTTATATTTCTCTGTTGCAGTTGCTTCAATAAATATCAAAACTGGATGTTCTTCTACCAGTATTATAAGCCTAAGTCCACCCAAAGAAAGGGATTTGAGCTTACTAAGAGCACAGAATCTCGGGCAGCTATGGCTAGTATATCGGCACATGATACAACGCCACTGCATGCGCTCTCGACAGAGCTTTTGATTTGATCTATAACTTCAAATCCTCTCGCTGAGTTTAGGTTAGGGCCCGCAAACTTCTCACCATCGCTTCCATCCAACAGTACTGATGCATCGCAACCCTGCCAAGGAAAAGCCCAAGTGATGTATATATATATATTAGTAATGTTATAGAAAGAACGGGGACATGACGTTGCCTAAAAAAGTTATTGGCAGAAAGTGCCTTAAATATTCTTAGTGGCTTCATAAGCATACCCATTCCAATTCTGATGGATAATTTCAAAAGAAAGTTCATCCCGAATAAACAAGAATACTTTGAGCATATCCTATAGTTGAAACGTCCCCTTCTCTAAACAAGAAATTAATCTCTCCTTAGACAAGCATTAATTGCGATCTAGTTTCTCCTTGAGTTACTAAGTTAATTCTAATATTGCTTTAAGTGTTGACATATGCAGTACCCTTACGTGACTTAGTAGTATCTTTCTCATAAAGTAAAAGAAATAAACTTTGAGGGAGTTCTTTGTTCAAAGCAAGATAAACTAGAACCCGTTCAAAGTTATGAAAAAAACAAGAAAGTGATGCTCAAACTCACATTTACAAAGCAATCATGGAAGTGCAGGCGAAGCAAAGAGGCAGCCATTCGCATCTCAGTCTTAATAGCATTTTTTACCTCCTTCCGAACAATACTAAGAAGATTTGGACATGTCGTCTTATAAAAATCCGGAGTTAGCTGAGACCTTGCAACAAGGAGCTGCAACATGAAGAAAGACATAAGCACACAATAACCATGAAAAATGTTAGTCTTCTTCATGGTTGTTTTCAATGGTCCTCACACTAGAGATCAAAGCTGGATGTACAAACAAGCAACCCAAAAGATAAATGTGAGGTAAATGCAAAGGGCTTGATGCATACAAGTTATTGCAGGCGCAATTTATGCCAAGCTCTCAATACACATTGGCAATTTTATAATGCACTCTATAGAATTGGTATTGTTGTTACTGAATAGTTTGGTGCTGATGATGTATGGCGGCTGCAGGCCATACGTGTTTACCTGAATTCAAAAGACTGCATGCACTGAGATTGATATATACTGGAATACACCTAGCTAACAGAATTAAAACCTTTAATATTACCGACTTCGAAGTTAATTGAAGGGTCGTGGTTTTCGGATTGCATAAAAAATGAGCTTTTCATTCAAGTTCATGAATCAAAACACAGAAGCTGCCAGAAGCATTCATTGGTGCTTGGGGAAAGCTTTTTGCTCCGACTTTGCGCACGATTTAGTTGTGGAAGCATTAAGAATGTTTACGATTTAAAGTTTGTTTGTATTAGCTAGCATTTTCTTGACTCAGATAGACTGTTATGTTTCATTTATTCCCTAATCTTCAAACATATCTTGTCCCATATTATTTAACGCAAGTCATTGCTCCTAGTTCGGATATTCCTCAGTAACCAATTAGAGCTGTTTGTTGAGGAAGGGGTGGGTGGTTATTTGATCGAACAATACACAGTGGGTTCCATCTGTGAGCCAATAATCTAACACTAGTCCCCCTTCACGGATCAGACTTCTGATCATTAATAGAACTGAGCATCTAAGATTGTACATAGTAAACAAGGGTTGAAGTGTAAAAATGCGTACACAAGTTGCTGGAATTTTATGAGCTCATTTGAAATATTTGTCTTGCAGCATTGAATAGAACTTGATTGACGAGCATGCTGTGAAAACTATCTTTATGTTTGTGATACTTGATGTCTTTGTGACATTAATGATATCTTTGTGGTATTTGTACCCCTTGTGGTACGTATGTTAAACTCTGTGTGATCACTGGAAGTCCGCGTGATACGTGGTTGTGTGACCATTTTAATACCCCTCATAGTATTTGGAGATCTATTTGACCATTGAGAATTGGGTGACCATGGATGATTTCCTTATATATATCACGTGGCTTTGGATATTTTGTTACAACTTGTATTTTTGAATTTGGTACGACTCACGTTATTTTCTCAACTTTGTTTATGGTGATAAAATTGTTATTTTCCTACCCCTATTAACTTGCTACTTATTGAACTAATTGACATATTGTTTACCACTTACTCTCATATTTTTCATAATCAGCGGAAATCAGCTAGAGTGATTTAAGAAGCTTCAGGTTGATTTGTGTTTCGAAAGCGTGATTTGTTTGAGTACTTTTGGAGATTAATTTTAGGGGAGTCGTTATTTTAACTCTTTTGGGAGATTTTAATTTGTCCATATTTAAAAGTATTGGATATGCTAATGTTATTTTCATGGCACTTAGGTTTTAAGGATAAATGTTTTGGGCATTTTGTTAAAGTTTATGAATAATTTTGTTGATGTTGGAATAAATATTTCTAAAATATTGAGGCTCAGAGAAATCACGTAAGTAGGTGAAAGGCCTTATTTTCAGACGTATCTTTGTCTGTTTGGAGTTTAGGCCCAGGGCATTACACATTGATTTGGATTTATTATTTTTTTTTTGGGGGGGTGGGGGGTGGGGAGGGGTGTGGTGGGGGAAGTAGTAAGTGTATTAAAAGTTCTAAAAAAATTACAACATCCAAGCCTTCACAGAGGCTGAAGTCCACTAACGCATACACATAAATACCACTCACAGATCAGACCTTGTCACTCTAAAAGTAAAATACAGAAGGAAACCGCACTATCTATTAATCTAGAAGTCCACTAGCTCTATAGCTCAATGGGTACGCCCAGCTCCATGGTGCTGATCAGTTTAGTTCTAACATTAAGAATGATTTCCTCAAATACCTTAACGATTATCTTAATCTCTCCCATGTGGATGTGCACATTCGTCTCACGCCAGATGTGGTATACAGCAGCTCCTAGCACAAGTTTCCTGACCAGAGATGACAGTCGGTTCCCCTTGAGCATGAAAGCAGGCCACCCCAAAAAACTAGACCAGGAGCTTTGGGTTCTTGGGAGATTGCACCTATCAGAGATCATGAACCAAATCTTCTGCGTGTAGCAGCAGAGAAAGAATAGATGGTACTCAATGTTTTCGGTCTCAGCAGTACAGAGGCAGCAAGTCGTATCTTGAAGGATACCCATGATGAGCAGCTTGTCCTTTGTTTGGAGCCTGTTCCTAGCAGTCAACAACAGGATGAATAAAGGAGTGCCGAGGGACCCTTCCCTTAAACCACATTGATTTGGAGTTCTTGTTAACATAAAGTATAGTGACCTGATTAGACATATCTTGGCTACGTTTACGTACCCGTTTCCATTTGCATCATGTGATTACTTGGGCATAAGATCTAAACGTACGTGTGCCATCTAGAAGGAACTGATCTAATAAATTAAGAGATAATTTATAGAGACAGATTTGGAATCACTGTGATATTAATTATCTACTGCAAAAAGCATGATTGTTCTTTTTTTGGGGGGTGAAGGAGTACTTGGGCGGCACCTCCGAGTTTATTAAAATACTTCACTTGCGGTGGAGGAATATATGAGTACAATACTACTCTAGAAAGCACAAAATTAATTATCACACAATACAAGAGGAAAATGTCACCTATCTAATGTAAGGAAGCCAGCTCTAACTTCCTTTTGGTAACTCTTGCCGGGATAGAAAAGTTCCCTATACCTTTTTTTTTTTCCGGTAACTGATAAGTATATTGATTCCTAAAGTGTTAAACAAGATGGGCCTAGCCTAGGAATAAAAGAAACCTATATATTCATTGCTCCCAATTTTGACAAACCATCTGCCACCATATTCGCTTCTCGCCAAGTATGAGAGATTTGTAAGTCAAATAAAGGAAGCAAATCCTGTATTTCATCCCTAAAATACCTTAAATAATACCGCATAGCGTTCATGACGAATTTTTTAACCAGCCAATGATCACACTTGAATCACAGTTTATATCCAAATGTCTCCCATATTCATAGTATATATTTACACAAGCGCAGCCCATCAAGAAGTGTTATAAATTTTGCTCGTGTATACCATGAGCACAATGCCGAGGAAAGGCTAGTAATTAAGATATTTGATTGGTAATTGCGTATTACTACTCCCCTTCCTTCACTTTCTTCTGGGTTGCCAAGACTACTATCATCCACGTTCAGTTTCTAGCATCCTGGAAGAGGAGAGTAATCCCAAGCATGCAAGCTTTGGAACCTTATTGTTAGGCAAAATATTGACATTTTTTTTGTATTGTATATTTTGCATGGTTGTTCCTTGTTATATGCATCTTCTTTCAGCAACCCGACTTTGGAGCCTCCTCCATTATGTTACTGAATTACACGCTGCAAATCATTCTAAGATATATACAACTCCAACTTTATGTTTGATTACATATATCCTTCAATCCAAAGAAAACAGAATTACTACAACCTCAACATGGAACCTTAAAAGAAGCTGTCTGGATATATATCATGACTACAACATGACATTACTTAATTAAGTAAGCTGTGTTGGGACACATCTTCCTTGTGTACTATTTTAATTATTTTATTCCAATACAAACGTAGCTCACAGCTTCGACACAACTTATGAATTTACTACCCTGCAGTTGTTTCGGATTTGTCCACTGGACCCAGTAAGTGGAGTTATGTTGCCCATCTTGATCATGGAACTAGCAAAGTCAGCAAAGAAAAGAGCAGAAGTAGCGCTATAACTTTGAACCAAAGTTTTAATTATCGTAGTGGAGTTAGAGAACAAAAGTTGGTCGGAACTAAGAAGGCCCTTCCCATTGAGCAAGTTCTGGAAGTAATGGTTGTCAAACGAATCAGTGGAGTTTCGATCCAGGGCCGTTGTCTCGTTTCCATCACCATTCACAGGGCACAAATTTTCAAGATCTGACGCCATACTTGTATCCATTGTACTGTCTGCAGCACCCGTCCCTGAGAAGTTGAACAGCCTATTGGTGAAGGTGACACACCTTGCTAGTCCAATTGTATGACCTCCTACGATATCATCCACATCTTCAGTCAGTAAACTATTGGATAGATCAATATGTGATTGCACATGAAGTGGGGAGGGATATATATTACTCAACTCTGTCTCACTTGGGGGCCAAAACCCATAAAAAAACACATTTGAAGGCACGAAATGGTGGTCAAATGTGAAGTGTAATTTGTGCGAAACTTAGGTACCTGACAAGGAGACCACATCTGTGACATTAAGGCCCACATTTGCGAACTTCTTGATGATTTCGTCCAGTGTTTCGAATGGAGAAGGAAGCCCATTATTTGCTCCAGTTTGGTTTGCGACTAATGCATCTCTCCTTCCTAGCAGGACCTTCCATGAGGGTCCTCCACTCTGCAAACCATTGTAGGTACATGAGAAAATTTAATGGAAGATATTATTAAAGTCAGAATATTTCACGAGAACCTTTTTTTGCTTGGTTTTCTTTATAGGAAGCTAGTGTGTATTTTAAAGCTTATTCGAGAAACATTATCTGTAATGTTAGTCGAAGGATTTCTTAGGCCTGTTTAGCAAACAAATCCAACAATATCATCCTCTTCAAAATAAAAATAAAAAACGATGCAAGAGATTGTACGATTAATGGCTATCCCTTCATTCTCTGTTTTAGTTGCTTCAAATATCGAAATTTTATGTTCTTTTACCAGTATTATGCCTAAGTCCACCCAAAGAAAGCGATTTGAGCTTACTAAGAGCACAGAATCTCGGGCAGCTATGGCTAGTATATCGGCACATGATACAACACCACTGCATGCGCTCTCGACAGAGCTTTTGATTTGATCAATAACTTCAAATCCTCTGGCTGAGTTTAGGTTAGGGAACGCAAACTTCTCACCATCGCTTCCATCCAACAGTATTGATGCATCGCAACCCTGCCAAGAAAAAGCCCAAGTGATATATATATTAGTATAATTTGTTATAGAAAGAACGGGGACATGACGACGTCGCCTCAAAAAGTTACTGGAAAAAGGTGGAATTCTTTGCTCAAAGCAATCATACACAAGAACCTGTTCAAAGTTATGAAAAAAAACAAGAAAGTAATGCTCAATTAACTCACATTTACGAAGCAATCATGGAAGTGCAGGCGAAGCAAAGAGGCAGCCATTCGCATCTCAGTCTTAATAGCACTTTGTACCTCCTTCCGAACAATACTAAGAAGATTTGGACATGTTGTCTTATAAAAATCAGAAGTTAGCTGAGACCTTGCAACAAGGAGCAACATGCAGAAAGTCATAAGCACACAATAACCATGAAAACTGTTCGTCTTCTTCATGGCTGTTTTCAATGGTCCTTACACTAGAGATCAAAGGATACAAACAAGCAACCCAAAAGATAATGGTTATGTAAATGCTAAGGCAAGCTTGGTGCAGACAAGTTATTGCAGGCGTAATTTATAGCCAAGCTCAAGTGACATTGGCAATTTTATAATGTACTCTATAGAATTGGTATTGCGTATAGTTTAGTGCTGGTGATGTATGGCGGCTGCAGCCATACGTGATTACCTGAATTCAAAAGACTGCATGCACTGAGATTGATATATACTTGAATACACCTTTAATATTACCGACGTTGCAGTTAATTGAAGGGTCATGGGATCGTAGTTATCGGATTGCATAAAAAATGAGTTTCTCATGGAAGTTCATGAATCAAAACACAAAACCAGAAGCATTAATTAGCGCTTGCGGAAAGCTTTTAGCTACCTCTTTGCGCACGATTTAGTTATTGCAGCATTAAGAATGTTTTAGATTTAAAGTAATTTGTTTGTATTAGCTAGCATTCTCTTGACTTCGATAGATTCTAATGTTTTCAATTATTGTGCCTGTTCATATTAATGCCTAAACTATATCTTGTCCCATATTATTTAATGGAAGTTACTGCACCGGCCTGAGGATATTCCTCAGTAGCCATTTATAGTTAAGGGATTCACAATTTGATCCAACATCTGCAAGTGGGTGCCATGTGTGAGGCAATATTCTAACGTTCCTTATACGCAACCTTTGGGGATCAGACAGCTTTAATAAAGCTGAACATGTAAAATAGTTAATCTAAACCGAGTTGAAGAGTAGAATCTAGCTGCTCTGATACCATGTTCAATCATCGATTGTCACCAAATTTTCTCTTTGTAGAAGAGTACATATAACATTGCAGTAAAATGTTTTCCAGCCGTAAAACTCAGGATCATATCTTACAAAGTGGCAACCCTTCTACGTACTCTTGGATATTTTTCTGGTGATCTCAGATCAGAGAGAAAGAGAGAGAAACGAACTACACTTGCCAGATGCAAGGGAATTAGCATGTCATCGTCAAAAAGTATAGCAGATACGAGTCATTTTGATATGAGCAATGCCCTCTTCATGGTGGCATGGTGCATGCCAAATGATTCGGTATTGATTTTTCCAAGAAACATTGAAGTACTTGATATTGCTTCAACCTGCATTTAGTACCGGCCCCAATCATTCAGATATATAGCATGGTTTCATGAGAGATTGCACAATCTTCTTTATGGCCTTAAAAACTTACGCAAGTTTTGCTCAATCTTCACACAGCTCTAGCTGCAGAGTTTTGAGTACAATATAATGTAGTCAATATCCACATTCATTGGTAATAGTCCTTGTGCACACAGTCCACTTCAAGAGCGGAACTGAGCCTTGTATCAGCATTAAACCCACCCGCTAGCTAGCGCAGAACCCTTTGTTATATATATATTGCAAGTACCACTATGAAATTGTCATGCTCATGAAAATCCTCCACGTATTCAACAAACAGCAAATATTCACAGCTGAATCTTAAGTAAACTAGCTAAGAGAAGGGCCGGGTAACACCCACGGGCAACAGAAGAGACAAACATGCAGCATAATTCGTGACACATGGACTCCAGATGTCAAAAAGTCAAATTCTCTCGACATCAATAACAAATCGAAGTAGACACTAAAGGCTACCCTAACCAAATTTAAATAACTCAATTAAAGCATGTACGAAATGTGTGGAAATGAATATTAAATGCAAAAGTTAGTACTGACAAAATTTACATCTTAAACATACCTAAATTTTGGATTGACAACCCACTTGAGTGGCAACCAGTATGAAAAAGGCCAGGATGTTGCTCGAGCACTAATGCTTGCTAATTTTATAAAGCGTGATGCAGTTCATGTGGAAAACATCTTTTTTTATGCAATCTGATAACTCAGAACCCACCATTCTCTTAATAAAACAAAAGAGGTCCGTTATATTAAAATCACTAAGATCTGTTTGGGTTGTGAACACGCACGTTATCCCTTGAATCCATTGGCACTACCATTGGGGTTTCTTGATGACATTTGTCTACCTACATGGAATATGCTGAAATACCCGAATATTAACCAGCTGCGACACATGTTATGCTAATATATTAGCATCTATTAGTAGCCTTGATTAGTTTTATCTAATTCCCACTATCTTTTTTTTTCTTTCTTTTGTTAATCTAATTCCCACTATCATTACTAGCTAGCATTTACTAATCTCTTGAAAATAACCAGCTCGTACATGTTATCACCTTTTGATATATATACCTGTAATAGCATATTTGTTAGGTATGCGTGTCAAATTTATAAAGAGTTCCTTCGTATGATTTTCTTAAGGATGGCTCAGCCACCCATTGAAACCATGGTAAAAACAATAGAAAATATTAACGAAGGTGCTCAGCAAAATAAACATACAACTGGTTAAATAAACCCACGTTTTGGGTCACTGATACTTTACACTTTTTTTTTTTTTGAGCATTTCACCCCTAAAGCTTTTGTGCACTCTGTCTTTCTGACCGTCAAATTGAACGGAATTCTTGATTTCGTGCCAAACGAAATCCTTAATCCTTTCAACGAGAGCTCAACATAATTGTGCATGTGAGATTCGGTGTTATTTCACTATAAAAAATCAGACTTTTCGCAGCAGTCATAAACCGCTGCTACAAGTCTCAAAACCGCTGCTAAAGGTTTTAGTAGCGGTTTACCTTTAGCGGCGGTCAAGGTCTTGACCGCCACTATAGGTCCGTCGCAATAGCCTATAGCGGCGGTCACTTAGCGGCGTTTGTGATCGCCGCTATAGACTCAAAATGTTGTGGCAACGTTTCTTGAAACGCTGCTACAGGTCGATCGTGATCTGCGTTCAATCATCTATAGTAATGGTTTGGTGACCGCCGCTAAAGGTATGTGCCGGCCTTTTTTTTTTTTTTTTTTAAACATCAGTTTTAAAAACGTTGCAATAAATATATGTGTAAAAACCTGCAATTTTTTTTCTATATTTTCCTGAAATCTGAATTTTATTAGATTTTGATTGATTGATTCCAAAATTAAAAAGTGTAATAAAACAAATAATATTTCATCATTGACTAAATAACCACGTTTTACAAGTTTTGCATCAAACATAAATAAGTGAAGGGCAGTTTCTCAAACACAAGCAAGTTTAGCACCTGCACCAGCACCATCTGCTCCAGCACTATTTGCACCATCTGCACTACCACCAGTAGCATTATCCTCACCATCGACATTGTCTGTCATTGCAACATTGGAAAATTAAAAAACAGTAATGACATGAACAAAGATAAAAATAAATAAATACAAATACAAGAGCTTAGTACACACTTAAAATCAAATTAATGGCAGCCTTTATTTATGTTATTATCTTACCATGAAACGTTTTCCGGCTTGCATGAGATGAGCTCGAAATTGTTGGTGGAACTTGGTTGAGATTGGGATTGGCAACATTTTGGTTTTCATGTTGCTCCTGCAAAAGTTAAACAAACAATTAACTAGGAAAATACATAAATAGAATCAATAGTAATTATGTGAGGGTAAGTAACTAAAATTTTTATGTAAGCTTTAGCCATCATTTGGATTGTAGATTGAAGCGATGAAATTGTAGACTCCATCATTTTCATTTTATCTTGCAACTCTATTATTTCTGCGTTATTAGAGGATGCAGGCTGAGTGAATATTACGTTGGTGTTGGTAGGATGAGATGAAGGAGTTGGTCCTAGTCCAACGCCGCGAATGCGACCATGTCGTTCTGGACCAATTACTTGTGCATATCGGTCAAATGGTGACCAACTGATGGTGCCACCCATTCTGGATTGGCTCAAAGTTTGTGAACTTGCTGAATCATTCAGTTCAATCTCCTCCATTCGCCTATGAAAGAATAGAACATATAGTTAAATTATGAATTAAAATTTGCACATTCAAATCAAAATTGATGTAATAGTGACATACTATTTTCTCTGCTACATCCGGATTCATTGGAGACCCATCAGAACGTGAATGGACAGCTTTATATAACTTTGCTTGATCAATTGGAACTTGTTTCTCTTTTTCCTGCATTAGAAACACCATATAGAATGATGAAATTGTAAATTACTTATAAGAAAACTAATAATAAATACTATACCAATAAACAAACTAATTAAGTACTACGTACCAACTCCTGAGCATGACGTGCAAAGCTCTTAGATCCTGCAGCGTGGACTGATGTTGGAGTGATCTACTTTGTTTCCCAGCTTCACTTCGATGCTACATTAATACCAAGACATTAGAAATTAATAATAAGCTATATTCATGAAATTATAATACAAAGAAATAATGTCATACCCGTCCTGCATCAGAATACCAAAAATCAACTAAGTTGCAAAATTGCTCCAAATTAACGTCTGTTGGAGCTTTACTTTTGACATGTTGAGGCGTAAAGGCCTCATTGAAAAATTTTGCTTCAAACTACATTTGTAGTTCCTTCATTTTTCTCCCAAATCTTTGAGGAACCAAAGCTTCACTGTATCCCCCAATGGAGGCTCGGGGATTGTAAAGTTTCTGCAAAATATACCCCAAGAGTTAGGTGCGTCAATTATTAAACTTATATAATTGAATTTTAAGTACTGTGAATAAAATAGGTATACTGTCATAATACTCCAACAATCCTCTTTTATTGCCGTAGGGACTCTACGCCAATCCACGGCATCTAAGGGGATTTGATTAGGAACATGGGCAACGCAACCCGTGAATTTGTTAAAAATGCCTCCTTCATCACCTAAAGGCTACCCATTGTCATTAAACTGCATTGGAATCCATTCACCCTTTTTAGATTCCACACGTCAGTCATGCGCGTCCCACCACGCGCTTTACGAACTCGAGTATCATCTGCACGTGTAAAATGTGAAACTAAATTCACTAATAAATAACTAAAATTATCACTATTTTGGTTATTAACAAACCAAGTGGTTCATCATCGTTCGAAGGTTCATAATGTTCGAACGATGGTACGGTAGCTTGCTGTGATGATGGAGTAGGTTGCTGTGATGGTGGCAGAGCTTGCTGTGATGGTGGTGTAGATTGCTGTGATGACGGGGTAGCTTGTTGTGATGAAGAAGATATAGTCCTGAACCTCTTCCTCGTCATTGTACCTATATAAGAATTTCATAGTAATTGATATTTGAGATTCAATTAACCATAACAATATTCTTGTAAAATTCAGTTATGACAATTATTTCCCTAAAGTAATATTCATGCATGACATATGGTTAAAAAAACAACACCAATAAAACTAAATTCACAAACACCAGATTATAATGCATGTCCAAAAGAAATGAATTAAACAGAGAGATAATTTGCATACCGTAGGAAAGTCCTGAGATATATCTAGTGTTGTTCCTTCCACCTCATTTCTAAACCACGTCATATCATCTTGTACATTCTCAGGGGCTTGCTCAATGTTGAAATTGTAAGGCTCATTTTCACAATAGTCATCCACCTCATCATCAAACATCATACCATTACCAGTATCAAACACATCTCTTGTTTGGTCTTGACAACTACTTCCCAATTTGGATGTCTTTCATCAGATACGTAGTATACTTGAGATGCTTGTGATGCCAAGATGAATGGATCATCACTTAATCGCTCTCCAGTATGCACTAAACATGAAAAATTAACAAGTTCAAATCCAAACTCATCAACTTTATATCCCCTACCAATAGTTGTGTCAATCCAATCACATTTGAATAGTACAAAACGTTCCTCATCAAAATAGTTTAACTCAATGATACTTGTAATTCGCCCGTAATATGTGGTGCCCCCTTCAACAGTCACACAAACTCCACTATTTTGAGTTGTTCTGCCCTTTTCATTATCTTTAGCACGAAACTTCATACCATTACGTACATATCGGTTGAATGATCTAGCTTTGGGGTTTGGACCTTTAGCAAGCCATCGAACTCTATTTGGAAGTTCACGTTTTCTCGCATCTTCCATATTTCCAACTTGTTTTCCTCAGACAGCAACTCAAGATTAACACTATTTATAAGTTTTAAAGTAACCAGTAATGCAAAATATTTTAAACATAACACATACATAGTCTCGAAACCATTCACAAAATTCATCCTATGCATCTTGTCGATGACATAATCTGTGGGCCGACTCCTACGGTTTGTTGTCTTCAATCGATCCTTATGCATTCTGCATGGACAATAGAATTAAATTCTATTGGGTATAAACATTCTCAATGAAAGAGTTATATGTCTTAACACCACTTACGTGCGAATTTGGATTAACTCATCGCAATTAAAAAGGATATATCGATGGGCTTGCATGCATGCCTTTGTATCAAGACGAACGTAAGAGATTCCTCCCATAGTATCATATACATTTCTTGGGGATCTATTAAAAATCGTTGAACTGATTCTAAATATCTTGAACAAAAAGTTAGGCATTCATCTGCTATATATCCTTTAGCAATAGAGCCTTCAGGTGCGGTGGTATTACGAACATAAGATTTGAAACGATGCATGCACCTACACCAACAAACAACATTTCAAAAAATATAACACGTTAAGAGAAACCTACGTAACATATTTCTATAACTAATATTACCTTTCTATAGGATACATCCACCGAAGTTGAACCGGTCCACCCGTCTTACATTTTGCAACTAAATGTACGACCAAGTGCACCATAACAGTAAAAAATGAAGGCGAAAATATCATTTCAAGTTGACACAATGTTATAGGAATTTGAGCTTCAAGTCGATCTAGCTCTTTTAATAGTAATGTTTTGGAACAAATTTCTCTAAATAAACATGACAATTCGATTAAAGGAGAACAAACATTCCTTGGTAACGATCTCCGTATTGCATGGGCATCAAATGTTGCATCAAGATGTGACAGTCATGACTCTTCAAACCTATGATATGACGTTGTTCAATCTTGACACAACGTGATATGTTCGAAGCAAAACCATCCAGCATTTTCACATTCTTTATCATTTTTAGGAAGCCTTCTTTCTCCTAGCGAGTCATTAAGTAGCAAGCACCGACAAATGCAACTTTCCTGCATCAGTAGTCTTTGGATGGAGATCATGTCTTATTCCCATGCTTTGTAAGTCAAGACGTGCCTTGTAGTTATCTTTTGTCTTCCCGTCCACATTTAATAATGTACCAATTATGTTGTCAACTACGTTCTTTTCTATATGCATCACATCTAGATTATGGCGCAACATATTATCCTTCCAATAAGGTAATGTAAAGAAAATACTTCACTTCTTCCATACACTTGACTCAAAATGTTCAACGCCATCTAATTCCCTCAAAATGTCAGTACCGATCAGTAAAGTGGGTGGTGGAGCCATTTCATAAGTACCATTAAATGATCTTTGATTTCTTCTCCACCTATGATTTAATGGTAAGAATCGTCTATGTCCCATGTAGCAAAATTTTCTGCCATTATCCAACCACCGTGAACAAGTCTGAAACATACAATATGGACATGTACTCCACATCAATGCCGCACGCATCCTAAACATCTCTTTCGAAGCAATGTCATAAGTATCTACCCAACATCCCCAACTCTTTTAACTCCAATATCAAGGGCTCTAGATATACATCTATCTTGAAAGAAGGAGATTTGGGTCCAGGAATAAGCAATGACAACATTAAAGATGAACGTTTCATACACATCCAAGGAGGCATATCACCCAATGTTTGGAGTAACCACGTAAAAGAGGTATTACTCCACCTTCCCACACACTTCAAATAATGTAATTGTACAACAGCAGTTAACTTACTAAATTTTGTGCACCCTTCATACAAAGGATCGTCTGCATTTTTAAGCATTTCATAAATTTTTGAAGTCGTATCATTAGGATACTTTCTTTCTTCTCGTACATTGTGAACTTCTCTTTTTGGTTCTAATGGAAATACCTCGTGTAATAGTTCATGCATCCCAGTTGATGTTTCACACATTTGACTATCTTGAACAAAAATAAAAGGACTACTAGATGTTGTCCTATCTCGCGTTTCACCATGCGCAAACCAATGATTGTAACCCGTAGACATCCCATATTGGACCAAATGATCATGTACCGTACGTATGTTATACCTCTTGTAATTGACGCACTTTACACAAGGAGCAACAAATTCTCCCATCACTACCCACACTCTTAGATGCAAAACTTAGAAACTCATTGACTCCCAATACATATTCTCTTGTCCCGCGTTTCTTGCTCATCTAACTCTTGTCCATGAGCGCTAATAACAACTATATGAAATGCAAAGAAAAAGCTATGTGTCATTTTAATGTTCATCATATGTTATCAAGATTTTGTTATCAACTAACATAAATCAACAAACAAACATTAACCAATAAAACTATCCATTAAATAATCACTATTCAACTTAGAGATCCCTTCGTAAAGAGGATTGGCTTTGTTTCACTCAAGTTAGACCTCCAATGTCAGTGTAGAGGTATCCACCAGAAAGTGATCTCAAAAGTTAAATAAAAATAAAGATAAACATAGATCAACAAACAAACATTAAACAACACAAACCTTGTCCTCCAATCTCCAACAAAAACCACAGAACTAACAACAGATAATAGTTACCCCTCCAATCTCCAATAAACTCCACAGAACCAACAACAAGTAATAATTAGCCCTGCCCTCCGCCTTCCAACAAAAACCACAAACTCCAATCTCCAATAGAAACCAACAAACACTAATAATAGTAATTGGTATTCGAGAATCAAAATACCACTGACCTATTCTAGAGCAATTCCTTATCAGCAACTCACTTATCAACCCTCAATTAGGAACAACAACCAAATCTGAAAATGTATTCGAATAAGTTTCTAAGCTTCGAAAAAAGCACACAAATATATCATATACACTTAACTCCAAGTATTAGGGCAGAACATGTAATGACATGAATATATCACCTATTTAATTACTGAGAGATGGCATTACATGAAATAGAAATTTAAATGACATGAATATATATTGAATCCTATGAGAACAAACTAACAGGACTTCATTCTTGAAATTCATAAATGCAACATCCATTATGTTCGTCTTCGAGATCATAGATTCAACTGGCTCTAGATTAGGTTGCTTCTCCTCAAATCAAGACTTGTAAAGAAATCAAATGATATTTGTGTTAAAATAAGAGCTGCAATTGAAATGTCTTGGATTCCTTTCTCACATAACCACTCCAATCAACCCAAAATTTTCAACCAGTGCTGAATGTTACCAACTCTTATTAGTCTCTCAAGATGATTATATTGAAAGGCAAAACTCAATGAGCGACTAACATGCAACATATAAAGAAGTGCTCATGATAATCCATGCAAGGTGCTGAAAAGAAAGAAGAAGAGTAATCGCAATTCAGGGCTCATAAGAGTCAATAACATGCATCCCTTGGAAACTATATATTCAGCGCAACTCATAAGAGCCAATGACATCTCTTGTAAACCATATATTCAATGCTCAAACTAGAATACCTTGAAAAAAAAAAGATGTTCTTTTTTTTTTCCTTTTTTAACACTACAATTTGATAAAGGCATTCAGAAACTTATTTGCTAGAAACACTGATTAAATCTAATGAGAATCTACATAGGAGTTAGTTACCCAAAAAAAAAAATCTACATATGAGTTCAAGGCAATGATTCTGAAAGATGGACACGCTTGAATTTTCACTTATCCAACAAGAGAAACACCACCTCCTTTTTCAGCATTTGCGATATCCTGATTCCCAACCAAGTCCAACATAAAAGGCAAAAGAACAAAAAGAAAAGCAGCACTAGAATGGCGAAAACATCTATTTCAATGATTACAATAGACAGCAATTATCTGGAGAAGTATAGGAAATATTCGTCTCAAAATCAACGACAAGTTAAGGTAGGATTTCATGTTTTAACATGAATAAATATCCCTCTGCTTATTCTTTTAATTTGATTTTCAAGACCCCTATAATTTGACAGTAACTTTCTGATGAACACTGTTCTTCAAAACAAATAACTTCAAGGAAATGAACTCCCAAAGATGATAATTGAAAATGCTAAGGAAGTTTCCTCAAATGACTGAAATTCATTAGTAAAAACCATTTCCTCGTCTAATCACCTTAATGCAAGATATAGTGCTTCAGAACCGAAAAATGAACAACGCCATCACAGCTTAAAGTGAAACAAGAACACGAAAATGAGCGAAGTAGAGAAGTGTTCAAGAAACATGTATGTACCAAAGATGTCAGAGACGAGAAGGACAGCAAGCTTGGAGTCGGGTGAGCCAGAGACGTAGCTGTTGAAGCCACCAAGTTGTTCAACATGGCCACCTCCGGCGTTCGGGTTCAGGGTTGGTGGGTTGGAGCAGCATTGGGGGCCTGAGACAAAGGGGGAAAAAATTACGCAATAACATATGTTCACAATGTTTCCAATAGAACGAATTAAAATCAACAAACCTAATAGAGAGAGAATCACCAAGACTTTGAAGACTAAATATCACAAATTCATTTATTCAACACCGATTGATTGTTGAACAACATACCCAAATGGCTCGGTGAGAGAGATGTGGTAGAGGAAAGAAGAAGTGATTAGACACAAAGGAGAGTAGCTGTGCTGGTCGGCGAAGGTAGGCGTGGCAGGCGTGGGAGAGTGTAGTGTCGTGCGGGAGGGTGGCTGTGCGAGGGGAGAGGCCGAGAAAGAGAATCGAGACTTGCGGGGAAGGGGGGTCAACAAACCAACCTTTTCTTTAGGCAAAAACGGCGTAATCCGTGACTTTCAATTTTAGGCCACTGGTATAGGCCGGGTGACTCGGTGAGAAAAGGGAAAGGGGCTGTTCGGGAAAGGGGGAGCTGGGGCCCGTTTTCAGAAGGAAAAGTGGGGGAGAGTTGAGAGAACGTCACCGTTTTGAAGGGGGGAAGTTTATGGCAACAATTTAATTCAAAGCCTTTTTTTCTTTTTTCTAATTTGTAGTTTTTCTATTTTTTTCAATAATAAGTTATATTTTGTAGTTACATGTTTTTCTTAAATTAAAATCAATTTTAAATTGTAATAGTATTTACAAATCTCTATATTTAGTATTAAATACATAGCTATGTATATTCTTTACACTCTTTTTTATAATTAGTATAATAATCTTAATTAAAATAGGTTGGGAGTAATAATATATAATACTTATAATTTAAAAGTATGTGTTTATTGCATAATTGATATGTGCTAATTAACCTAAGTACTTCATATATATGTACCTACCTAATGACTAAATCATAGCCTCGAAGACTATATAACAACTTCAATTTTCACAACACTCTTTCTAATTTCATATTTTATTAAGTAGGTCCCTTAAAATAAATTTTTTCAAATACATGACAAAATAAAATTATATATTAAAAGGAATAAAATAATATATAAAATAATTATTAACATTAAATAACTTATAATTAATAAATATTTTTTTTTTTTGCATTTATACATATAGCAACGTTTTTTTACACAAACGCTGCTATAGATATACCTTTAGCAGTGTTTTTGGAAAAAAAGCTACTAAAGGTGTCATCTACAACGGCGGTCACAGTGACGCTGCTGTAGATACCTAATTTATAGAGGCGGTCACTAAGACCGCCGCTATAGAATACACCTTTAGCAGCATTTTTCTATAAACGCCGCTATACAACTGACTGCGCTATAAAGACCGCCGCTACTCAGTGACTGCCGCTAATGGTTAAACTTGTAGCGGCGTTTTTAAAAAAACGCCGCCAAATGTGGTCTGTAGTTGTGGTTATAGACCGCCGTTAAAAAGACTGCCGCTATAGACCCCATTTAGCAACGTTTGTTTCAAAACGCCCTAAAAACACCCTTTAGCGGCAGTTTTTGAGACCGCCGCCACAGACCTTTTTTTTTGTAGTGTTTGGTCAAAATTTTAATATTCACGATGCATTATAGAAATTAATCCAAAACTTTCAGGAACCCATTTAATATGCGAGTAATTTTGTCAAAGCAGTTGAAATGCAGGGGCAAAACAATCATTTTAGGAGAGAGCCTCTCGCGTGATCGAGTTCCGTCCAATTTGACAGCCATATTCGACGAAGGGTGCAAATCGACGGCAACAAAGACTTCAGGAGTGAAATGTGTAAAAAAAAAAATGGATGTGCAAAGCATATTTAATCTAAATATTGAATATATATCTTGCTAAAGAAATAGAAAAATATCAGTTATTACATTGCTTAAGGAAATAAGAACATCAGCTCATGTCTAAAAAGTATCAATTATTATTATTTTTAGAAAAATAAAAATAACAAATCAATATCTTACCTAGAAAAAATCAATTGCTCTCTTACTAAAAAAGCATCAAATTATGGAAACTTTGGCATCTACCGCATGTGGTCTTGTTTAAATATAAATTATAAAAAGATAATTTTTTTATAACTACTGAATGTTGGGGCTAGCTAGCTTATACGCACCTCAACTAATTTTAATGTTTATGCAGTTTCTTGTCCCACACAAACCGCACAGCAAGAGTATAAATACAATTCAAATTCAGTGAACTCTCTTGATTCTTAAGTACCAACTTCACCCAAATATTCCTTCTATGTTCATAGTTTCGTCATTTTAAAAGACTTCCGACACCATTGAGTAATACTCGCAATCCTTGTATAAAGGATACTCGCATCAAAGATTGGGAACTGAAGGCGTATATACTTCCTCACAGGCTCCGAAAAATAAACGGTAGGTCGTTTTGCTACTGAAGAAGCTAGAAAAGTTTAAAAATTCTATAGCATGAGATCAGGGCCTTGGCCCGTCAAAGAGCGACCGAACCGAGCCCAATATTTATTCTTGCTCCAAGAATTTAAAACCTTGAAGGACAACACACACGTGTCTGATCCTAAACTGTCCACGTAAGCACCAAACACGAAATAATCCAACGTTTTAACTGTATACCACAACGCTGGAACTGGCTCAGTCCCGGCCAAAAGAAAACAAGAAATTCTTCTTCTTTTTCTTCTTTATACTGCAATGGCTCTCAAGGTATACACAACAAATCTGGGGTTTCAATTGAGCCCGAGACCGAGAGTATCACCTATGTCCAGTTCAAGAACTCTCCGTTGCAGAAGTCCGAATCTCTTCGAGTCAAATTGCAGGAGCCGCAGAAATGTTGTTGTTATTGCGTCTAATCTTGTGGACGAGTAGAAACAAGTTTCATTCACTGAACCTGAAAACCAGCTCATTGAAGCGCTTATCGGGATCCAAGGCCGAGGCCGCTCTGCTTCTCCACAGCAACTCTGATGGAACCCAACAATTAACTCATGCTGAAATACTGAAATGCAATAGGAGAAAATTACAAACAGTCTATTACTTCTTAAGGTAAATGGCTCCTGGGAAAATTTCTAGTCAACATATCAAATCGTGGGGTATTCATTGATTGATCCCAGAAAAATATCAGAAAACCCCATTTATCAATGGCAGTTAGATTCAAAATTTTAATATTCACGATGCATTATAGCAAAGGGCGAGGTTTGAAATGCAGGGGCAAAACAATCATTTTAGGAGAGAGCCTCTCGCGTGATCGAGTTCCGTCCAATTTGACAGCCATATTCGACGAAGGGTGCAAATCGACGGCAACAAAGACTTCAGGAGTGAAATGTGTAAAAAAAAAATGGATGTGCAAAGCATATTTAATCTAAATATTGAATATATATCTTGCTAAAGAAATAGAAAAATATCAGTTATTACATTGCTTAAGGAAATAAGAACATCAGCTCATGTCTAAAAAGTATCAATTATTATTATTTTTAGAAAAATAAAAATAACAAATCAATATCTTACCTAGAAAAAATCAATTGCTCTCTTACTAAAAAAGCATCAAATTATGGAAACTTTGGCATCTACCGCATGTGGTCTTGTTTAAATATAAATTATAAAAAGATAATTTTTTTATAACTACTGAATGTTGGGGCTAGCTAGCTTATACGCACCTCAACTAATTTTAATGTTTATGCAGTTTCTTGTCCCACACAAACCGCACAGCAAGAGTATAAATACAATTCAAATTCAGTGAACTCTCTTGATTCTTAAGTACCAACTTCACCCAAATATTCCTTCTATGTTCATAGTTTCGTCATTTTAAAAGACTTCCGACACCATTGAGTAATACTCGCAATCCTTGTATAAAGGATACTCGCATCAAAGATTGGGAACTGAAGGCGTATATACTTCCTCACAGGCTCCGAAAAATAAACGGTAGGTCGTTTTGCTACTGAAGAAGCTAGAAAAGTTTAAAAATTCTATAGCATGAGATCAGGGCCTTGGCCCGTCAAAGAGCGACCGAACCGAGCCCAATATTTATTCTTGCTCCAAGAATTTAAAACCTTGAAGGACAACACACACGTGTCTGATCCTAAACTGTCCACGTAAGCACCAAACACGAAATAATCCAACGGTTTTAACTGTATACCACAACGCTGGAACTGGCTCAGTCCCGGCCAAAAGAAAAACAAGAAATTCTTCTTCTTTTTCTTCTTTATACTGCAATGGCTCTCAAGGTATACACAACAAATCTGGGGTTTCAATTGAGCCCGAGACCGAGAGTATCACCTATGTCCAGTTCAAGAACTCTCCGTTGCAGAAGTCCGAATCTCTTCGAGTCAAATTGCAGGAGCCGCAGAAATGTTGTTGTTATTGCGTCTAATCTTGTGGACGAGTAGAAACAAGTTTCATTCACTGAACCTGAAAACCAGCTCATTGAAGCGCTTATCGGGATCCAAGGCCGAGGCCGCTCTGCTTCTCCACAGCAACTCTGATGGAACCCAACAATTAACTCATGCTGAAATACTGAAATGCAATAGAAAATACTCCACTTTGGGCTGGAGATAAAACCACGATTACAAATAAAATTCACTACTTAGTCTATTTGTCTTAGACTTATTTATGATAGAGCAAATCAACAGCTACCTCCTCGATAATCTTAACCCACTTCCTAGATAAACTCAATTAACTCCTAAACAAACTCAACAATATCTTCCAACTATGTGCCTAAAGACACGCATACTCTTCCCTTTGAATAGCTCCTGCTTTCACATCAGCTTCCTTTTGAAATGGTCTTCCACTTTCTCGTAGTCAACATATCCAAGTATCGTGTATTTGGTTTCATAATTCTTCGAGACCTATCACGCACCACCCCTGGAACATTGACCTTGTCCTCAAGGTCAAAATCTGGAAATTGATTCTGTTAGAAAATGTGAGGAAGACGACAGAGAGAAAGAAATGAGAGAAAACAATCAATTTCCTTAATTCGTCACAAAGGGCCGATCAGGATACAAATACCACCAAGTAGCAGAAAAACAAACGGAGAAAAGAAAAGTTAAGAATAATGAACAATAATAAGAAAACTATACAAAGGGCAGAATCTGATTGGTCTGTAGAAACTAGACTACGCAGAGCTATCTTCGAGAAGCTCTGGGACCACTCGATAAAGACTGGAGCTCTCTGTGGCTGCGCAAGGTGGGAGTTAGGTAGGTGCTCTGACATACAGGTGCTGTAGACGAGTCGGTGTAGTGGTCCTGCACTGATGAGCTGGAAAGGTGGTCGGGATCTTCGAGATGGTCGGGTGATCGGTTGATCAGTTTCTCAGTTGGTCGGGTCCTCGGTTGATCGGGTGGTCGGTATTTCTTTGAGACTCCCCCTCAAGATGGGCGTAGATATTCAGAAGGCCCATCTTGGACAATAAGAAAAAGAATGTAGCAGTGGGTGATGCCTTGGTGAAAATGTCTGCCAACTGAAATTTTGAGGCAACATGCACTGGCAGAATAATTCCAGCAAGTATCTTTTCCCTCACAAAATGACAATCAAGCTCTATGTGTTTTGTTCTCTCATGGAAGATGGGATTTTTGGTAAGGTGGATGGCTGCTTGATTATCACAGTAAAGGAGAGCAGGTTGAGCATGTTGAACATTAAAATCTTTTAATAGAGAGAGAAGCCAATGATCTCACACTTGGTCGAAGCAAGGGCTCTGTATTCTGCCTCTACAGAAGATCTTGAAACAGTCGCTTGTTTCTTAGATTTCCAACTGATTAAGGAGTCTCCAAGAAAAACACAATAACCTGTGACAGATTTTTTAGTGTCTGGACAAGCTGCCCAATCCGAATCAGTATAGGCCTTGAGTTGCATTGAGGAGGTAGAGGAGAGAAAAATACCCTGCCCCAGAGTTCCCTTGATGTACCTGAGAACTCGAAATGCTGCAGTTAAGTGAACGTCTGAAGGTTTATCCATAAACTGACTGAGGATATGGACAGAGTAAGTGATATCAGGTCTGGTAAGGGTAAGGTAAATAAGCTTGCCAATCAGTCGTCTGTATGTGGTTGCATCAGAAAGAGATTGACCCGCTAAATGAGAGAGCTTGTGATTGAGCTCAATGGGGGTACAAGCCACCTTGGAACCAAGAAGACCAGAGAGATCAAGGATGTCCAGCGCATATTTCCTTTGACAGAGGGTAATACCACTGGTTGATCGAGCCACTTCAAGCCCTAAGAAATATTTTGGTTGCCCCAAGTCCTTGAGCTTAAACTGAGTGTTCAAGTAGCATTTTAAATCTGAGATAGCGCTGAAATCATCACTGCCAATTAAGATGTCATCCACATAGATTAAGAGTGCTAGAAAGCCTTTCTCAGTCTGCTTGGTGAAAAGAGAGTAATCGGATCTAGACTGTTGGAAACCAATGGCTGTAAGTGAAGAAGTGAACTTGGAATTCCATTGTCTAGAAGCTTGCTTCAGACCATAAAGCGATTTGTGTAATTGCAAACCAATTTCTCCCCCTTAAGTTGAGATCCGGGTGGTAATTCCATATAGAGCTCTTCATCTAAATCACCATTTAAGAAAGCATTATGAATATCAAGCTGTGATAAATGCCAGTGGTGAGTTGCAGCCAAAGCAAAGAAGGTTCTAACAATAGTTAGTTTTGCGATAGGGCTGAAAGTCTCTTGGTAATCAAACCCCTCTTTTTGTGTGTACCCTTTAGCAACAAGCCTGGCCTTGTATCTTGCAATGCTCCCATCAGAGTTCAGTTTAACCTTGTACACGAATTTACATCCTATGGCAGTTTTTCCGGGTGGAAGAGAAGTGATAGTCCAAGTCTTGTTCTGCTCCAAGGCATCCAGCTCATCCCTCATAGCATCTCTCCAGTGCTTAGTAGCAACAGCTTGAGTGTAATTTTCAGGTTCTTTGGTCAGTGAGAGTGAAAGAGAGTAAGTCCTGTGTGAAGGTGACAAATGGGCATAGGAGAGGTGCTTGGATAAAGGGTGCTCAGTGGACTGAATGTTGGAAAAATGTGGGTGTAAATCTCCAGTTAATTGACAGTGGTACTGATCTAAGTATCTAGGAGGATGTCTATCTCGATTGGAACGCCTAAGAGGAATAGTAGCAGATTCCGGTGCAAGAGGAGATGCTGTGGGAAGTGCAGGAGAGTGAGATAAAGGGACAGAGTCAGAAGAGGGACTAGTGGGGTCATCGTGAGGATGAGGTGAAGTGGTGGAAGGAGAGGAAGAGGGAAAAAATGGGACACTAGTGTCGGGAAGAGCTGGAGGAAGAACTATATCAGAGGAGGATTGAAAATGGTAGTCATGGGATAATGGAGTGTGTTGAAAAGGGAAAATGGACTCATGGAAAAGCACATCTCTGGAAATAAAGGTCGAGTGATTCTCTAGGTCATATAGCTTGTAACCCTTAACTCCCAAAGGGTAGCCTATGAAAAGACACCTAGTAGCTCGGGCTTGAAATTTGCTTCTGTTGTGCTTCAAGGTGGAAGCATAGCAGAGGCATCCAAAAACACGTAGATGACCATAGGAAGGAGGAGAACTGAAGAGACACTCATAGGGAGATCTGTTTTTGAGAATTGGTGTGGGTGTCCTATTGATTAAATATACCACAGTTAGGATGGCATCACCCCAAAATTTGAGAGGCATTGAGGCTTGAAAAAGTAGGGCTCGGGCAACATTTAGGAGGTGCTGATGTTTTCTTTCTGCCACCCCATTTTGTTGGGGAGTGGCAACACAAGATTTTTGATGTAATGTCCCATTAGCTTGATAAAATTTTGATATGTGAAATTCAGCACTATTATCAGTTCTAGTGTGCTTAATGGTAGTTTTGAAATGAGTTTGAATCATCTGGAAGAATGACTGCAAGAGGGATCTGGTTTCAGATTTAAACTTCATAAGGTAAATCCAAGTCACCCGAGTGTGGTCATCAACAAGAGTAAGAAAATAATGAAACCCTTGAGTGGTAGATTGTGAGTAAGGTCCCCATATGTCTGCATGAATTAAATCAAATGGAGAGGAGGTAGAGCTAAGCGAGTGTTGACAAACCTTACAATGTAAGTGAGTGTTGATCTTTACATTGGGGAAATTAGAATGAAGTAAATACATTCTTTGGATAGAGGGATGTCCTAATCTAGAATGCCAAAGCTCAAAAGTTCCATCCACAACAGCTGTGATGGCTTGTTCTCGGGTGGTCGGGTGATCTGGAAGATGGTCTTTTCGGCTGGTGGTGTTGGGCAGCAAGTAATATAGGCCAGCGTGGGCTCTAGCAAGTCCAATCGTCGTCCATGAAGGGAGGACCTGAATGAAACAGTGATTGGCTAAGAAATGAGGCATGTGTTTAATTGTAAGGTGAGTTTGCTAACAGAGATTAGATTAAACGTGAAGGATGGGACACAAAGCACATCTGTCAACACTAAGGATTCAGAAATATGAACTGTACCAATGTGTGTGACCCTCACACTAGAACCATTAGGAAGTTTGACAAAAGCCTCTGTGCAGCAAGTGACAGAGGTGAGAAAAGATGTGGAGCACACCATGTGATCGGTGGCTCCAGTGTCGACTATCCAATGGAGTGGATGAGTGATTGACAGAGAAAATAGAAGAATTATTGGGAACACTAATGGTAGAAAGACATAAACTAGTACCTACTATGTTAGAACTAGAGGATTGAGGCTTAAGAGAGTTCGGATTGGGAGGAGAAGTTTTGGTAGTAGGACCCTCAAGCTGAAGATTCTGAGCACTAACCAGAGCAATGAGTTGCTGAACTTGTACCCAAGTGAATGGCAATTGTGCTATATCTGGTTCCTTTTTATCTTTTATCTGTGAAACCACTTGATGTGCTGAGTGGCTGCCATCAGAACCAAAATGAGGCTTAGTCTTAGTGAACTTGAAGTTCGGAGGGAAACCTATCAATCTATAACACTTCTCCTTGTTATGCCCTGCTTTCCCACAATGATTACAAGTCACATCTGATCGTCCTTTTTTCTTGAAAGAATTCTGGTAGGCAGCAAGAGCAGAGAGTTCTGCTGTGGGCATGACTAACACACGAGCCTCCCTCTGACGTTCCTCTTGCAAGACCAAGGAAAAGACCTTGTCTAACGAGGGCAGGGGACTCATTAGAATAATCTACCTCTTACTCCAGCAAAGGAGTCATTCAGACCCATCAGAAACTTAAATACATAGTCCTGCTGTTGTGCATCTCCAACAGATTTCAAAGCATCACAGGTGCAGTTACCACATGTACAACATGGCAGAGGTCGATAGTTTCGAAGTTCTTCCCAAATACCATTGAGCTGAGTAAAATAATCACTTACAGATAGGCTATTCTGAACAATGGAGCTGAGTTGGTGTTGAAGATGATAGATTCGTTCATCATCTGGTTGAGAGAAACGTGTCTTGAGCTTATCCCAAACTTGCTTGGCAGAGTTGATATATAGCACATTGGATGCGATATCCTTAGACGCTGAATTTAAAATCCAGGAGAGAATAAGATTGTTACAACGCAACCATGAGGAGAAGAGAGACTCTGTTGGACGTGGGGTCACAACTGAACCATCAAGAAAACCCAGTTTGTTCTTAATTGAGATAGCAAGGGTGAAAGAACGATTCCAGGTGAGATAATTTGGTCCGGTCAAAGGAGGGGTGATAATCACAGTATTAGCATTATCACTGTGATGAAGGAAATAAGGACTGTTAGGGTCCTCAGTCGGAGTGAAAAGAGAAACAGGTGAGGATGTGATTGCTGATACCGTCCTTTCAGTAGACATATTCAAAACTAAAGAGAGGGAATAAAAGGATGTGAGAGGTTGAGATGACAGCAGTCGGCAGAAGTGCTCATAGAGAATAGTTGCAGAAGAAGTTTCTTGCTCTGATACCATGTTAGAAAATGTGAGGAAGACGATAGAGAGAAAGAAATGAGAGAAAACAATCAATTTCCTTAATTCGTCACAATGGGCCAATCAGGATACAAATACCACAAAGTAGCAAAAAAACAAACGGAGAAAAGAAAAGTTAAGAATAATGAACAATAATAAGAAAACTATACAAAGGGCAGAATCTGATTGGTCTGTAGAAACTAGACTAAGCAGAGCTATCTTCGAGAAGCTCTGGGACCACTCGACAAACTGGAGCTCTCTGTGGCTGCGCAAGGCGTGAGTAAGGCAGGTGCTCTGACATACAGGTGCTGTAGACGAGTCGATGTAGTGGTCCTGCACTGATGAGCTGGAAAGGTGGTCGGGATCTTCGAGATGGTCAGGTGATCGGTTGATCAGTTTCTCAGTTGGTCGGGTGGTCGGGTCCTCGGTTGATCGGGTGGTCGATATTTCTTTGAGATTCTGCATCTGTTCGGTTGCCTCCCAGGTGGCTTCTTCATCAAGTAAATGCGTCAACTTAATCAACACTTCAGAGACAACTCTGTTTCCACGCTTCACCCAATGAATATCCATGGCAGCTTTTGGCTCTAGCATTAAGTATCCTTCCTTTGACACTGGTGGTACAGTGCACTTGGGAACTTCTTCAGCTCCTATGCGTCTTTTAAGGCATGAAATGTGGAATATTGGGTGGACTTTAGAATTCTCTGGTAGCTCCAATTTGTAAGCTACAACCCCTATCTTCTCCAACACCCGATAGGGACCAAAATACTTACTTGCAAGCTTTTGGTGAGCACGCTTGAACGCTGAATTTTGTCTGAATGGTTGTAACTTAAGAAAAGCCCAATCATTCACCTCAAAGGAATCATCACGACGGTGAGCATCTGCTTGTTGCTTCATTCGGTTCCTGGCCTTCTCCAAATTTTGCTTTAGACGCCTAAGCAACTCGTCCCTCTCACACAGCTCCTTATCTACTTCTTGTAAGTTGTACCGCTGCACTGCCTGGTAAATAACTAGCGATTACAGGTGGTGGTCTTCCATATAAGGCTTGAAAATGTAGTTAGCATAATGGCACGCTGAAATGTGGTATTATACCAAAATTCTGCCCATGGTAAATGACGACTCCATTGTTTTGGTGCTTGACTAGCTAGGCAACGAAGGTATTGTTGGAGGCTCCGGTTTACCACTTCTGTTTGCCCATCTGTCTCGGGATGATAAGCAGATGACATCTTGAATTGTGTTCCTTGCAACTTAAAGAATTCCTGCAAAAAATTGCTAGTAAACAAAGCACCACGATCACTAAGGATGGTTCGAGGAATACCATATAGGTGAGCAACATTTTCAACGTATACCTCCTTTATTTTCTTGGCAGTAAACGGATGGGTCACACCGATGAAGTGTACATATTTCGTTAAGCAGTCCACCACCACAAGAATGACATTCTTTCCTTGGGAATTCGGCAATCCTTCTATGAAATCAATAGAAACGTCCTCCCATACTTGGGATGGCACCGGAAGAGGCTGAAGAAGACCTGCCGGGGACCGAGAATTGGTCTTATTCCGCTGACACACATCGCATGCTGCGACATAATTTTGAACGTCCTTCTTGAGCCCATTCCAATGAAATGTTTGAGCAAGCCTTTTCCAAGTTCTTAATACGCCTGAATGACCACTTGTTCTAGTATCATGAAATTCTTGAAGCAACTGCTTCTTCAAAGAGGAATCTGGTGGTACAACGTCTACTCACCCTTTGAACCATAATAAATCATTCTTCCATTCATATTCTGTCATCTCACCTTGGTGAAGTTCCATGGGACTTTTGATCCCCTGAACCCATGGGCTTCCAGCCATTCCTTTCTTTAGCTCTGCCCAGATTGTGAATTGCGGACTTGAAATGGCCCACAAGGTTGGAGAACCAGCTTCTCTAGACAATGAATCTGCTGCATTATTTTCACGGCCAGGTCTGTACATAATCTCGTATTCATAACCCAGTAGTTTAGTAACCCATCTTTGTTGCTCCGTTGTTGCCACACGTTGTTCCAAAAATAACCTGAGGCTTCTTTGATCTGTCACAATATGAAATTTCCTCCCCAACAGGTTTGGTCTCTAACATTGAATAGCCTCAAGTATGGCCAGCATTTCCTTTGAATAGATAGGCCATGCCCTCTTTCTTAGACCTAAGGCTTGACTTAAAAATGACACTAGTCGGCCTTGTTGGGACAAAATTGCACCTATGCCCGCATCTGAAGCATCTGCTTCTACCACAAAAATTTCATTAAAATTGGGAGTAGCTAGTACCGGGGTTGTTGTCATGGCGGTTTTGAGCTCCTCAAAAGCTTTCTCTGCCTTTTCTCATCCCATTGGAATTGCCCTTTCTTAAGCAATTGTGTCAGTGGGGCTACAATCACTCCATAGTTGCGCACAAACTTACGATAATACCCCGTAAGCCCCAAAAATTCCGTGAGTTCAGTCACATTAGTGGGTCTAGGCCAATTCTTCATAGCTGTATGATGCAAACGAAGAGCTATATGGAGATTGATTATTTTATGCATTAAGCCAAAAAGAAATTCCTGAAAATGGCTGCCAAAGCAGCCAAGTTTACGATGTGGGGCATTTCACTACAATTTGATCATAGCTTGGATAACAATTTTGAAATTTCTTTGAAGGCTTCAATGGTTAAACTGAGTCTCTATCTCTCTCTCTCGAACCAATTACTACTACCACCATCACCATTTATAAATCTTATGGACAAGATCTCGACAAATTCATTCATTGCAGTTCAGTTTCTGTACAACTCCTAAAGAATCATTTTCTCTTTTGGTGTGGAACTTCATAAGACGTTAAGATTCAGTCTACCTGGTGAACACATTGCTTCAATAGTTAAACTCGAAGAACTTTCCATGTTGCTTTCAATAGTTAAACTCGAAGAACTTTCCATGTTGCTTTCAATAGTTTTTTCCTGTTCTTCGCTGAGCTGAACTCAATTATATTCTAGGTAGAAACAGATAGTTGGATAGAGAATGCTGCCAATGGTCTTATGTGGACACATGCAGGTCAGCATTGCATGAGAGTTTTCAGCCGATTTTATAGGATTTTCCTCGATGTTTTAATCACTTCTCCGCTCTTAAAATGTTGCTCTTATTCTGATAGGTTGTCAAGAATGGACAAATAAAGTTTCTGGTTGACATCTTGCTGGGGCTCAGATTCTCCATGATTGGTAGATTTGTGTAAGTTTCTCACTTCTTGTTGAGGAAAAACTCTTTACAGAAAATTTCAATTCATGAACATTTGAAACCGTGGTCTTAAAATGTTTTCTATTTATATAGGAGTAATTTTGGGGTGTCTGACATGGTGGCAGGAAATCAGGCACCAGCACATATGAACTTACAATGGACGATGCAGCAATACTTGGCGGCCCATTTGGATATCCTATAGAAATAGAAAGAAAATTTAACCTGGAGATTCTGAAAGATCATTCATTCAAAATCAAACCCTTTTTTTTTCCTTTTTCCTTTTTTTTTTTTGGTATATCACTGTGTTTTGATCAGTTAAGCTAGAAGCTAATTTCAACCTGCGTTAATATGCAGATATTGTGATGACAAGATCAGAGTTTCCCGGGGATTCAACAACATTGTCTTCGTGCATTTAAGGAGGGATGGATCGAACAAAAAGTAAAGCACCTGCTGCATTGACCGACGTGAAATAATACACCCGTATATATGTATACATGTACTTGCTGTGTATGAAATACATCTTCCTCTCTTATGATCATCTGCGCAAGGACGAGCATTCAGGACTAAACTAATGCAACAGTCTGAAAGTCATTAATCGTCCAAATTAGATGATCTTGGAATTGTCCACCAAATGAGATGATCTCGAAATTGGATGGACAATTAAAGAAAAATCCTCATGGGTAGGTGGATTGAAATTCGATATAAAGTTACTAATTTGTGTAGCTTAAATTTTGGCTTCCATTGTTATTAAACTTATTTTTCAACATCTACATACGATGTCATGTTATATGTCGTACGGTGGGGGAAAACCAATAAAAGACAACGTCCAGTCCAATTTAATATCTCTATATAGAATGCCAAGAAAAAAAAAACGAAAAAAGAAAAGAAAAAAGCAGATATAGAAAACTCTAAAGGAGTGACAAGTAAGAAAAAAGCAGATATACCATATGAAAAAGTACCGAGTGCATGGACGGTGAGAATCATGACCTACCAGCCAATAGAAAGTAAAATTTACCATTTACCAACAATTTTGACCTACGTATGTCCTTTATATATGAACAAGCTTCTCCTCTCCCCATTGGACAAAGCTCCTTTCCATTCCCAATGGCTCGTGATCACAGGCAGGAGGGGCAAATGCGGCTTGGAGAATTGATCCCTGTGTTGATTCTCCAGCTTCCACCTCTTCCTGATCAATTCAGGTAAATGGACTTCAATCAAATTTTAAATCACAAATAGAACAACAAACTACGACACAAGGGTATGTAACTCCTGATACAAGTGCCGAAAACAGGTACCAAAACAAAAACAAAGTTGAATATCATTCTGCGATACTCTTGTCTGCCTCGTTTTTATTAAACCCGACAGCGATAGTATCTATAAACTTTTTGCTGCTGTCCACCCAAGAATAGAAAAGAAGACCAGGAACTAACATCGGAGTGGGACAAAAGCCTAATAATGATTAAAACACACATCCTATGCTCCTAACATTGAGGAGAGGCAGTCACTACAAGAAAATACATTTTGGATGTCAAAAAATTTTGTCACCCAAAGTGCATATTTAATCACCAAAAGTTTTGGGTCACAAAACTGAGTTGTTTTCATCTAAAGCCTGTCAGCAAAGATTTTAGGTGACAATTTTTATTTTTCCTTGCGCAAGAACATTCGAATGAAAAAATTAAAGGTTCAAACGGTTTTGATGTTAGATACGTTCACATGGATCATTTTTGACAAAAGTTAAAATTCGTCATGGAACAACCGTTTGCACAGGCTATATGGAATTTGGACGGGAATTCATTGTATCAAACCTATTTTGACGACATTTACATTCGTCACAAAAGGTTAACTTTTTCGTCACTACAGGTGACTTTTTATGATGTTTATTTTTGTCACGAAAGGATAACTTTTTCTGACAATTTTGTTTTCGTCGCTACAGGTGACTTTTTGTGATGTTTATTTTTCTTTTCGTAGGATGATTGTTTGTGGCGACTTTTTCTGAGGAATTATTTTTACCATTTGAAATTGCTTTTCTGACATTTAAAGTATGGTTTAGGTTTAGTTTAAGTAATGACTCTACATTCAACAAAGAAAGGCGTAAAGATTTTACCATTAACAAAAGGAAATGAAATATATTGCATAGAAATTATTCAAAATACAAAGAAACAAAACATTACTATGCCTAATTAAAAATAAATTAAAAACAAACACATTATTCCAGATCTAAATCCCTTCAACAGATGAAATTAGGTCATTTCCTGTGCTGCTCCATATTTTGTGCCATATTCTCTGTCTTCGCTTAATCATATATTTTTATCCTGAAATTCAATTATACACAAATGTTAAATCTGCAACCTACAAGCAAGAAAAAAAATATAAAATTGACAAAGTCTCCACCAGTATTGTACTGGATTGTGGAATTGTGATAAAAACATAAAAATTGTACTTGAATGACATTTGAAATTTCAAATCACAAAAGATTATAAGGTAGCTTACCGGCCATCCCCTCCATCTTTAAGGTGAGTTGACTCCCACATTGCTGTTTTAGCTTAGTCAAAATACTCCTCTCATGCTCATCATTAGCACTTTTGTCAAAAAAAAAAAAGCCATCGGGCAAGCTTCTTCCTATCAGTAATCATGCAATATAATTACTCATATATGACTTGTCGCTTCTAAAGTATATAAACCGACAAACAATGTGTTCAATTGTTGAAATGATTGGTCAAATGAAAGCAATAAACTGGAGGGATTAATAAGAATCTATAACCATAGAATTGAGCAAACTGGTCTTTTTTGCTAATAAAAAAATCAATCATCAACAAGTTTTCACAAAAAGAAAAATAGAAAGAAAAAAAAAAGACCAAGGCAACCAATAAGCTGAAAATAGGTCTAAGTACCTGTAGAATTCCACGAACAGGTCTTTGTCGCTGATATCAGCAAGCAGCTTCACTACCTACAGGCAACAAGTTATGAAGTTACAAATATGTCTATTAGAAGTTATAGTGAATAGCTCATCATGAGTAAAGAAGATGTTTTCAAAAGTTTCTTCGATGGCTTCATGACTGATCAGTTTCTCACTTCCACCTTTCTTGAAGATGTTATCACAAAAGATGTCAAGTAAGAAGACACGTTTTATCACATCAATTGAACCATGTTAAAGTGTGCTAATAAGTGATATCTAATGAGCATGGCAACTGTGAACCACCAGGAAAAAAGATACAAGGGTATAGTCCCCAAATCTCTCAATAAAAATGCGCCTAAAGAAAAGGAAAAGCAACGGATTAATAAATACAGCAGAAACTTCATTAAATATCCACACTCCAGCCAACATGAATAAATGAATTATAAATAGTTAAAATAACAGTTTTCAGATTCAATATATTTCTTTAATTGTCATGAACTGGCTACATAATCTTAAAGCTATTGATCCTTAATTTCTTCCGCAGTAAAACAGAGATCCCTATTTGTAGTAGAATTTTAGAGAGAAACTACCTGTTCAAGAAAGCAGAGCATTCAGAGCCCTCCTAAATGATTGAAGGAAACATCAACAACAATGTTCTGCACAAGACATTTGACAAGTTTAACCTGCGAACAGAAAGATTGATTCTCAAATTACCAAACCATATAACAAATTGAAGGATAATCTTAGATTTACTGAACTAGAAAAAAAAAAAAAAAAGAAGAAGCAATAATTCACTTAAAAATCAAACAAGAAATTGTTTAGATTTCCTTAAAAGAGCAAATTACATATATACAACAACCTGGAAGCAAGGCTCCTACATTAATGAAGTCAGTGAACCCCTCTAACATAAATAAATAATAAGCATTTGATTACAAATGGAAGTCAGATCTAGATAATCAATAAGCATTCCACCAAGCTTTATACCATAGGACATAAGGTGGAGAAGGCTTTTTCATTTCAGGGCACCTCTTCTTCTTCTTCTCTTCCTTGTCTTGCTCTTTGTATATCAAAGATTGGCCAACGATGGGAAAAATCTGCACAAAGCACAAGACAGGCACCAATCATACCAAGCCCAATAAAATTCTATCTGTTAGGGAGTTAGAGGATAGAAATGGCACAAAACTTCAGATCCCATTTCATCTTAAAGAATAAAAACGAGAAAAAAAAAGAACACGTAGAATACAAGAAAAATCTCGGACCCAGAAACAATTAGAATAAGAACAATAACAAGAAGGTCAAGCAAGTGAACCACTGTGGGTTGAACTCCTTCAACTTCTACAATTTTTTCCACTCCGTCGAGAAAGGGAATCATTGTAGAAAATTACCCAAATTATTCACCGCATCAAAACCTTAACAAAACACAAAATTGAAATGTTAGTAAAAGAAAGAATTAAATCGTAAAAAATAAGGACAAAAGTGAGAAATCGTGAAGTGAAAGAGAAGAAAGCATTGTTCTTAGAGAGTCTTGGCCAAAATTGGAATTTAAGAGCGAGGCTCGATGGATTGGAGAACTATCCACGGTGCCAGAAGCAAAGAGACGAGTTGAGAGTGATAGTGGAGGTATGAGAAAGAGCAAGAGAGAGGGGGGAAGAGAGAGAGAAGCAATAGAGGATAGGGATGAGAGATACTAAACAAAAGCGAGAGCAAAGAAAGGGAGAATGTGAGCAAGAGAGAGAATTTGGAAGGGGAGGTCATGTGAAACCAAAGAGTTTAATTCGCTTTGAATTGGTCCGAACATTATTTCAAGGAGCGAACAGGTTGTTTTGGGGACGAGAATAAAGTTTGTCACCAAGCTTAAACATCCCAACACATTGTTTCAACGTGTGAACAGCTTTTGTCTTCGTGACAAATGATGTTCATCACCTTATGATGATGAAATTCAAGTTTGACACCCAACTAAAGCATGCGAATGCATTTGGTGACGTCCGGACAGTTTTGTTGGCCATTACTTGCCTTCAGTGACGAATTTTTTATTTTTGTCATCAAAAGGTTATTTTTAATGACAAATTTTACTGTGACACCTAAAAAGTTGTTACCTAAAATCAAATTTCTTGTAGTGAGTAATAGGAGAAAAAAGCCAATATATCCAAGAATTTTTTTCAATCAATAGAAAATCTATATGCACGTAGTCCAAGACACATTAACCAAAAGTAACTAAAGATATTTCTCCGATCAAATTCACTAATACATTGGGGGTAAGAGAACACAATTCTCAAAATTACAGCAAATGGATGTCAAAGAGACATGCTTATGAATGAGAAGAAACATAAATCCTAACATCACCTCGATCTAAACTAGATCATATCTGACCTCAGGTCAGGGTCTACAATTACTTATTGAAATCATCCTTGTAGACAAGAAACATAAAAACCAAGTACACATGATCAACATACAAGCAATTACAGGTCATTTTCAACAGTGTAGGAGAAATCTCCGAAGTGACAAAGGGAGATCATATTAGCGACTTTTCAAAAATCTAATGTCAAAAGAAAGGGCTGGTAGAGAAGTTATCAATAAGATGGTTTGAGTTCTAGCCATGTATACTTGTCTACTGCAACAGTGTAAGGACACTGCTTCATTTTCTCACTGACCAGTTTAACCTAATGAAACCAATTCATCAATGACTTTACAGTGTACTGGCTGTCTTAGATCCTTGCTCTCAGTGAAACCTGCGAAGATGACATCAACTAGTAAGAGAAGAATGCCCTCAAATCTAACTCAAAACTGACTAGAACTAGGCAAACATACGTCCGAGCTTGAAGTTCTGGAGCTTTACACACTCAGAACTTAACCTTAAGCTATAAACATAATTTTGAAAAGAAACAGCCAAGACCCTATTTTACCCAACAAATCATCTGTATGAGGTTCTGTTCCTCTTGCAATCAGCCACAAAAATCAATGATCTAAAGATTCTTCAGATCTCAAAACAAAGACCCACCTCTATATTTAAAATATGCTTATACCACTTATTTGGGACAACGTTAACCGAGCCTCTTAGCAAGGACAAAGCTAAGAACAACCTTTTTCGAATTGATTTAGTTATAAAGCTCTTTGTCCAAAGCCACAAGCACTGTGACCCAAAAAGTCGCCCATCTATTCAGAAACGACCCCAATAACAGATAGACAGCGCAAAATGTACTATGCTTTTCTAGTATCCTAGCAACAGATACATAGAGATGGGGTACAGAAAACCACTACTTGGTTCTTTTCTTGTTTATTTCACCTCTCAAAGAGAAGAGAGAGGTAGAGAGATGAAAGCAATTGCAGAATGTGAGGGCAAACTTTTCTGTTTGTATCCTTTCCAAAAATGGGACAAGAATTGAATTGGATCCAAAGAAAAGCTGTCGATTAGACCAACACCAAGGATTTCACCCCTAGAATGCGTGTTTGTGTAATATGGACTTACCTCCGGGTATCGATCTGTTTCTCTCTATCTCTCTCTCTCTCTCTCTGTCAAATTTCATGAAAAAAATAGAGGTTAGTCCAACTACGCATGAAGTATATAAGAGAGGAAACAAACTTAAACCGACTTTGTGAGGCTCAGGGTAGCTCCGCGTGTCTCAGTGTATGCGGCATCAACCATCATGGTTTCACTATCTCTATACAATTTGAAACAAATAACAAAAGAGCTCAACAGTAATTGTTCAATAAGTATTGTTTTTAAATAATTTAGGAATAGGCATTATACCTTAAATTGATTCTATTAACCCTGACTAAAACCACATGAAGTACATCTTTCATCAATAATAAAATGTGGAAGGCCTCCGGTCTATTGTTTGCAAGCAAATCCAAGCAAACTCACATCATAAGAAAAAGAAGAAAGGGAAAGGACACCAACTCGATATCCCACAGTACTGATCCACTAAACTTCCAATTATACAAGAACGAAATTTAGTTCCAAGAACCACAAAAATACGCAGATGTCGAACATCTTTTCATCTGAAATTTAGTTCCTCAATCTCTCTCTCGCAAAGAAGGCTAAATTACTTCGTACATCCCTGGGGTTTGACCTTTTTCCCGTTTGATCCTCAAGGTTCGATTTTCCCTAAAAATATTCATGGGATGAAGACCCATTACCAAATAGATCCTGTTGTTAACTCATTTGATGGAAATGCACACGTGGCCAACGGCTTATACGTGGGAATTGACGGCTAGATTTTTTTGAAAATCCCGCCCAATCGCATTAGTGTGACATGTGTAGTAAAATAAATAAAAATAAAAATATTTTAAAAAAATAAAAAATAAATCTAAAATTAAAAAAAAAAACATAATTAATTTTTTTAATGTAAAAAAAAGGGACCAGATCAGGGACCCCCGATCCTTTCGTGATGGCCCCCTCCACCTTCCCCGGGGAGTCTGGCCACCCAGAACTGGGCGGCCAGCAGAGGGAGGAGTCCCTCCTCCACCCCGGCTCTGGGGCGGCTGGGGGACCTCCCCCATCCCGCAACAATGCACTGCCCAGGGGAGTTTGGCTGCCCAAAATTGGGCGGCCAGCGGAGGGAGGAGGAATCCCTCCTCCACCCTGAGCGGTCCTCTGGGGTGGCTGGGGGACCTCCCCTTCCTTCACTTTTTTCTGGGTTGCTAAGACTACTATCATCCACGTTCAGTTTGTTGATTGGAGTTCCAATCTTCTTGAATCAAGTTTGCTTTGATCAAGATTCATTGAAGTGAGATAGAGATTCAAAGGTTTTGATTCTACCACTTGGTGCAGGTTCAAGTGTGTCTTTCGAATCGCTTCTTTCAGGGTTTGTTATGTAGCAAAAGTTTTGTGGTAAACAAAGTCACCGACTGTAAATATTTCTTTCATTTAGTAGATTGGTTAACCGGCGGTGAGCCTGGAATGGTTTTACCCTTTGAAAGAACTTTCCCTTTTGAATGAGTTCTTTAAAAGGGTTTTCCACTTCATAAATAATCTCTTGTGTTTGTGTGATTATTTGCATTCACTTCCTTTTATATTTGCTTGTTAGTGATTAGCATTATATAATTTCGAATCTTTGTATGTTGCTTGTGAATCTTGGTTCAAAAGAGTAGATCAAAGATTTTCTGCACACCTAGTGTTTGTGATATTGTCTAGGTGATCTCAAAATTGTTTAAATTGATTAAATATATTGAATTTTTGTCATTACTTTGGGCTTAGTGATATTCTCCAGATTTGAACAGATTCAATAAAATTCTTTGTGCTAAGATTTGTATAAAGTTTTCCACATTAGAGTGTAATAGATTATACTGAATTTTTTAACTTACTATTTACCCCCTCCCCCTCTAGGTAAGTTTAAGGTCTAAACCGTGTCCCACAACTTCCTTTGATAACTCTTACCGGGATAGAAAAGTTCCCTATGCCTAATTAATTGCTCCCAATTTTGACAAACCATCTGCCACCATATTCGCTTCTCGCCAAGTATGAGAGATTTGTAAGTCAAATAAAGGAAGCAAATCTTGGATTTCATCCCTAAAATACCATAAATAATGACATAGTGTTCCTGACGAATTTTTAACCAGCCAATGATTACACTTGAATAATCACAGTTTATATCCGAATGTCTCACATCATAGTATATTACACAAGCACAACCCATCAAGAAGTGTTAAAAAATTTGCTCGTGTATTGACCATGAGCATAATGCCGAGAAAAGCTAGTAATTAAGATATTTGATTGGTGAATCGCGTATTACTACTCCCCTTCCTTCACTTTCTTCTGGGTTGCCAAGACTACTATCATCCACGTTCAGTTTCTAGCATCCTGGAAGAGGAGAGTAATCCCAAGCATGCAAGCTTTGGAACCTTTTTTTTTTTAGGCAAAATATTGACCTTTTTTTTTGCATTGTATCTTTTGCATGGTTGTTCCTCGTTTTATGCATCTTCTCTTAGCAACCCGTGGAAGCCTCCATTATGCTACTGAATTACACTCTGCAAATCATTAATTCTAAGATATATACAACTCCAACTATTATGTTTGAAATATACATATCCTTCAATCCAAAGAAAACAGAACTACAACCTCAACATGGAACCTTAAAAGAAGCTGTCAGGATACATATCATGACTACAACATGACATAAGTTAATTAAGTAAGCTGTGTTGGGACACATCTTCCTTGTGTACTATTTTAATTATTTTATTCCAATACAAACGTAGCTCACAGCTTCGACTCAACTTATGAATTTACTACCCTGCAGTTGTTCCGGATTTGTCCACTGGACCCAGTAAGTGGAGTTATGTTGCCCATCTTGATCATGGAACTAGCAAAGTCAGCAAAGAAAAGAGCAGAAGTAGCGCTATAACTTTGAACCAAAGTTTTAATTATCGTAGTGGAGTTAGAGAACAAAAGTTGGTCGGAACTAAGAAGGCCCTTCCCATTGAGCAAGTTCTGGAAGTAATGGTTGTCAAACAAATCAGTGGAGTTTCGATCCAGGGCCGTTGTCTTGTTTCCATCACCATTCACAGGGCACAAATTTTCAAGATCGGACGCCATACTTGTATCCATTGTACTGTCTGCAGCACCCGTCCCTGAGAAGTTGAACAGCCTATTGTTGAAGGTGACACACCTTGCTAGTCCAATTGTATGACCTCCTACGATATCATCCACATCTTCAGTCAATAAACTATTGGATAGAGTATGTGATTGCTCATGAAGTGGGGAGGGATATATATTACTCAACTCTCTGTCTCACTTGGGGCCAAAACCCATAAAAAACACACATTTGAAGGCACGAAATGGTGGTCAAATGTGAAGTGTAATTTGTGCGAAACTTAGGTACCTGACAAGGAGACCACATCTGTGACATTAAGGCCCACATTTGCGAACTTGTTAATGATTTCGTCCAGTGTTTCGAATGGAGAAGGAAGCCCATTATTTGCTCCAGTTTGGTTTGCCACTAATGCATCTCTCCTTCCCAGCAGGACCTTCCATGAGGGTCCTCCACTCTGCAAACCATTGTAGGTACATGAGAAAATTTAATGGAAGATATTATTAAAGTCAGAATATTTCACGAGAACCTTTTTTTCCTTGTTTTTCTTTATAGGAAGCTAGTGTGTATTTTAAAGCTTATTCGAGAAACATTATCTGTAATGTTAGTCGAAGGATTTCTAAGGCCCTGTTTAGCAAACAAATCCAACAATATCATCCTCTTCAAAATAAAAAAAAAAACGATGCAAGAGATTGTACGATTAATGGCTATCCCTTCATTCTCTGTTTTAGTTGCTTCAAATATCGAAATTTTATGTTCTTCTTACCAGTATTATGCCTAAGTCCACCCAAAGAAAGCGATTTGAGCTTACTAAGAGCACAGAATCTCGGGCAGCTATGGCTAGTATATCGGCACATGATACAACACCACTGCATGCGCTCTCGACAGAGCTTTTGATTTGATCTATAACTTCAAATCCTCTGGCTGAGTTTAGGTTAGGGCCCGCAAACTTCTCACCATCGCTTCCATCCAACAGTATTGATGCATCGCAACCCTGCCAAGAAAAAGCCCAAGTGATATATATATTAGTATTTGTTATAGAAAGAACGGGGACATGACGACGTCGCCTCAAAAAGTTACTGGGAAAAAGGTGGAATTCTTTGCTCAAAGCAATCATACACAAGAACCTGTTCAAAGTTATGAAAAAAAACAAGAAAGTAATGCTCAATTAACTCACATTTACGAAGCAATCATGGAAGTGCAGGCGAAGCAAAGAGGCAGCCATTCGCATCTCAGTCTTAATAGCACTTTGTACCTCCTTCCGAACAATACTAAGAAGATTTGGACATGTTGTCTTATAAAAATCAGAAGTTAGCTGAGACCTTGCAACAAGGAGCAACATGCAGAAAGTCATAAGCACACAATAACCATGAAAACTGTTAGTCTTCTTCATGGTTGTTTTCAATGGTCCTTACACTAGAGATCAAAGGATACAAACAAGCAACCCAAAAGATAAATGTTATGTAAATGCTAAGGCAAGCTTGGTGCATACAAGTTATTGCAGGCGTAATTTATAGCCAAGCTCAAGTGACATTGGCAATTTTATAATGTACTCTATAGAATTGGTATTGCGTATAGTTTAGTGCTGGTGATGTATGGCGGCTGCAGCCATACGTGTTTACCTGAATTCAAAAGACTGCATGCACTGAGATTGATATATACTTGAATACACCTTTAATATTACCGACGTTGCAGTTAATTGAAGGGTCATGGGATCGTAGTTATCGGATTGCATAAAAAATGAGTTTCTCATGGAAGTTCATGAATCAAAACACAAAACCAGAAGCATTAATTAGCGCTTGCGGAAAGCTTTTAGCTACCTCTTTGCGCACGATTTAGTTATTGCAGCATTAAGAATGTTTTAGATTTAAAGTAATTTGTTTGTATTAGCTAGCATTCTCTTGACTTCGATAGATTCTAATGTTTTCAATTATTGTGCCTGTTCATATTAATGCCTAAACTATATCTTGTCCCATATTATTTAATGGAAGTTACTAAACCGGCGTGAGGATATTCCTGAGTAGCTCATTTAGAGCAGTTAAGGGATATTTCACAATTTGATCGAACATCTGCCAGTGGGCGCCATGTGCATGTGAGGCAATATTGTAACGTACTTATACGGAACCTTTGGGGATCAGACAGCTTTAATAAAGCTGAACATGTAAAATAGTAAACCTAAACCGAGTTGAAGTGAAAAATCTAGCTGCTCTGATACCATGTTCAATCAACGATTGTCACCAAATTTTAACTTTGTAGAAGAGTAAAAATAACATTGCAGCAAAATGTCTTCCAGCCGTAAAACTCAGGATCATATCTTAAAGCGGCAACCCTTCTACTCTTGGATATTTTTCTGGAGATCTCAGATCAGAGAGAAAGTGAAAGAGGAACTACACTTGCCAGATGCAAGGGAATTAGCATGCCATCGTCAAAAAGTATAGCAGATAGAGTCATTTTGATATGAGCAATGCCCTCTTCATGGTGGCATGGTGCATGCCAAAAGATTAGGTATTGACTTTTTCAAGAAACATTGAAGTATTATATTGAATCACCCTGCATTTAGTATATACCGGCCCCAAGCATTGCATGTTTTCATGAGAGATTGCACAATCTTCTTTTTGGCCTTAAAAACTTATGCAAGTTTTGCTCAATCTTCACACAGCTAGCTGCAGAGTAATTAATTTTGAGTAAATATAATGTAGTCATTATCCACATTCGTTGGTAATAGTCCAAGCGCACACAGTCCACTTCAAGAGCGAAACTGAGCCTTGGAATCAGCATTAAACCCACCAGCTAGCGCAGAACCTTTGTTATATATATATTGCAAGTACCACTATGAAATTGTCATGCTCAAAATCCTCCACGTACATATCTCTCTAGAGGAGGTCTAGTCTGATAGTTTCAACAAACAGAATAATCTTCGCAGCTGAATCTTAAGTAAACTAGCTAAGGGAAGGGCCGGGTAACACCCACGGGCACAGAAGAGACAAACATGCAGCTTAATGCGTGACACATGGCCTGAAGGTGTCAAAAAAGTCAAATTCTCTCAACATCAAGAACAAATCGAAGTGGACACTAAAGGCTATCCTAACCAAGTTTAAATAACTCAATTAAAGCATTGACGTTCGAAATGTCATGTGGAAATGAATATAATTTAGCCTTCTGTCGACTAAGCTGTTAAAAATGTAAAAGCTAGTACTGACAAAATTTACATCTTAAACATTCCTAAATTTTGGATTGACAACCCACTTGTGTGGCAACCAGTATGAAAAAGGCCAGGATGTTGCTCGAGCACTAATTAATGCGCTTGCTTTTAAGCGTGATGCAGTTCATGTGGAAATTAAAACCTCTATTTTATGCAATCTGATAACTCAGAACCCACCATTCTCTTAATAAAACAAAAAAGGTTGGTTATATTAAATTCACTAAGATCTGTTTGGGTTGTGAACACGTATCATTAAGAGTACTACTGCAGCTTAATCTGTCATATAGAGTAGTGACAACTACTGGTTGACTGCAGCCGCCTTACATCACCAGCAATTAGCTAATTGATTAAAGGCACTTTCTATAAGGTGGCAATAGAGCTGTCTAGCTAGCTATTACTATCTGTCTCAGGGAGTTTCAAAGCATCTGAATCGGTATCCCTTGAACCCAATGGCGCACTACCGTTGGGGTTCCTTAACGACATTTGTCTAGCTACATGGAAGATGCTGAAATACCCGAATATTAACCAGCTGCGACACATGTTATGCTAATATATTAATATATTAGCATCCATTTATAAGTAGCCTTGATTAGTACTTTTATCTAATTCCCAATATCTTTTTTTTTTTTTCTTTTGTTAATCTAATTCCCACTATCATTACTAGCTAGCATTTACTAATATCTTGAAAATAACCAGCTCGTACATTTAATCACCTTTTGATATATAATACCCGTAATAGCATATTTGTTAGGTATGCATGTCAAATTAAAGAGTTCCTTAGTATTGAAACCATGGAAAAAAAAAATAGAAAATATTAACTAAGAATGCACAACAAAATAAAAATATCACCGGTTAATTACACCCACATTTGGGGTGACTGACATTTGCACCCTTTTTTTTTTTTTTTTTTTGACGCATTTCACCCTAAAGTTTTTGTGCACCATTTGTCCAATATGGCTGTCAAATTGAGTGGAATTCTCGATCACGTGCCAAATGAGACCCTTAATTCTTTTAGTGAGGCCTCAACGTAATTTCGCATACGAGATTCAGTGTCATTAGGTCAAAGTTTTAATATTCAGAGGCATTATAGGAAAAAAGCCAAAACTGTCGAGAAATCATTTAACATTCGAGTAATTTTGTCAACACATTTGAAATGTAGGGGCCAAAACATTCATTTTAAGGGAGGGCGCCTCACATAATTGAGAATTTCATCCAATTTGATGGCTAAGTTCGAAAGACAATAAGAACTTCAGGAGTGAAATGTGTTTAAGATATATATAAAAAGAAAAAAATAAGATGCAAAGTGTCAATGACCCTAAACATGGGAGGTGCAAAATGTATTTAACCCAAATATCAAATATATATCTTACTAAAGAAATAGAAAAATATCAGTTATTGTATTATTATCTGTCTTAGTCAATATCTTACCTATAAAAAATCAATTGTTAGATCTATTACTAAGAAAAGATTGTAGAGTAGTAAACGATCATGAAATTATGGAAACTTTGCCATCCACTGCATGGACTGGTCTTGTTTGAATATAAATTACAAAAAGATATTTGTTTTTTACAACCCAGTGTTCGAACTAGTTTATATACACCTCAACTAATCATAAGGCATATGTACAATCCCTTGTCCCACACAAACCGAGTCAAGACTATAGACACAATTCAAATTCAGTGAACTCTCTTGATTCTCAAGTACTAACTTCACCCAATTCCTTCAATTCAAATTTTCAGTGAACTCTCTTTTTTAGCTATACTTGCTCACAGGCTCCGAAAAATAAACGGTAGGTCGTTTTGCTACTGAAGAAGCTAAAAGCGTTAAAAATTTTATAGCATGAGATCAGGGCCTTGGCCCATCAAAGAGCGACCCAGCCCAATATGTATTCTTCCTCAAAGACTCCAAGAATTTAAAACCTCGAAGGATAACACACACGTGTCTGATCCCAAACTGTCCACGTAAGCACCAAACACAAAATAATCCAACGGTTTTAACTGCATACCACAATGCTGGAGCTGGCTCTCAGTCTCCCTTCTTCTCTTCTTTTTCTTCTTTATATTGCAATGGCTCTCAAGGTCTACACAACAAATCTGGGGTTTCAATGGAGCCCAAGACCGACATTGTCACCTATGTCCAGTTCAAGAACTTTCCGTTGCAAAAGTCCGAATCTCTTCGATTCAAATTGCAGGAGCCGCAGAAATGTTGTTGTTAATGCGTCTAATCTTGCGGACGAGCAGCAACAAGTTTCATTCACGGGACCTGAAAACCAGCTCATTGAAGCGCTTCTTGGGATCCAAGGCCGAGGCCGCTCTGCTTCTCCACAGCAACTCAATGTAAAGTGCTTCTGGACGAAATTGATTCGCTTCTTTTTTTCGTTTATATCGGACCGCGGTTATCAAAGAATTCTTTGCAGGATGTTGAGCGCGCTGTGCAGGTTTTAGAAGGTTTGGGGGGCGTGCCTGATCCGGTGTGTGAATCTATATATTAAGATCGTTTTGTTCCTCTGTTTTGTGTGTTTTGTGGCCAGTTCAAGATGCCATTTCTGAATACATCTCAAGATCTCCATTTCTGAAGAAGAGTAGCTAAGGGCTTTTGTTACTAGCCTGGTTGAGGATTAAAATGGATTCCCCTAACTGGTGAACGAGTTTCTACATGTTAATTCTTGAGTTGCTACAAAACTTAAGGTTGGAAACCCAATAAATGCTGCTGCATGAGTAATAACAATTGCAATTAGAATTTGGATGTTGCTCAATTATATTTCTGTTGCGTTGAATTTGCTATAGACTATGGTGATTTGCTAACACTCAGTTTCTGGATATACACAGTGATTATACTTCTAACTAGTACATGTTTATTCCGTAGTATTGACTATGCCTTAAACATCTACAGACAAACTCCAGCTTAATTGAAGGTCAATGGCAATTAATTTTCACGACTAGACCTCAAACAGCATCTCCAATTCAGGTCAGTCGTTGAGTTTAATTTGTGTCTCTCAGATGCCCCGACACAAGTACACCTTTCCAAGTTCTAGTTTATTTTCTTGCACTTCAGCTTTTTTCTGTTTCCTTAATTGTTCTCACGATAACTCTATGATCATAACAAGACAAAAACTACAGATTCCTGGAAATTTTAGAATCTCCCATATTTCTTGGAGAATACAAGAGACCAACCATTGCTTAAGAAAGGAACACCATCGAGAACCATCTTAAGAACCTCTCTGTTTTGATTCACTCTTACAAGTTCCAAATACAGCCCTCAGAATGTCAGAATCTACGGATATGAAATAAAAATACTCATTTATATGTGAAAGTTTATGTTCTAGAACTTAAGATGGAACATTTATGTTTATGCTTTGTATGTTTCTGTAGAGAACATTTGTTGGGGTTGACGTCTTTCGCGTGTTTCAAGAGGTTTACCTTAGGACAAATGATCCCCGGGTATCCAATATCATAAGATTCTCTGATTCAATAGGTGAGCTAAAAGTAGAGGTACGACTTCAATTTCTTAGATGTTATCTACACTATATTGTCAAATTACGCTAGCTATGCCTTTTCAGAGAAAATAAGAATATGCTTTATCATAGTTAGTCATGGATATAAACTTGCAGTTCTGCAATTTCTCGATCTTTTCATTGTAAAACTGCATTATGGGTTATGTTCTCAAATCTGGCTTTCCCCTTACTCATGCCGTGAATTATACCATTTGTTTCCATGCAGGCAGCAGCATCAGTTAAAGATGGAAAGCGAATACTTTTCCGCTTTGATCAAGCAGCCTTTACATTTAAATTTCTACCGTTCAAGGTTCCATATCCAGTGCCATTTAAACTTCTTGGGGATGAAGCAAAGGGCTGGTTAGACACCACATACTTGTCCCATTCAGGAGACCTCCGTATCTCGAGAGGAAATAAGGTAAACGGCCTCTTCATTGATTCCTAGATACTAAAAAGCTCAGTGGTTGTGCTAGTGTTGTTGGGTTACACACACCAGACTAACATGCTAGAGCCTCCTCCTATTTGATTTTCTTAGGATATCCAGTAATGTCTCTGTAGTGCAGGGCACCACGTTTGTCCTGCAAAAGAAAACTGAACCAAGGCAAAGATTGCTATCAGCAATTTCCACGGGTACAGGAGTTACAAAGGTCAAATTGCAAATTCAACCTTTACGATACATTCCATGGGCAAAGTTGCTTTATTTGCTGATTCGATTTTACGCAGCTAACGTTTCACTCTGTTTGCTATAAACTTGGCAGGCAATTGATGATCTTATTTCCTTGCATCAGAATCCAACTACAAATGAAACAGAACTCCAAGATGGTGAATGGAGGATGATATGGAGTTCACAGGTAGTCTTCTAAATGTTATAGCATAATATCTGGTGAGGAGTGTTGCAAACAAAAAGCTATACGGTGATGATTATTTAATGCATTAAGCCAAAAAGAAATTCCAGAAAATGGCTGCAAAAGCAGACAAGTTTTTGACGATGTGGGGCATTTCACTAGAATTTGATCATAGCTTGGATAACAATTTTGAAATTTCTTTGAAGGCTTCAATGGTATAAACTGAGTCTCTATCTCTCTCTCTCGAACCAACTACTACTACCACCATCACCATTTATAAATCTTATGGACAAGATCTCGACAAATTCATTCATTGCAGTTCAGTTTCTGCACAACTCCAAAAGAATCATGTTATCTTTTTGGTGTGGTACTTCATAAGACGTTAAGATTCAGTCTACCTGGTGAACACATTGCTATCAGGAGCACCTATTGCTTTTTTAAACTCGAAGTTTCCATGCTGCTTTCAATAGTTTTTCCCTTTTCTTCGCTGAGCTGAATTCAATTCTCTTCTAGGTAGAAACAGACAGTTGGATAGAGAATGCTGCCAATGGTCTTATGGGACACACAGGTCAGCATTGCATGAGAGTTTTCAATCGATTTTATAGGATTTTCCTCGATGTTTTTATCACTTCTCTGCTCTTAAAATATTGCTCTTATTCTTATAGATTGTCAAGAATGGACAAATAAAGTTTCTGGTTGACATCTTGCTGGGGCTCAGATTCTCCATGATTGGTAGATTTGTGTAAGTTTCGCACTTCATGAGTGCCTCCCATCACTGAATTTCTTGAAGAAAAACTCTTTATAGAAAATTTCAATTCATGAACATTTGAAACCGTGGTCTTTGAAATGTTTTCTATTTAGTATTTATATAGGAGTAATTTTGGGGTGTCTGACATGGTGGCAGGAAATCAGGCAAAAGCACATATGAACTTACAATGGACGATGCAGCAATACTTGGCGGCCCATTTGGATATCCTATAGAAATAGAAAGAAAATTTAACCTGGAGATTCTGAAGATCATTCATCAAAATCACAGCCTTTGCTTTTTCCTTTTTTTTTTTTTGGTATATCACTGTGTTTTGATCAGTTAAGCTAGAAGCTAATTTCAACCTGCGTTAATATGCAGATATTGTGATGACAAGATCAGAGTTTCCCGGGGATTCAACAACATTGTCTTCGTGCATTTAAAGATGGATCGATCGAACAAAAAGTGAAGCACCTGCTGCATTGACCGACGTGAAATAATACACCCGTATATATGTATACATGTACTTGCTGTGTATGAAATACATCTTCCTCTCTTTTATCTCTAATTTGCTGCCAGCATTCAGGACTAAACTAATGCAAAATAGTTAATCGTCCAAATTTAGATGATCTTGGAATTGTCCACCAAATGAGATGCCCAAATTGGATGGACAGTTTAAAAAAAAACAAATCCTCATGTAGGTGGATTGAATTTCGATATAAAGTTACTAATTTGTGTAGCTTAAATTGGCTTCCATTGTTTTTTTTCCAACATCTAAATACGATGTCATGTTATATGTCGTACGGTGAGGAAAACCAATAAAAGACAACGTCCAGTCCAATTTAATTTCATATCCATATATATCGCGCCAAATTAGGTTTCAGAACATAGAACGCATGAAAAAAAAAACCGAAAAAAGAAAAAAGAAAAGAAGGAAAGCAGAAATAGAAAACTCAAAAGGAGTGACTAGTTATTGAGCCACGCTCGATCAGTATATTTATGCCCACTTCTGAGTAGAAAGCCAGCGATTCCTTTCGACAAATCACTCGAAATTCCAGCAAGTCGGGCAAAGAGAACAAAACGGTCATGGCAGAAAAGCACAAGAAAAAGGATGAACAGAGAAATTTGAATCATTATCTCTACCCCACGGAAGCATGGACCCCCAAGAACTAACTTGAATTCTTTGGCTGGAGTGATAATTCTGGTCTTCCCTTGGAACTACTCCTTTTACGCAAGTGTGTTTGTCTGACCATATCAAAAAGTATCGGGCGCATGGACGGTGAGAATCATGACATACCAGCCAATAGAAAGTAAAATTTACCATTTACAATCAATTTTGACCTACGTATGTCCTTTATATATGAACAAGCTTCTCCTCTCCCCATTGGGGACAGAGCTCCTTTCCATTCCCAATGGCTCGCGATCACAGGCAGGAGGGGCATATGCAGCTTGGAGAATTGATCCTCTATTGATTTTCCAGCTTCCACCTCTTCCTGAATTCAGGTGATTGGACTTCAATCAAATTTTAAATCACAAATAGAACAACAAACTACGACACAAGGGTATTTAACTCCTGATACAAGTGCCGAAAACAGATACCAAAACAAAACAAAGTTGAATATCATTCTGCAATACTCTTATCAGCCTTGTTTTTATTAAACCCGACACCGATAGTATCTATAAACTTTTTGCTGCTGTCCACCCAAGAATAGAAGAAGAAGACCAGGAACTAACATAGGAGTGGTACAAAAGCCTAGAAATGATTAAAACACACATCCTAAGCTCCTAACATTGAGGAGAGGCAGTAATAGGAGAAAATAGCCAATATATTCAAGAATTTTTTTTTTCAATCAATAGAAAATCTATATGCACGTAGTCCACAACACATTAACCAAAAGTAACTAAAGATATTTCTCCTATCACATTCATTAATACATTGGGGGTAAGAGAACACAATTCTCAAAATTACAGCATAAATGGATGTCAAAGAGAAGATATAATGAGCCTCAAAGAGACCTGCTTATGAATGAGAAGAAACATAAATCCTAACATCACCTCAATCTAAACTAGATCATATCTGACCTCTTCTTGCTGTGTAGGTCACGGTCTCCAATTACTTATTGATATCATCCTTGTAGACAAGAAACATAAAAACCAAGTACACATGATCAACATACAAACAATTACAGGTCATTTTCAACAGTGTAGGAGAAATGTCTGAAGTGACAAAGGGAGATCATATAAGCGACTTTTCAAAAATCTAATGTCAAAAGAAAGGCCGGTAGAGAAGTCATCAATAAGATGGTTTGAGTTCTAGCCATGTTTACTTGTCTACTGCAACAGTGTAAGGACACTGCTTCATTTTCTCACTGAACATTTTAACCTAATGAAACCAGTTCATCAATGATTTTACAGTGTACTGGCTGTCTTAGATCCTTGCTCTCAGTGAAACCTGCGAAGATGACATCAACTAGTAAGAGAAGAAAGCCCTCAAAACTGACTAGAACTAGGCAAACATATGTCCGTAGAGCAAGAAAGCTCCCAACATATCATCTGTAACACTTATCTCCACAATGAACTCCATATCAACGTAACAGCATAAAGAGTTCTCCACCTTTTTCGAATTGATTTAGTTATAAAGCTCTCTGTCCAAAGCCACAAGCACTCTGACCCAAAAAGACGCCCATCAATCCAGAAACGACCCCAATAACAGACAGACGTGCAAAATGTACTATGCTTTTCTAGGATCCTAGCAACAGATACATAGAGATGGGGTACAGAAAACCACTACTTGGTTCTATTCTTGTTTATTTCACCTATCAAAGAGAAGAGAGAGGTAGAGAGGTGAAAGCAATTGCAGAATGTGAGGGCAAACTTTTCTGTTTGTATCCTTTCCACAAATGGGACAAGAATTGAATTGGATCCAAAGAAAAGCTGTCGATTAGACCAACACCAAGGATTTCACCCCTAGAATGCGTGTTTGTGTAATATGGGCTTACCTCCGGGTATCTCTGTTTCTCTCTATCTCTCTCTCTCTGTGTCAAATTTCATTAAAAAAATGGAGGTTAGTCCAACTACGCATGAAGTATATAAGAGAGGAAACAGACTTAAACCGACTTTGTGAGCCTCAGGGTAGCTCCGCGTGTCTCTGAGACTCTGTGTATGCGGCATCAACCATCATGGTTTCACTATCCCTATACAATTTGAAACAAATAACAAAAGAGCTCAACAGTAACTGTTCAATAAGTATGGTTTTTAAATAATTTAGGAATATGCTACCTTAAATTGATTCTATTAACCCTGACTAAAACCACATGAAGTACATAAACTTTCATCAATAATAAAATGTGGAAGGCCTCAGGACTCTATAGTTTGCAAGCAAATCCAAGCAAACTCACATTATATGAAAAAGAAGAAAGGGCACCAACTCGAAATCCCACAATACTGATCCGCTAAACTTCCAATAAGACAAGAACGAAATTTAGTTCCAAGAACCACAAAAATATGCAGATGTCGAACAACTTTTCATCTGAAATTTAGTTCCTCAATCTCTCTCTTGCAAAGAACAAGCTACAGATAGTAATTCACCTCTTCCAAAACTTAAGCTTTCCGACGAGCAGACCCTCATGCTTGAAACAACAAACAGGAATAATAACATGAAGATCTTCAGTTACAGATGACAAAGAGCAGTTTAAATAGCCCATATAAGAAAATAACCAACAGAACAATCAACAATGCAGAAAACCGTAAGCAGCAGCCCACTCTAGCAGTCAAACAGCACTAGTGATTTTTCTCTTCCAATCCCGTACATAGGCCCCAGACAGTAGATAATAGATGTCAACAATAAGACAAGAAAACACTATACTGAAAAAGGGCTCCCATGAAACTAAGCCCAAAAACAGAAGCACCAGTACATAATAGTCACCAGATGTACGATACACATTCACAGGTTCTTTTCAAAATTAAAAGTAATAAAAATGTGACCATACAGATCTAGCCCTGAATCTTACGGAAAATAAAAGAACTCAGGAAGGAGAACCTAACGCTACAGGTGTTATTATGAGGAACGATGGCAGTATGTAGAGAACAATGCCAGTTCTCTCTGTCTCTCCTCATCAGACCAATAAAACATAAAACTACAAACCACAAAACTAATAAGCTACATCTACTTTGTCTCATATATCCATACGTTTCAAAGACGGTAAGTGATATGTTCCCGAGAAATATCCGTTCAGAGAAGCTACTTACAATAACGAGGGACAACCTAGTCACCGTCGCCAATGCTCTTCTCTGAGCAAACATTCCTCAGTTCCTGAGTCGATTCATCGTTCTCCGCAAGCTCATTCCTTACCCTTTCAGTTTTCATCCCATCATTCACAGAAGCCATAACGTCATCTGAGGCAAATTCGTTCAGGATCTCTTCAACTTTCACCTCATTTGCCTTGGCAATCGCGCTCTCACCTAGAACGAACTCATTACTTGGTTCTTCCTTCTTGGCCTCACCCTTCAGCGCAATGACTTCATCCTTTAGAAACTGAGCGCTCATTTCCTCATTCTTTACCACATTTTCCTTGACAATTTCTTCACGCTTAGGCTCATTCTTATCTGCAATCACTTGTTTCGGTGCACGCTCAGCCCTTTCTTGACACTCCTCCATACAGACATCCGCTACACCCTCATTATCCGATGCCCCATCACTGTCATTACATGTATTTCTTTTCTTCATCCCATGGCCAGCCACATATTCCACCATGTCCACATTATTCTCAAACCCCATTAAAGCCGGGGCATCCGACCCACCCTCGCTTTCATTTTCAGACCCATTTTCTACCACCTCCTCATTCACATCCTCTACAATTTGGTTCTGCCTCTCGAGAAACAGCAACCTCCTCCTCAAGTCCCCCAACTCTCTCTCCATCAAGAAAAGCCTCTCCTTCAACGTCAAATTCTCCTCCTCTAACTGTGCTATATGTGAATCTTGATCATCTACCCTATTCTCCAACACGTTATTGTACTCCACCCCACTGTAATTCGGGTATATCATCTCAAAGCGACTCAAATCATGGTCCAATCGCCTCTCCACTTCCACGTGCTCCTCCACATCGCTCTCACTCGAACCGTCGTTCTCATCTTCCTCCTCTTCATCGTGCTCGTTGCCACCAGGAGAGCGCAGCCTAATCAACCCTTTCATCGACCCATAGCCATCAACACCCCACTCCTCCTTTGCCATATCCCCTAAAACCTCCCGGGACGGCGAGAATATCGGCGTCGGTAGCACCGCTGGCGTCACAGGACATGGCGACACGAGGTCGGCGATCCCACCTGCCTTCTTTGCCCTGATAATATATGACGTTGTGTTCCTAGGAGCATAAGGCGCAAATCTGTTGTTATACTTCTTCTTCTGGTAGAATTTCCGGGCTTTCAATCTATTCTGTGACTGCAATTCGTGAAGTGCCGGGGGCTTGTACCCTCCCACACTACTGCTCGGACCGCTTATCCCCGTGTTTAGGATCGGCATCGGCATCGGCAAAGGAATTGGCATGGGATTTTCCATCCGCCTTGGGTCCTTGCGCTTGTCAGATACTTTCTTGCCCTTCCAATTACTTCGTCCTGGCTTTGAAGCCACCGCGTAGTTGGGCTTGGAAGACGTGCTCTGAAACTTCTTGTTTGGATGGTCAATCGAACTCTGTTGTGGCCAGACTTTATTATAACCGCGGTTCAGAATCGGCAGGGGCAGCGGTTGCTGCTTAGACGGGTTCATCATCATCATTTGAGACTGTTGAGCCTGGGACTGAGCCATCAACTGAATCTGCTGAGGCGGAGGCTGGCTCATCATCGGGTTCAACAACTGAGGAGGCTGTTGATTCATCATCTGCGACTGATCGTTCATCGTTTCACCTCTAATTGAATCGAACCAAACCCTAAAGGCTTCGGACTCTCACTCAGTATCCGATTAAAATCGCGTGTCAGAACGACAAATTTCTTGTGCTTTAAAGTGATACCGAAATTGAACAGTTTAACGACATACAGAAAAACTACCAAACAAAACGAGAACGAATAAGCTAGAAACCCATTCAATTTCAGGTTCCGATCTTTAGAGATCTTGGAGCGCGTTTGTCTTTATATTTCCCACGAAAATATTCGATTGTTCCGAGAAAATGAGAGGTATTGTTTTCTCTCGTTTCCTCCCTCTCTCTCTCTCTCTAGAAATCTCGAAAGCTCTGGTAAACGGAATCTCGATTTCTTTCAAAGTGCAGTTTAAGGGGCGCTCGGAAGGTCTCCCTAGGGTGATTTTATAGACGGTAAGGAAAAGGGATAGACGGTTGGATTTAGGGTTTGCAGAATGGAAGGCCAAGATGTCCGTTTCGTGTCGGCCACGTGTCATTGCAGCCGTAGATAAGATTTTGGAAAAGTTTCGTACCTTCGAAGTTCGAAGTGGGGAAGTTACAGCTTGCCCCTTAACGTTTTGTCTAATTTTCATATCCCTCTTCCTATTCCAAAATTATAGTTTCATCCCCAATTTTTTCAAGTTGACTCCTGAGCTTTGACGACAAGCCCCGGAATCAAAACGGCATGTGACAGTGTGACTCGGACGAGTTTATGAAAAAAAAAAAAAGGTCATTTTTAACCTTCTAATTATTAATATAATTTTAAATAGAGGCTTAAATTATTAATTTTGACATATTGAATCTTTAAACTTTTACAATTAATCAAATTATGCTCTTAAATAATAAAATTTATTTAATAACCATATTTTAATATCTATATTCTACCCAAATAATGAAATTCACCTGCTACATCCAACCTTAAATAAAATCCATATGCTATAATTTTCATATACCTGATCTCTTCACCTATTTGTTATCACTATTGTTCGTGATAAAGATTTATCTTAACATTATTTAATTTATTTTGAGCGATTTTTTTCAATAATTAAGTAGGCATGCTACCACATTGATAGTCAAGGTTCAAATCTTCTAGCCAATTAGTACGTAATGTATGTGAAAAGTTTAAGTATATGAATAACGAATAAAAAATAATTCCAAAAGATAATATGTGAAGGTATTATAAAAAATACAATATAGAAATAGGTGGCTGAGATATAATGGAAAAAGGAAATCTTCACTTGGTGAATGTATAGTGAAAGGTCAAATCCATCTTATTTCATTATTTCTTCCTTAATAACCAAATATCATACATTATAAAATACCAAAAAAAGAAATAACAATTATATTTTAAATTATTTTGAGACCAAAGTTGGTTCCAATTATGCATTTAAATTTAAGTTTTTCAAAAAAATTAAAATTGGGAGGTGGGGGAGTGTTGTGAAAATTTTATGGATAATGATCATTTAGAATTTTTAAGTAGCTCAAATTTAAGAATTTCATGTGAAGTTAGTATGAATTAATCTCGTTAGTCCTGATTCGAAAATAACTAACTAGAGGGACTCTTGACTCTAATTTCCAAATTTTCAAGAGCAATAGTGATTTTTCCAATTGGAAGAACGGAAAATTTACCAAATAAATGGGTTTATAAGATGGAAGGTGCAAAATCAAATCATTGAGGGGACAGAATATAAATTTATAAGAATGTAGTGGATTGTTTTCTTATATAGCAAAAGAGAATATGGACGTTGGGGATAGGAAACCGACTCTTTTGGATATTCTCCTATGACCCAGGGTACCGTTATTTCTATTCCATTCCACATATTCTCTTTGGTGGGTATTATTCCTTGAACGGGCCCACTAAAGCCAGTTATCAAAAAAGCCCTAGCCCATTTAAATATCCCACATGTCATATTTCTATTGGTTAAAGCCCAATGATTCTTTTTTCTCTTGGTTAGAGCCCAATGATTCAATCGCTTGTTTTCCTTCTCTTTTGTTTGTGTTCTATGATCAATTTTCATACTTCCAAGTATAAATATGTTGTTTGGAGGATCTAAAATTACTTCGAAAAATTTCACCCCAAAAGTTTTAAAAAAGAACAAAACCAGAGATCTTTGTATGATCAGAAATGGTCTGACAAAAATAACCATTAAATCAAACATATATATTCACAAACCCTCTAAAAAAAGGCTATCCCAAGTACATGCATATTAGGGTTTACAACATCAAAAAAAAATTTCAGGGATGCCTTTCGATGGAATGCACCTCTTCCACAAATAATATGTACATGGTCGGACTTGGCGATCATAAGCCAGTGTTGGGGTTGTTTCCGGCGAGAATTAGAGAGATTTCCAACCCTCGGCTGAAAGCCTGGTTAAACATGAGGCGGGTTTGGAAGGTTGATACGAATGGGAACCATGAGAAGAATGCAACAGGAATGAAAATGAGCATCCCCATTCCGGCGTCGAATAAACGGGCAAGTGAACGAATCGATTTCCATAATCCCAGCTTTTTCACGTACGGCTTCCAAGCTGAAGCAATCTGCAAATCAATAGTATCATTCTATGTTAATTCCTCCACTGGAAAACTGGTGGAAAGAAACAAGTCTGAAGTTTACAAAACCCAAAAATTTTAAGGTGCCTACGGTTTTTCAAATACAAGAAATTTTACTATACTATCAAATATTTCTCAGAAAAAAAGGAACTATATATATATATATATATATCTTAGACAAAATCACTTCCCATTTCTAGTTATCTTCATTTTTCAAGAACAGAATGATCATTCTAGTGTCACACCAGGTATAACTTGACATGACCATATCTACTATAAGGGAAATACATTTTTCGCCCTCTGAGTATTAGAGTACTGACATATTACCAATTTTGTTACATTTCGTACCTCAACTACCAATCATTTATATTTTACACCCCAAACCGTTAATTTGGACAGAAATTGCTATTTTGGTTCAGTGAAATAATGACTTTACCCCATACAAAATATAATAATAAAAAAATTATGAGGATAAAATCATCATTTCACTGAAATAAATAACGGTACGGGTCCAAAGTATAAACAGTTAGTAGTTGATGGACAAGTATGAGATGCAAAATGTCAAAACCTCAATCGTCAGGAGGCGGAAAGTGTATTTAACCCCTATTATAAATATAGGAAAGAGAGATTAAAACAATCTTCACTACCAACATATCAATAATATTTTTCACGAGAAATTTCTAGCAAATCTCCCCCTAAAATATGCTTTCTTAACATTTGAGTATCTATGTTCACATCAAATGATAACTCTCAACAATTTGTTTGTCCCTATAATTCGATTTTTTATCCGAGGCTTCAATAGTTATATGAATATCTAGAATATGAACGACACTGAATATTTGTTCTAACAACCATTCTTATTAGACCCTGTTCAGATAAACAAAATTGTCATATTGTTAATTCTCAGCCCTAGTGCTTCTTCCTTTATGATGCCTGTTAGTCCAAATGAACTCGGATTGACCCAATCAACAGGCGTAACCTTTCACTTAATACTATTTGCCTTAACAAGATAAACATGTGTATTTATATGATGTAAATGAGAAAAAGATAACACAAGAACAGAACTCACAGAAAGGATTCCCCATCCAGTGGGTACAAATGCTAAGATGCAGGCAAATATGTCAGAGATCGATAAGTCCGTAAGTACAACTGCAACGACTACACCAGCAACTGCCACCAAAAAGGATAGGCCTTGGATGAAGCGCAACAAAAGCTGGAAATTTACAGAGATTTTCTGGCTGAACGTGAAAACCTGTGAAATCAAAGATGAAGTGAGGATTCTAATCGCAAACAGCTAACAAGCATTTGAAAGTTGGTAGTTCAGCAGGTATGTTATAGAACATAATTCCAGACCTTGAAAAGAATTATAAGCCCAAGCAGCACAACCCATGACAGGCCATACACCTACAGATATACACAAACGTGGTCACATAAACACAATATACCATGAGCATAAACACTAAAGCAAAATAAGGATACTCTCAGAAAATAGCCACAGTACTTTTTTAGGAGCCACATAAAGTGAGTTTCTTACTAACTCCATTACAACCTAGCCGCAGCCAAAACCTAGACTGTCTTCAACATTAGACTTTGATAACAATCCAAAATAAATGGCACCTAAAAGTTAAAAAAAAAAAAACTAGACACACGGCACAGTTAAAATTGCTACCTAGCGACTTGATCAAAGCTTTCAATACTAAAGGTCTACCTAATGCATGCTCCTTCCAGTGAAAATAGGTCTCCCTAATGCGATAATTTAGTAACACTATTCAACAAGTATTATCTGTGGCATTCGTGAGTCTGCAAGAGGCAGATAGATAATGTTCTTTAGTACTCTGATATATGTTGTTTATGTCTGCAAATTTAACTCTTTACAGTGTCCTAAAAGCTATACCTCAGGGGACAGGTAAAACAATTACTTGGTTTATGACAAAAAACAATATACAAACAGCATTTGGCAATAATATTAACCGGCATAAGAAGGGAAAAGTGCATCCACTTTTGAAGAACATGTTACCGTCAATGATGTATTTGTTCCTTGCACATGCAACTTGTAGACAATGCCATACTGGAAGATGAAAAATCTTAGACTCAAAATTGTTTCTGCTAATCTTCCTCCAAATGTGCGAATATGAGCCTGCACGACCAATATAGTAGCATCAGTGACAACAAAATTAAAAAGAGAAATGATACTCAAACTGGATGAATGTGAATGACCCTGGTACACTTGGAATGGAAGCAGAGAGTCCACTAGTCCAGCCAGCCCACACTAGTAAATACAAGGCTTTGATAAAACTGCAAATATTTAACATAAGGGAAAAGTATCCTTTGAATAAGAGTTTACTTCTGTTACAGACACAATATTGTTAAATGAGGAGGGGGGAGGGGGGAAAGAAACAAATTGTATTCCCTCTATCCCGAAATGTCTCTACTTTTTCAGACGTCCCAAAATGTATATCTTCTTTGCAACTATGGAAAATTCTCCTCCAATTTCCTATAGAGCTGTCACCTTTCTTGAAAAAAAGAAAAAAAAGACATCCCTTTTGAACACCATATTCAAAGTTAGGATCCGCTCTATTCATTAAAGAGAATCAATCTAGTTAATGATATATGTACTTTTCCACATGTTCCTTTCCCACCAATAAACCATTTAAGGCCCTTTTTTCATTTTAAAGCTCATAAGGAAACCATTGTAGAAAAAGTTTATTCTACCGGAAACTCCCTTACAAGCATACAAATGATGTTCGGCGTTGGTGCTGTTTGTGAGCTTATTTACTGTTGCCCCACTTCCTAAAAAGAGAGAAGTGGAGTATTTTATTCCAATTTTCTTTTTTCGATGTTGTGGCAAAAGTCCTGTAAGGAACCTCTACTTTTTCCATTTTTTTTGTTTTCATCTTTCTCGTCTGATCTCTCTTTTTTCTTTTCCTTAAGCAAAGATCTTCTGTCTAATGCTATACGGATTTAACAGAGGCTCAACTGCTCTTACCTATATGCAGAGTTTATAACATTTGATTACCTATTAAACTACAAACAGTTGAATCTGAGGACTATCTGAAAAGGTAGAATGATAACATGCTGTCAGTCTTACACTATATTCTGGTCAGAAACACCCAAATAACTAGCAACAGAAGTTACTACCGGTTCAAAATTCTCAACAAGTACAAAAAATTTAGGATCAAGGCACAAAGACATCATTGGATATAACCACCACCAAATCAGTCCAAGAGAAGATCAAATACCAGTTCTTCATCCCACCAAGCTTCCCAGCTTTCTTCTCCCTTAACTCCGATTCCACCCCTGTAAAGGAGCCAATTGGTCCAATCTCTGAAATCCTCTACCACCCTATAAGGACAAAGTACACATTAGGCAATATAGTGGAGCAGACTTTTAAATCAGCAGATAAAAAAGTTTGACTTACTTCTGCCACTCAAATCCAGATGGATTGAACAAATAGGGAGCAAAAAGCCAAGAAAGAGCCATAAACCAACTGCTGATGGTAAGAAGAATGTACGACAGTGCACCACGGTTATACCCATAAGCAAGGTACACTACCAGCAAAAGCGCAACTTCAAATCTGGACACAAGAGGATGAACTACAGTGGTCATTTCAATTTAAGCATGCACACTACAGGAGAATTGGAAAACCAGAAGTTACATCAGTAGACAACCCCGTTATGGATTCTGTTAAATAAACATTAAAGTGAAATGCTAAGGAGAAAGGCTACCATAATTCTATCATGAAGCCATTCTCACAAAATATAATTACTCAATCAATTTTTAATTTCCCCAAACTTATCTCAGATAAACTGTCATTCCTTTCCCAGAATGATGCACACACATGCACACTAGCACTCAGAGAGAGAGAGAGTCCCACCCTTTGACAAAGTGACTGCGGGAGTAAAGCCTGTAATTCTCAGAGAATTTAATATGCCGGACGACAAATCCCCTACCAGTCGCTTGATACTGTTGAGAAATAAAAATCAATTTAACATTATATACACATGGAAAAAAATGAAAAGGTAAAGAGAGCAGCAACAAACCCTTGCACCACCATGAAGAATTGTCCGACCAAAGTAATGAGTTCTTGTGCCCAAAGAGAATGTGAAGAAGACAGAACAAAGCTGAAACTGCATTGTGACAAAACTGACAACGGCCTGCAGCAGTAATTGTTCAGAATACATAACCAACAGAGCAAAAGGGGGGAAAAACATAAAAGAGTTTCGATCTAACGAATAGTAGAAGAAATATGCAAACCAGCAGAGAGTTTAGTAACTCTAAAAAAATGCTGTGTATACGAATCACCATACTTAGGGAGAACTACTTTCAATCACCATCTGAAGATGGAATATAAAAATTTGTACTGAGAACTAATTACATTAAAAGAAAAAAAAGTAAACAACAAAAATGATTGGTTTATATACACAATCAGACACTATGGCCAAGGTTGTTCTAATTCAAAAGTCTTCCTTCATTTGAGATAGTACACAATCACCAAACAGGAACATTATAAAAACCACCATCTTCAAAGGACGAGACTTCAGACTGTTCAAGAAATAATGTGGAAACAAGTGCTTTAAGAATATGCACATGATTATAAAAACAGAAACAGGACTAGTGCTTTAAGAATCTGCACTGGCTACCAACTTACAGATATCCAACAGCCTAAGATAAAGTTCAATATCAAGACTTTTGGAGATAAGTCCTCAGATCATCTGTCTGGAGCTCAAATCAAAAAAGCAACACTGACATATTTCATCATTATCTGATTTACTGTACTGAAGTGCAATGTATCTGTTGGATACCACGAAGAAAATGAAATTCCGTAATATAGCAGCAACAGATCCTGCCACTAAATTTAACTTCCTCAATTTCAGTCCGACTAAGTCTGTATGAGATAACATAATGCCAATAGCATGCAAATATGAGGGCATAAACATAGTTCCTAACCTATGGCAGAGAGTATAGGCATATTTTCAAATGACACTTAGAGAACTCTGCTACAAGATGCAGCAAACAGCTCAAATATCTTTCATAAATGTAACCCAGTGTAACATACATAGGGATTAAACTGCACATAGCCGGCTTATATCATTAGAAGGATAAATAGACATGGAAAATGATCATTTACCCTGAAGAAACCAAGCTCCAAGATGAAGCCCAAAACCATGGGCACCGCAGTGAAAATACCAATTTGAAAGAGGAACTGTGTATTTAATGCAGCAGTAAGGGCAGTGTTCTTCATTAAGTGCGCTCTAACTTCAATGGCTTCGCCAACTCCAGATAGCGCCTGGAACACAATCATGTCAAACCTTCTAAAAACAAATTGAGAATAATCAATCGCCTCTCTGAGAGAGAGAGAGAGAGAGAGAGAGAGTGCAAACCATCTCAACCTCGTAATAACTTGTGCCAAGATCCAGATGTAATTATGCTTTAAGATCATGATTTCTATAACTATAAATAAATATGACAATCACCATATAAGACAGAAATGTGCATAAGCAAGACATGCATCTGCTTTCTTTTAGTAGCATATAAAAGATTTTCTAAAAAGACACGACTTGTAGTACACTTTCCTAAGACAGTATAAGCCTTTCAAATGCAGAACAGCTGGCATATGCTTTACAGATATAGAATGCCTGCAGTATAAAGACATAGTATTGGTATCTGAAATGAGAAAAATCCAACATACCAAATAGGCCTTCCCGTATAGGAAAACATAGACAGTCAGCACTGTTAACTGCACAGACAACAAAATGGACTTGTTTAGGGATAAATAAAAGTAGCACACATATGATAAGAGCATCATGAAGCTTTACATTCATAATCGGAATGCAACTATGTTCCTTGAATTTTTAAATGCATTAGTGGCTCAGTTATGTTTTCAATGTTCAGTGTAAATTACTTAACTATTACGCAACAGACATTCAAAACTTCAAACCTTCATACAACAGTACATTCTGGTGGTAAGTTGGTAACAAAGCATTATTTTCTTAAACATCATGCAACACAAATTCATACAGCATCAAGCCTAGAAACTAAACCATAGAGACAACACACCACAAAAACTTGACCCGGGTCAAGCTTTTGTCCGATTCAAGTTAGGGTCCGCCTATGGATCTCGCCATTTAAACAAGCTCAACCACATATGTACTTTCCAGTCATTCTATCACATCTAAAATCATACCCCCTTTCAGCTCCCTATTTAATATATCATTTACCACCATCAGCTCGAAATATATTGTTCGTTTGTCAATGCACTAGGCAGTCTCCATTGCATTTAGCCATATGCCCAAACCCTCTCCCTGTCTCACCTTTTCCTCAAGATGAACCAACTCTATGTATGAATAACTGACAATGTTCTCATATTTCCTACTATCCTAATTCAATCTTAATATCATACACTCATTTATCAACATATGGTTTCTTATGATCCAAAATTTTGTAGTCTTAGATTATAGCTGGTCCTATAGGAGTATTACAGAATCTACCTTTCAACTTAATGGGTACTCCAGGGTTACGTGATACTCCCAAAACACCTCTCAACTCAAAGTTATTCTATGAACTCCTCATCCTCCAACCTAAAGATCTTTATGACTGATTGATCCAAGAACTGAAAATGCTCGCTTTTTGAAATTATTAATTATCCTGTTTTACTATCTGCCATCCTTAATTCTATTAAACTTGACTCCATGTACTAGGATTTTGTCCTTAGCCTTAACCTCTAGATTTAGAGTACTACCCCAAATATCCAGCTTTGAGTTAACTCCTACTAAAGTCTTGTCAACTATCTATCACCTGCCAAACACACACCCCATTGAACCCCATCCTCAATGGATCAAGTAACCTCATATAATTAATAGGAAGAGATGAGGACTAATGTTGATCCTCCAGGTAAACCTATTGCAATAACAAAGACTCTTGCGATACCTGCACTATTTTTCAAAATACCTGCACTATTTCACATTGCTATATTTTGTAACTCCTCTCTTTTCCTAAATCAACCATATCTCATCTCTGTGAACAAAAATCATAAGCAGTGAAGAAATCGAACAAGAATGAAAGATGAATGCCAGCAAACTAAATGATATAAAGATAATGATGTCGCTACAAAAGTAAAAAACAGAAAAAAGAAAAGCCTAATGTAAAAGAAATTAAAATAATTGCCAAATCCCTGAGAAATAATAGATGCTTAAAATATGAAGCTTCATTTGCTTTTCTAACCTGCATTACCCTTTTTTTTTACCTCCAGTACACCTAACAACAACTAATTATGACTACATATCCAGAGGTAGTTATCATGTGCAAATAACGTACCATTGTACAAAAGTAGAATCCGACAGTGGTAAAGTAGAATGACATCATTCTAAAGAAATCAAAGAGCTGCCCCAGCCTGTATACATCACGACTAAGAACTTGTTCACCATTACCACCAGCAACCTTTCCTTCAAACAGGGCAATCTGATTGAGCCCAACATCCCGTCCTTTCCCAACCTGTAAAACTGTGTTAGACAACTCACATCCGTTTATGTATCAACTGAGGAACTAAGCAAGCTTACCTGGATATACTCATGATGAGTAATATTCCCTTGGCGTAAAGTGGAATTGAATCCTGTATTTTAACACCAGAAATGAATAGCAGGAAAAAAGGAAAACACAACATATAAGACCCATTTGGATTCAACTCAGCATTATTATTTTACTTGGTGATGATATAAGTTAGTGCAAGAAGTGTAACACTAGAATAGTTAAAAGAACCATAGAGCAGGATAAACACCAGATTATATACATGGAGCGAAAATATGCATTACTATATGACAGTTTCATATATATATATATATATATATCTTTGGAAGGGGGGGGGGGGGGAGTTGGGGGGAGGGAGACATAACACTAAATATATGATATCCTCTTATTTTTCTCAAGGATAGTGAGTTCCCCTTCACTTCTTCATAGTACCACAGACATAGCAGTTGATTAGTTTGAAAAGAGAGATGCATTCTCTCCTAGGGCTAAAAGACTATGCACCCCAAGACGATCAACAAGAAAAAGGTCTCCGTGGATGACTATGACTTCCAAACAATCAAGACACTGTATTCATTGAAATTAATATTTTGAGGGGCAGCTGACAGGAAAAAGAAAGTCGAATTTTGGGGCTCTCAAAATTGAACAAAATACACCCAAGCTTTTGTTTTTGCAAATAGCTTTTAATCTATGATTTCTTTTGTTCTTTTCATCAGTAATTTACACTGAAAATGAAAGAGAACAAGGATAAATAGCTATGTTTGGTAAGCAGGTTAACAAGACTAATTTTATAACTTTTTTAGAGACTAAAACCTGTTTGGGTGAGTCAGTTTCAGTTTTAATTTCATAAATATTTTATTAATTTATGTAATTTTGTGACAAATCAGTATAAAAAAATTAAAACTTACGGGGGGGAGGAAAGACTGGGGGAAGGGGATCCACCCCTACGCCTTTCTCTTCGGCGCCACCCAAGGAGAGAAGGGAGGAGGTGGCAGACCACCCATCGCCGAGGGAGGAGGGACGGATACAGCCCCTCTGCTGCACCCCATGAGACGGGGAGGGCCAAATAGAAGAGATCCGGTCCTCTGCCCAACCCCATCACGCCGGATCTGCCCCCTTTGCTGCACCCCGCAAGTGGGGGAGGGCTGAATGGGTGGGATCTGGCCCTCTGCCCAACCCCTCCAGAAAGGGAGCGATAGAGGGGGCAGATCTGCCCCCTCGTCTGCCAGTACAGGACGGAGGGGTGGCTCCGCTCCCTCTACCCAGCCCCATAAGCAGGGAGAGGCCAAAAGGAGGGGGCTTGGGCGGAGACTGGATGAGGAGGCGCCACCCCTATGTCTTCTCAATTTTATTCCTTTTTCTAATTTGTAGTTCTTAAATAAATGTGATTTTGTTGTTGTTGATTAATGTATATTTAAATAATTAAATTTGGGCTCAAGTCCTCAAAAGAGCCCAGATTAAATATTTTAATATTTTTTGATAAGTAAGCCAATCTCATTAGAAAAAGCGAAAATAGTACAAAGGATTATATACCGAAAACACTTAGTCCAAACAGCAAGAAAACTAAGAAAATCAGAAAAATCAACAAAAGGGCAACCTAACACCGCATTAGCCCAACTAAAAAGCGAAAGAAACAAAAGCCCTTGCAACTGCACCAAGGACAAAGAAACATCTTCAAAACATCTATTATTACGCTCCCTCCAAAGACACCACCAAATGCACGAAGGAATCATTCTCCAAATAGCCTTAGCCAATAGATTAGAAAGCCTTCTATGCCAACTCCACAGCACATCCACCACCTGCTCAGGCATAACCCAATGAAAGTTCGTCAAACTAAGGACATGATTCCAAAGCCCTCGCGCCAAGGAGCAATGAAGAAGCACATGGTCCACTGACTCTCCATCGCCGCGACAAAGATAGCACCAATCAGCAATGTAAATACCTTTTCTTCAAAGATTATCCGTAGGTGAGGATTTTCCCGTGCATAGCCTCCAAGCAAAGAAAGAAACCCTCAAAGGAAATTTCGACCTCCAAACCCCTTTCCAAGGAAAAGACAAGCTATTCCTCACGCCAAGGAGCAATATTTAAACATACATTAATCAAAAGATACAAAAAGGCAAAACAAGGACTACAGCATACATGCATTACTCATTCCAGTTCTGCTAATAACTGATACATAAACAAGCATCAGACATGTCATGATGCTTCCCTTTCTGTCTCCATGAAGTTTCACACCTAAACCCCACCCAAAATGGTTATAAAAAGAGGTACACCGAATGCCGCAGGTGCGAATAGCTACCAGACAGAATCGTGAGTGTTACCACCATCCATGAAGACACAAGAGAAGAGAGAAGACAGGTGCTGGCAACTCCCGAAAGGAGAACAAGTCATTCAACCAATAGAGCACCAACAGACAGCAACCCGAAGTAAAAGGGCTTGAGTATAAGCAATAGAACTCAACAATACCAAAAGTACAAACATTTTTATCGTGTCCAAACAAAAACCATACTGGAACAACTTAGCAGACCAAAAAGGTGACAAAAAAGGAGAACCTATCGTATACACAAGACTAAGCAACCACTGAACTATTGCACCATTGCAACAGTCAAGGACATTTTTGAGATGATCAGTTTCACACATCAACAGCTTTAAATGAGTTTAAAGCACATAACAACGAGAGAAATAATATTCACAATGCAACTTCTTGGTGAAGGAAAAGAGTAATACCAGCATAGATATCCTCACTAATATTGATGACACGAGAGGCCTTACTAATGCCACCCCTGGTTATGTGAAAAACTCTGTCAAAAACATCTGGATGGCCATAATGCATTCGGACCCTGAAAGTTAATTATGCCGTCAATATCGCCTAGCCTGGATTTGGGACCTACCTGAAGCAAATGAAATCACTAGCATAATGCAGATTAACTTACTTCAAAGGGTTCGCCAGAACACGCTGACCTAGAGTCACAAAACTACCTTCCTGATTGGACATGAATGAGGCTAAAGAAGATACACTGCACATCACTACAGATGATTACTCAAAAGAAAGTATGAAAATGAAAGTTGTCAGAGAGGAACATTAAAAACAAATAAGGTTTCAGAAGAAATATACCTTCCAGTAAACACATGTTCCCTGACACCAAGAATAGTAGGAGGACGAATACCATGATCAAGCTGGAACTCTTCAAGAAGATTTCTCATCTTCAAGGCCTCCTCAAAATAATTATCCTACAATATGAATAGCAAGACACATCACAACCAATCAAAACTGCAGAGAAAACTTTCAGACACAATCACCATGCACTCCATCAAGAGCTTCACGATAAGCATGACAGAGGGAGAATTCTAGGAAAACCAAATTAAGTGAAACTAATATGCAAGTTAAAAACCATATTAGATAAAACATGGATCATTCATGAACCTGGATTGGATAGGCACAAGGGCTCCACTCAGTATGGAATGTGGCACAAATGGCAAACCGTATAGACTTGGAGTTTATATACAGTCTGCCTTTGGAACTTCAAATCCAACAACTCAGTCTTTAAGTTTATGGATTCATAAATTTAGTTTGATTGTACACAAAAACTCTTGTACCGTTTGGAAGATATTTGGGCATTTAAATTGCACTCTTCAAGAGTATAAACAAAGCCAGAAAAGCCAAAACTGTTTGATTAACAAAAATATTTAACTCAAATGAAATTGTGCCACTTTCTGAACACAGTTCACTAGTGTACTAGTATGTTCTGATAAACGTTGGTAAAACCAGAAGGAAAATAACACACACCAATCTAAAGGGAAATTAAAATACAGTAGGGATCACCACAAGAAATCATCTTTTAAAAGAGTCCAAAGAAAATAAATCAATCCGCAGACGTGATAAATGTATCCCTTTGAACGTCATTTCCAGTCATATCAATAAGGCTCTAAGGAGTACAGGTTATTCCATCATTGGTGCACTACGTTCACATTCCCCCCTTCTATTTCAGTTCCTTTACATCATTCTATTATTTTTCTATAAAAATGAAAGGCCAGCCCTGAATGAGTTGATCCCCCTTCTCCTTTTATGGATATGGCACCACTCTGAGAGGAAAGGGGGCTCAGCCAGTCCTGAATCATACTTAAGTAACGCCACCGTCACCGGAAAAGTGTTAAGCACAATAATTTTTTTTTTTTTGGGGGGGGGGGGAGAAATTATTCATCAGGTGAGACAAGAAATGTATAGGAATATGATTGAACAACAATCCATGCTGTTTTCAACTATGAATCAAGAAGCAAATAATGTTAAAAAATCAACCATGACACTCATCCATATTCTTGTCTACTAACCATGTCAGAATCAATGTAGAAAATCAACAAGCACTGTTAACCATGTCAGCTTCAATGTATGATCTAATTCTTTTGGTATCTGTAGGGAGAAATAATGATTCTTCTTCACATAGCATTTTTTTTTTTTTATGATAAGTAAGCCAATAGAAAAAAAAGATACAAAGCAACAGAGTCAACAGTACAAAAGGCTATACTGAAAACCCTAACACAAGCAAACTAGAAAGCTAAGAAAATCCGGAAAACCCGAAAAAGGAGAACCCAACATCGCATTGGCCCAAAGAAAAGCGACTGTAAAACAAGACCCCTTAAACTATCCAAAGACCGCTCAGAATTTCGAAGCATCTGTTGTTCCTCTTTTCTAGAACTGCCAATGATTGGGAGTTGGATGATTTTGCGGCCTTTTACTTTTGCTGTATGGGCAGGTTGTTAGGAGAGGGGAGGTTGATAAGATGAGGTGGCGGGATTCCAAAATCGGTGCCTTTTCGGTCAAGTCTATGTTTAGACTTCTTTCGAGGGAATCTGATTTGGGCTCCCTTGTCGTCAGTGCTGGAAGACTTTGGCTCCCTCTAGAGTTTCTTTTTTGGCTTGGGAGGCTGCTCATGGGAGAGTTTTGACTATCGACATCTTAAGGAGGAGGGGCCTTTACTTGACTGATTGGTGTTTCTTGTGTAAATGCGAGGGGGAGTCTGTGGATCATCTTTTCTGCATTGCTCGGTGGCTAGAGGGTTGTGGACGTATTTGTTTTGCGTTATGAACCTTTCTTGGGTTATGCCAAGGAGGGTGATCAAGGTGTTGAGGGGCTGGAAAAAGAAGTTCGACAACCCCATTGCTTTGGCAGTGTGGAGGATGATTCCTCTTGCTGTTTGTTCTAAAGCCGCTTGTAGCACCAAACTCCAAATTTTGGATAAACAAAAAAGGGTTTACTAAGATAGGGTTCTAATATTGATGCCATGAATTGTTACCATGACAATACTTCCTTTAACTGATTGAATTTTTCTTGTTTGAAAAGCCATTCAAAACCAAGTTGATTGAGTCATGGGGCTGAAAACAATAGATCACCTGATTCATGTCAATTGTCTGAACTGCATTTCCACGAGTAAATATGATTGCGTGGTTCTGGTTCTCAGGCTTTCCTTCACCAAGTTTGGGATTTCCTGGCAATTTTATGGAGTATATTTCCTGCAAAAAGTTCAAAATTAAAAAAAAAAAAAAAAAAAAGTGAACAGGAAAATAAGTTAATATTCTTGACAGCACAAATAAGAGGGTCACTTTAAAACCATTCAAGAAATCACCTCCACAATATGGACAAAGTGAAAAGACAAACATGAGTAGTTTAACAAGTTCAAGAAAATTTCATTTTGCTAAGACCAGAAATGTCAAAATGTTACTCAAACATATCAAGAGAAGACACGCTTCCAACACTCACGGTTTCAGAAAAGCTGAAATGTATAACAAGACAAAAATAGGCACCTAAATTCCGTGCTTAATCTAGAATCAATAAAAAAGCCATCATGGACCAAGATTCACACAGAGCAATCTTGTTTTTTTTTTGATAAATAACCAATCTTATTAGAGAAAGTGAAAACAGTAAAGGCTCTATACCGAAACGCTCAATCTAAACAAGCGACAAAACTAAGAGAAAATCAACAAAAGGACAGCCAAGCAACGCATTAACCCAACTAAAAAGAAAAAGAAACACAAATCCTTGCAACTTCTCCAAGGCCACGAAACAATCATCAAAACATCTACTATTCCGCTCCCGCCAAAGACACCACCATATGCAAGAAGGAATCATTCTCCAAAGAGCTTGGGCAATCGGATTTGAGAACTTCCGATTCCAACTCCACAACACTCCCTCCACCTTCTCAGGCATCACCCAAGGAAAATTCAAAACACCAAGCACACTGGGAATATTTACCTTTTGTTGCAGAGAGCAATCTTGTTGAGGCATACTGCCCCTGTATCAATAACTGGTACACCAGTGATAACAATCAACAAAAGGTAAATATTCCCAGTGGTGACAGTGATTGTCTAATCACTGGTTTCTGCTAGTTAGTCAGAGATTGGGGAAATGAGGCAGCATACCGTGGTTAACCCTATTTCCAATAGTAAAATACCAAACTGCTCATCCAGTTTACCCACTTTACCAGCAATTTTTTTTTTTTGATAAGGATAACTTTATTAGAATCAAGAAAGGTGACAGTACACAAGAGCTATACTGAAGCACCTAAGCCATACAAGCTACAAAACCAAGGAAATCAAAAAAATTCAAGAAAGGATAGCCTAGAACAACATTAGCCCACAAAAACAGAGAATTCATCAGCTTGCCCTTCAACCCTTCAAGAGACAAAAAGGTGTCATTGAAACATCTATCATTCTGCTCCCACCAAATGCACGAAGGGATCATCTTCCACACAGTCGAAGCATGGGGGTCTATAAACTTCCGCCTCCAACCACTCAACACTTCAGTCACCCTGGATGGCATAACCCAACAATAGTTCATAATGCTAAACACATGGTACCAAAGATCCCTAGCAAGCATACAATGAAGGAGGATATGATCCACAGATTCCCCACAATTTCTGCATAGGAAGCACCAATCAAGAATACATAAACCCCTCTTTCTAAGATTATTGATAGTCAAGACTCTCCCATGGGCAGCCTCCCACACAAAAAAGGAGACTCTCATAGGGACGGAGGACCTCCAAATCTGCCTCCATGGAAAAGTGACGCTAGGATTGCAAGAAAGGATCCCATACATCGACTTCACGGAAAATTTTCCAGATCTGGACCCCACCCAACTCAGCCTATCTTCAAACCCACTACGAGGGACCATGGGGTAAAGAAAGGAGAAGAAAGATGAGAAAATCTCCAACTCCCAATCATTAGCTGCCCTAACAAACTGAATATTCCAAGCACCCCAGCAATTTTTTAACCTTAGAAGGATGCTATTTTCCTTCATGCTCTCATACGACCAATCCTTTTTTATCGAGTCAGTGACTGAAGTATTGTAAAAATACTATAACAAAAATTAAACAAAGCCAGTAATGAAACAGGGGCATGTGCTCATCTTCAGATTTTTGAGAACAAATATAACAAAATAAGCCATACATGTTGACATATAAAAAAAAAAAAAGAAGTGTTACTTGTTTACACATAGATAACCAGTCAACAAAGGAATTAGAAACTCATGTCTGAAGCATTGAAGGACAAAGACAAAGACAACTTTCTTCATCGAACAAGAAAAACAAGCTAGCAACCCTAACTTATCTAAAAACAGAAGTGGCAAGGTAGCCAGTACAAAAATTGAGGGACAAAAGAAAGAGGCGACAAAACCTTATCTTTCCCACTGATATCAGCTTTCACGAGCTTTGAGTAGAATTCAGTGTGGGATCTACCATCCTTCGGAGTTTCAATAACATCGATAAAAGCGACTCGAAGAGCTTCATTTCTAATATCAAAAGGAAATAGGAAACATCAAATATTTAACAAGTCAGTATCCAAAGCAATTCCCAGAAGATAAAATCACTAGAATCAAATTTTTTAAGACTGCCATCCTGAAAACAAATTTCACAAAATGCTTTTTTGTGTGGATAATTTGGTGCACAAGCAAAGGTCACCTCTGCATAAGTAGTGCAATATCAGCAGCCTCAGGTTTTTGCTCCTCCTTCTGTTTTCCATATATTTGACATGTAACCACATAAGTGAACTTGAGATCTGCCTGAGCCCGCGCTTCAGGAGATAGCTCAAAACCTCGAGTATTAGTTGCATCAGTACTAGACACCGCAGCTTCCAAATCTGATATTGCTAACACATGATAAGGTAACTGACCCCATGCGGGATAAAGCAACAAACTACATATTTGATAGTGCTAACCTTCAGAAGTTGTTCTCTCCAAATAAGTCTGAAGCATAAGAGCTTTTCTATAGTACATCATCCCACGAACTGCAAATCTCAAACCATTTAGCATTTTATTTGACAGGCCATCAGTATATTAATACCAGCATACATGCACATATTGGAGTAAATGGTATCGACTAAAATCCAATGAACTCATTTTGGTAGATACAGACACGAAGAATGTCCAAACAATCTTGGGACCTACAACTACTAACACTTTTCAAGCACTCAGAGGATTGAAATTCTTGCCCCAATCATTACCAACTGAAGTAAACATATGGCAAGGAGACATTTTCACAACTAAACCAAAAGGATATTGCAAAGAGGAGAAAACGTCTACCAGTTCTGGCCAATGTTTGTCCCCTGTAAGAAGCCCAAAACCGAAGTTCAAGGGTATCATTCGGGCTATTCAAAAGCTCAGAATCCTGTGTATTTTCATGACGATTAATTCGAGCAAGGAAGTTCTTCCACTCATCTGCAGTGAAATATGATTACTGATCAGAAAATCAGCCACATATACTAGACAGCACAGAAAGCTACAGTCCACAGGGAAAAATGCAAGATAAACATTTAGTAGACAGGAACGTATCATAGGTAATAGTTGAGAAAAGTCTAGCAACTAAATACCACCACTCTAATTTCACGTAGCTATATATAAAAGCATAAGAACATCTATAAGCAAATGGTTGCTTCTCTTTTTCCTCTGTCGCAAATAATAGGTGATTTTGGGAGAATCATTGGAAATTCTCCCAGTCACAGGATACCTATGGAAGATCGGATGAACAATAGGATCGGTGCTTTAAGAAAAATGTGAACAAGTTGAAAAAGATATAGGAAATGACCAACTTTGCAATTTTCCTTGCCAAGGATCCATTTAGTACTTGACTTTCGACATCATGCCCATTTAGTTCAAGAGCTCCTTAGCATACAAGATGCCAATTACAGGGCTGTTAATAGTGCAGTTCACAGATTGATATGAAAATGATATTTTAGAGAGTAAATAAATAACAAGACATATGAACAGAGATAATAAACCATAAGAATCACAACACTAACAACAGTAAAATGACAGAATGTGCAACAGAAAATTCATGAAAGGAAAATGCAACATTCACACGTAACCAAAAACAAGAATCTATTACTGTCCAACACATGCAAGATGGTACAACGTGTGCATCATATTAACTTAAAGTTTACACTATATGTATAGTAATAAATCCACAATGGATGTTTAAGCCTTTTTGTTACTCAGACAAATAACTTATGTCTAATTCCCCAAACAAGTTACAGATTGCGATCCCAGAAGGGAAAAAGGATTCTAGAAAAATGTCAATGATCAAAAGATCAAGGTACTCTTTTTTTTTCTTTTCTTTTTGGTCAAGAACAAGGAAATTGTGTTTCAGCAGCACCAAACAGCTTCCAAATATGAATTACATGGACTCAAACAAAACTAGGAGAGAAGTAGGAAGTACCTGGATATATTTTCTGGAGGTAAAATAAAATTGATATTCCATCCTCATTTTTCTTTTGGAGTTCACTCACACTGTAAATTACAGTCTCAGAATAATAAGGAGTGAACACACTGCATATACAAAAGGAAAAGATGAGGATGCCATATTCATCAAGCAAAAGTATTGGTACCACCAAAAGCAAACAAGATGCATGAAAGAAAATACGACCTGAACGACATCATCTCACGCACTGGTTTGGGCACAGGCATCTCCATAAAAAGGGAATTAGTGAAGAACTCCAGCCTACGCCTGGCCTCAAGATTTCTGGGAATATTTGAAGCCGAATCTTTGATAGTCAACAATGAATGCAATCTTTTGACATGTGACCTCTGCATGTCTTCCAGAATTACTCAATCTCTCCAGCTATGGAAATAGACATTTCCTTAAAGAAAACTGAAAGGAAAAAAGAAGACAACTCCCCAAACATACCAACTCAGCATCTTGGGGCCACTTCAAATTTGTAAAAAGACGACCTTCAGTCCTTGCTTTCGACAATATATTCCAGGTTTCATAGTGCTCTCTACATATATGCAAAAATTCATGCATTCAAGGAAGAAGTAAAAAAAATGTGCATGAGGAACCATAGAGAAGCAAATTAACAGACCTCATGTTAATAGCAAGGACATCGTGTTGAACCACATCGTAGAGATCTTGAATGGCCTTAACAGCACCTTTTTCCAGCTCTGGTGTTTCAACCCCTTTCTGATAAACGTCAAAAACAAGATGAAATTCCAAATAGCGTCAATACTTTGCCCAGAAAGAAAAAAAAGTACAACTGCAAGTGGAATACATATCAATACGAAGAAATTAAAGAGAGAAAATCTGTCGAAAACATATCTGATGCTACAAGAACTTCATTAAACTATTTCCCCATCAATTAATTAATCAGTCTCTGAAACAGAACAGCTATCTCAGATCTGATCAAAGTGCACTGGATTCCATGCAAAACCATAATGAACCTTCTAACCCTCCCAACAAAGCACCTAAATATTTTCGATCAAATCATTCTAAGAGGGATAGAAAATAAAGATGCCACAACACAAACTCGAACTGTGGTTGCTCAAGAATACACTCTAACAGGAAATCATATCTCATAGTGGGAACCATAGTTGAGAGAATCACACTCTCCTCTGCACTACCAAACAAAATGACAGTCCAAAAATTTTGTATTCCTTTGACATAGCAAGTGGTAGACCAACAGATACAGAAAGCACAATGAAAATGCAATGCTCCAATAACTGGACTTTTGACAAATACAATATTCAGAACCCTTTCCAGGTCACTGTTTGATGGATTCAGATACACATACAAATACAAAGCCACCAGTAAAATGATAAACAGATATATATTCATTCTGAACTTGAAATTCAAATTGATTCAAACATTTCTTTGCATCACATCTGATGAGCATACAAATAGTGTCCAATGGATTTAAGGAACTGCATACAAAAAATCAAGTAAAAAAAAACTGAACAGACCATAATATACTGGTTTACAGGTGAAAAATTAGATTTTCTTTTTCCACTCTGTCTCGCTCTCTTTTTGAAACTTGAAGCTTCTTGATTACTTCTTATTCTACGCATATTTTGCACCTTTTAACATTTGTTATTCTTCTTTTAAAATTCTACTTTACACTTATTTTGTTCATATATTAGCTAATTAATGACTCGTTGCCATATTGTATGCTAGATTTTCAAGAACCAATCTATAGCCGATATCATATCCTTGCGATAGCCTATCCCAGACTTCCAAGAACCTATTGTAGTGCCCTGTCCGTATCCTGTTGTTTCCATATCCCTTATCCATAGAAGTGAGTAAGTGACCCCTAGTTGTTGAAAACATATAGCAGATACCGACAAGTGTAAAAAGCCTTTTTCCCTAGGAATTTGCAACAATCAATGAACAGTAAAGATGAGGTCAATTATACGAACCAGAATTCCCATCAGTGCAGTGACTCTAGTAATCACAAGCGGCAGCTTATCAAGTACAAAGTCGACATGAATATTCTTCTTGTCGATACTCAAACTAATATCTTCATATATCCTTTGAACCCTGAGACAATAGGAGATAATTACAGAACAAACCTTATGATAATTATGTTTATCAGTTTATGTATCACACATATCACAGAGCCAACAAATCACATGTGCGGAATTTCGTAAAAACAGACCACATCTGTCCAACATCATCCAGTATATTAGTCAAGATAAGCTTAATCAAATAGTAGCACTCCTGAACAGCATATTTCATGTAGTCGTCCCTTGAGATCCTTTCCCAGAGCTCATCTTGTGACTCTCTAGTCTCTATCGCAATATCCTTAGCCAGAAATACCTGCAAAATTAGAAAGAATTAAATGCGTACTATACATGAATCAATGGAGATCCACATTTGATCAAGAAACAGGGAAATTAACTGAGAAGAAAAAGAAAACAGAAAATTCTCAAAGCAACTGAATTACCTTGCTAGCAAGTAGAAAAAGAGGCCACTGAACCAAGGGAAGATTTCCAGAATTTTTTGGCATAACAAGCAACTCCATTTCCCTGTCCAAGAGAGAGAGAGAGGAACGAAGGCCAGAAACAAGTGGGACCAAAGCATAGTCAGTAGAGCCAATCCTAACAACGCAATAACAACTAATTGAGTAAATTTGAGAACTCACAAGTTAGTAATATAATCTTCGTCCCTCAAATTTTTTATGATCTCATCCCAAAAGGGAGCAAATCGAGCAGAGTCCACCTTGTTCTTCTCTAAGTCCTTCAGATAGGATGCAGCATTAGCGTGCTATAAACTATATTCTCAAGTATCTTTAATTAAGACACTATGCTTGCAGAACAATTTCAGTTACTTAGAGGACAGATTCTACCACGATGGCTTTGAATTCATGTAAAGGAATCAGACCTCCAAAGCCAAATATAAAAATATTAGCAATTGTCATCATCATGTGAAAAACAACAGGGACATGGAAATCAGAGGTCCATTTTCAAGACCTTCTGCTGACAAAGAACTCGAATGCCTAGACTATTGTAATTGAAAGCACAATGACCTAAAACAATCATAGGCATCGATAAATATTTTTAGATTTGCATTACATGTTGAGCGAACCTCCTGTTAAGCGTAATTGATCTTTTGTAATCTGAACAATGAGAACTTTTCTACATCATCAAGTTATGTGATTTCCCCATAGAGATTTCATTACAAAGCCAATTTTTCCATTTTTTTTATTTTTGGTTTTTCTTTTCAAGGGATGACTCACCTGAGTGGAAGAATGGCGATTCCTGTAAAAGACAAATTGCATTCAGATTAAAACAAACAAAAAAGGCACAAAACACAATCAAAAACACCTGTTAGCCGGCAAAGAACTGAGGCTTGAGGGGCTAAGAACAAATACTGGATAAAACTCAAACCTGTTGGGAATAGGAACGTGAAGGGTGTCCACAAAAGCTCCAGGAAACTGCTCAAAAAGTTTGTGAAGGGCTTCCAATGACCTAATCTGAAGATCATGACACAAACAAAGGGGCAGCAATTTAAAGCACTATTCAATTGAGGTGCAAATTCTTGGGAAAAGAAATGTCCCCATTTCCCTTTTTTTTCTTTTTCTTTTTTGATAAGTAAGGATAACTTTATTAATGAACCAAGGAAGGTGACAGTACAAAAGAACTATACTGAAGAACCTAAGCCATACAAGCTACAAAACTAATGAAATCAGAAAAAACTGAGAAAGATAGCCTAGCACACATTGGCCCATAAAAAAGGAGAACTCATCAGCTTGCCCTTCAATCCTTCCATAGACGAAAAAGTGTCATTGAAACATCTATCATTCCTCTCCCTCCAAATAACCCACCAAATGCACAAAGGGATCATCTTCCACACAACCGATGCCAGGGGGTCAGCAAACTTCCTTTTCCAACCAAACAACACATCAATCACCCTGGAGAGTATAACCCAATAATAGTTCATAATGCCAAACACATGACACCATAGATCCCTAGCAACCGAACAATGAAGGAGGATATGATCCACAGATTCTCCACTACATCTACAGAGGAAGCACCAATCAAGTAAACAAAGACCCTCCTTCTAAGATTGTTGATGGTCAAAACTCTCCCATGGGCAGCCTCCCACACAAAAAAGGATACTCTCATAGGGACGGAGGACCTCCAAATTTGCCACCATGGAAAAGGAACACTAGTATTGCAAGAAAGAATCCCATACATCGACTTCACAGAGAATTTCCCAGATTTGGATTCCACCCAACACATCTTATCATCAACCCCACTTTTAAGGGCCTTGGGATGAAGTAACGAAAAGAAGGCTGAAAAAATGTCCAACTCCCAATCATTAGCCGCCCTAACAAACTGAATATTCCAAGCCCCCCCACCAGAATTTTCATCCCAATAGTCCATCACCATAGCATCTTTATCTCTGGCTATGGCAAAAAGAAGCGGAAACATAAGTCTCAAGGGTCTCTCCCCGCACCAAAGGTCACTCCAAAAACGAACTCTGCTGCCACAACCCACCACAAAACAGATGTTCTCGCTGAAGGCATTCCACCCATTGCTGATGAACCTTCATAGACTAACTCCATAAGAACCTCCATTCCGGAGGGTCCTCCACCCACCCGCCACACTCCCATACTTCTCCAAAACAATGTTCCTCCACAAACTATTATGTTCAAAAGCAAAGTGCCACAACCACTTCCCAAGCAAAGCCTTGTTGAAAGTGGACAGCCGCCTAATACCCAACCCTCCATACCTAATAGGGCTTATGCTCGGCCTCCTTTTTCTTTTTGTTTTACAGAGTCGGTGGATTAGGGTACTTTTTAGCATGGGGACTCTAAAACATTGAGTTGGCCTCCTTTCTCTTGTGACCCTAGACCACCAGCCACCGTATAAGCAAGTTCTTCATTTTTAATCAAAGTTTTCATTCTATCTGTCTGTATTCAATTAAAATATTTCATCATGCTTCTTTTTTTTGTCCCTTTGTGAGGGGGTTAAAGAAAAACTGAAGTGTGATAGAGCTTCATATCGAGCATAAAAAAGAAGGGAGAGTTCCTTCAACATGTTGACATAGATTGATAGGAGAATGATACTACGGTGCACAATGCATTAGATGGACATAAAAAGAAAGAATAACAAAAAAATCTAAAACTAATTAAATTTGGAAAAGTACACCATACCTCTCCCAGACGGTCTCTTGCCCCAAGCAAGAATCCCCAAACAGCAGATATAATGGTGTAAAACACATAGATATCTAAGAGATAGATCTGTACAAGGAAAAATAACAGGATAGAATCAAAATGTTTGTGTGTGTGCATGTGGTGAGAGAGTAGAAAAGCAAAATAAAATGAGCACCACTAGGCAAAGGAAACCAGGAATTGAGATCCAGCACAACAATTAGCTTCTTGAAACCAGAACTTTGCACTTGAGCTATTTTACAAAGACTGATGTGAGGGAGGTACATCATTATGAGTGTCTTTACCCTCAATACACTAAACTGTTGTGATTTTGTCCCTACTAACGTAGTTGCTCTTAGTTATCTCACACATCCCACAAATACTTCCTGGTTAGCGACTTCCCACTTTCCAAGGAAGATGTTGAAGTTATTGCATGACTTCAGATTATATATTTAAATATTTAAATTTTGCCAATCATACCCTCAGAGGTCCAATGAACTAAACTCTTTTGCAACAAGCCACTTATCAGCATTGAAATTTCAAAAATGGACTAATTCAGGGCAAAAACGTCTTTAAAAATTTTACAAAAAAGATGAAAATCCCCATGTATAGATGGGGCGCTGGCGATGACATTCATGGTGCTTCTTTCCCTTATTTCTTGCTGGATTATAGCTACTTCATTAGTTCCTTTCCTCATCCCGGAGAAAATGAAAAAAGGGAAAAAAAAATAACTATTCATAATAAATTTTTCACAATGTTAGAAAGAGAATTCTTTTTCCTTTCAAAATCCAAATAATATACTTCGCTTGAAGGGGTTTGTGCATTATGTCTTTTAAAACAAAAAGAAAGTAGCCATATAATACAAAACAAAACTAACCAAAACCAAAAAAAAATAAAATAAAATAAAACTGTCCCCAAGCCAAAACCCCCTTTACAAAGTTTATTCCTTCTGACAAAATTTAACATGTAACAGGAAGTCCAGGTCCTTAGCACAATTGAAGAGGGAAATTTATTGCCCAATAGGGTAATGGCCTCCTCATTCTGGAAGTATTCATGCCAAACCATTCACCAGATGTATTTTATGTTGGGTAGAAGACTTCTGGGACCAAATTCTTTCACAAAAATAATTAGACCACACAAAGAAATAGGAATAAGCGGAAGTCAAACTTACACAGACCACTGGAGCCCATAAACTAGCAATTGCCAATGCATTATGGTTATCTGCAGCAACAGAAGCAGCTTAAAGAGCCAGAAGCATCAATAAGGAAATTCAATAACTATCCCAATATATTCCCTCCAGTAAGTTAGAGGTGTACTCATGGCCCAACAGATGGGAAAACCTAACATCACATCGCTCACTGAATGCTAAGAACTTAAAACAATATGACCTTTCTCAAAGAAGCGAAGTATTCCGTTAAAAGAATGTTCACATCAAGAGGCAACCAATTCGCTTTCTTTTCTTTTTTTTATGTAATTAAGCTCCATTTTATTAAAAATAAAAATAAAGTGAGAACAGTACAAAGGTTGCACTGAAATCACTTAAGCATACAAGCGAAAAGCTAATAAAATCCTGAAAAAAAAAAAGGACCCCCCCCCCCCCCCCCAACATTGCACTAGCCCAGAAAAAAGAGATTGCATCAAACCACCCTTCAAACGCTACAAAGACATAGCTGGATCCTCGAAACACCTACTATTACAGTTTTCTTTCGTAACTGTAACAGTAGCTTAAAGACAACCAATTTGTGGAAGCCAATGTCAGAACTTTCTTTCTTCCCTTTCTTTTCAGTTTCCTTTCCAGACTTTTTATGCACTACGCATGAGGGACTTTTCCGGCATTATGGTTTGGGAGAAGAGCTTAAATTTGATAATAAGGAAGCCAAAATATATTCTTCTTGCATTGACACAAACAAAAGCTGAAAAAATAAAAACGTACTGAACATAATAATGGCCCATCTATCTTAAAACTAGAGATGGGGGACTTACTTTTAGAAACTAAATCATGCCAAGAATATGTTATGGGGCTCATTGTTACAATGATTTTTGTCGGTTCCACCAATGGCTTGATCTGCAACAACCAACAAAGTAACACACGGACATTAAGAACTGAGCTTTGACATAAAACAATCATGCTGCATGTCACTCACCTGGAGAAAGTAGGCAAAGGAAAATTTTGCACTCAAAATAACAAGCCAAAAGACCATATACCTGCATAATAATCAGCATACTTGATGAAGTTCTGATATTTTCGAAATAGAATCCCAAAATACACAAGAAAAACAACCATGGTCCACATGAATTGTGAACTGCTGGGGTCTAACACTGGAAGTCCAAAACAAAAAATTTAATATATCAACCTCATCTTTTCCCTTTTTTCATTTTTCATGTGAACAGGGTGGATTTATCTTTCCAAGATCTGAACAGAAATCTAACATATTCTAAGGTTATTAGGCCAAAGATAAACAAAAATTTATCTTATTTCTTTCTTGTTTGTTTTTTGTTTTTTTGTTTTTTATTTTCTTGCCTGACAAGGAGAAAGGGAGAAAGAAACAAACTAACAGTCCAAAAAGAAGAAAGAAATTATCATTCATAAGTCATCAGATATATGAATAAAAAGAAGGGAGGGGGGGGGAGGACAAGGATTAGAGATTACTTGATGAAATCAGTAGTCCTCTCATACATGCCACGCCCAACATAATGCCGTTCCTTTGATAAACGACCACAACAGAGAAACCAACAAAAACAAATAAACCCACGAATCAACATGAAGAAATTGAATAAATCAGGGAAATCACAAATTCACGCTTCAAGAGGAAGAAATGTCAAGAGGATTCAAACCTGGCGCATCCACTTGACAAAGCGAATTAAAGGCCAGCGATCACATTGATTAGTTAGACGATGGCATGCAGGTATTCGCATGAGGAAACTAATGAAAAATTGGAAACCGGCATAGATGCCAATTACAATCACATACACCCTGAAAGTAACTGAATCTGCATTTGGTTTGTTCTCTTCCTGGAGAGCTTTCCTGTATGAACAGGCAAAAATGAGAAATGTTAACAATGATTTAACAAAGAGACAAGATGATACACAAAACCACCAAGTCTGAAAGAACGTAATAGAGAAAATATTCAATAATGACAGAGAACTTACACATAAAGGAGACATAAGAAGACTGAAGCAATACTAAACCACAGAAAACGGAGAAAAATTCGAGAAATAGCCACGTGGCGTGTGGTAGAGTATGCACCATACATCATGAGAATGTCCAAAACACCTAAATTCCACAATAGAAACTTCAGCAATTAAAGGACTGTTTGGGAGGCAAGCAATGATGACTTTATAGTAGACACTAGTTAGGCACAACAGTTAGGACTACAGCCACCTAGAGGATCGACGCTAAATATTGTTGACAATGTCTTAGGCAGCAAGAGAAACTTACTCTCAAAGAACTTCATCACAACAAATGTTGGACCAAGACTGAGAATTTCCCGTAAGGTCTTGGCATTAAGCCGTTGATTATTGAATGCAATGATGGTGAGACCCTGAAACATCAAAGCAAAATGTACAAAGAAAAATATGTTCAAGAAAACAATGCATGCGCCATCTTAAATAACACTAAACTCTTTTAACCACAATATTTAGCACTAATGAGAAAATAAGATTCAATAGGATAAGAAAAAGCTGAAGCTGGGGAATCCAATGCATTCAGAGAATAGAAAGGAGAGTGGAAGACAATTTTGAACTACTCGTGGGACACAGACAAAGATATTTTATAGGCAAAAGACTCATTAGCTTCAGAATCTATTCTAGCACACCAAATTAAAGTCATGATACAGGGACCAGAACATAACTCACATTTTAGAGCAAGACAGAGCACGAAGAAAAGATCTCACAAAAGGTTAAAATGAAAAAAGGAAAGACGACAAATCAGCATATTTGGTTAGAGCATTTAGCATATATTCCCATAGAGAGAGGTGCAGCAGAATGGGTGGAAGAGACTTCTATGTAAAAACAAAATGCAAATAAAAGAAGGGAAGGATATGGAAGTAAAAAGAAAGAACAAGCACAATATTAACAGCAATCTCTGCAGCTTAACAAATGCCTGAGTTGGGATTAAACACCCAAACCTGAAACATCATAACAAGAAATATCCACAGACGGTGAAAACTATGATAAAGATGAAGAAACGTCCGGTGCTCAACAAATGATGTTTTCCCTCGACGCTGACTTCTGCCAGAAGCAAGCATATTCTGTGACCAAAAGAGAGAGAGAAAAAATTAAGGCAAAGAAATTCAATTTGCCACCATAAGAATACCAGATTCAAATCCAAATCCAACCGGCATAACAATACCAGATTCAAATCCAAATGCAACAGTCTTCAAATGAGAGACAATAAAATTTGTAGGGTACAAAGTTTTGAGCACAAAATTTACATATTCAAGTTTTGTTCACTTCTTTGCAAAGCTCTGCAATTTGTTCTTATGAACAAAGCCGGCTACTGTTTTAACAGTTCATCAAATCAAAACAACCTAATTCTATTACCTAATGTGTTTGAATCAAACACTAGATGAAGAAATTTCTAAGCATGGACATGCAATACAGAGAAATGAAAGGAGAGAACAGATGTTGGACTTGCTCATTTATTGCAGATCCAACAGGTTATGCTGATGACAGAGGCTTTTTCAGTGCTAGCCAAAACTGGTGCTAGTCCACCTCAGTTCCACCTCCCTTCTCTTTACTTTTGAATACCAACTCTCTCAACAAGGAAAGTATGCCAATAATATTCAGTTCAATCCTTCTCCAACTCAATCTACTCAAAACACTTTAAAAGTTTAAGTCCACGTCAAAATTGTCCACCCATTTTTCTTCATTGGAGAATGGAGCAAGTATGGGAGAAAATTAAGGGAAAAGGTGAACTGGAAGTAACAAGATGCAGCAGTTGAGCTACCTTCTTCAGCCCATAACATCTTAAGATTCCAAGCCATTTTGAAGTGCAAAGCCTATCCCCTACCTAACAAATTGAGGAAGTTCTGATGGAGCTATATTGAGTTATGCAGAATTACCAACATATTCGTGACTTGGATTCCGACCCAATTCCAAATTCAATCAGCAATTTTAACCACACAGATTGTGATCCAAACGTGGATTAAGTGTATTCGATGCATCACAATACTCAGAACTTCCTCTTATCACCTTTTCAGTACAAAATAAATATGATATAAGAGAAGACAGTCGAAGAGGCCCAAACGGAGCATAGCAAAAAGGCTTATATCATCGGCTTACCAACAAAAGGCCTCACAGGTCTAGATGGATCTAAAGTCCTAATCCATAGTGTTAAACTTTTCCTCAGTTTTATAAGCTACTGAACTAAAACAAAAAAAAACAGACAGGGTTCTTGAACAAAACTATCTACCTTTGGTGATATTCAACAAGTTTCACTTCTATTAATCCCTTCTGATGGTAAAGAAACAATAGAGTAGGAGAAAAAAGAAACGGTAGCCCCATGGGGGAAGAAAGAGACAGAATCAGCAAATTCTTGCATTAACAGTCGCAAGCTATGATTTGTGGAAGTGATAGAGATTTAGAGCTTTCCAAGCACGTATGCATGCTTGATTTGTGTTTATAATTCCTGATTTATTTGTAATTACACCATATGTTAATATACAGGTTATATTCAAGTTATAGTTCAAAACAACTCTGCAGGTGTCACACCACTCAAAAACTTCAAGTTAATTTAATATTGTGACTTGTTATCATGTGATCTCTACTACTTAAAGACAACTGTCAGATTTCGCATCAATGACATCTCCGTTGTTAGTAAGTCCCTAAACCCATGTATTATCTTACTTTTCTAAAATAAACAAATGAAAATTGGGGACCTTTCATGGATGACATGTCCCCGATGCTCTTGGTGGTCAATATCATGGAGATCCAGTTGGGGATATCATCCCGTGGGAGTAAATCTGCAGTCCATGCAATAGCGGTTTTGCTCGTCTTCATTTCCTCTATTATTTTGGTTGCCCTTCACTTCTGACTTTATTAAGACTATATGCTACCTTGCTAATGTTAAAGATTAGAACCTCATTTGGTGATCAAGTGAATGCATTGTGTGCAATGGAGAATAAAGCTGAACTGATTTGAGTTCTTAGTCAGTAATATGTTTGCCTTATTGAGCTTTGTTTTTCAAGTTGCCGTCCTTTGATTTGGGTAATTAGCTAACTGATGTTTGATGCAGCCCATTAAGATAAGTTTGAGTTGGCTACTTGACCAACTTGAGATTTGAATCAATGAGAGAGATTCAGAGGGTAATTAGCTGAAATCTATTCGCAAAAATTTTGCATAAGCTGGGATAAAATCCTTTCTACAATACATTATGCACTCTCCTTTTCAGTCTCCTGAAATAGATGAAAATTTCCAAAACAAAAAACATCATTGTCTATTTAAGTTTCAATATTACCTTCACATTAGAATCCATCATATTTTGATCACGCCTTTCTTCGGCCATCTAGGGACAGTTTAGGTAGAGCATTTATTTAATTGAAGGCCCATTGAAAGCTTTCATCACTCTTTTTGGGGACGCATGCAATACAATTATTTGTTTGTACCAGCCTAATAGATACAACATTTCAGGGTGATGGGTGTACAGAGACAAGGAGTTTAGTTAACTCCCTCCTTAAAGTGTATGGAAAAGAAGTAACAGTCATTTGTGCTGTCAACACACTCAGTTACAGAACAGTGTGCGGCATGGTTTGATCCACATTTTATAGTTTTCTACCATTTTACAAAAGAAAATATATCCAACGGAAAGATCATAGAAAATCATAAAATAAAAATAAAAAGTACCCATTACCAACAATTCCTTTTTCCTGATAATAATAGTAACTAGAGCTGTCACAACTTTTATTGGTTCTAAATGACAATTATTCATGAAAGTAAAAAATCTTAAAAAACCTTTCTAAATTGACTTCAGCTATAAGAATCTTGTTTATTGAGGGGAAAAAACTGTCGAGGGTAGTTTAAATATGTCAAAGTAAGTTTTTTCACTTTTGTAAAGTATACCTAAAGGTGATGTTCGGTTGCAAAAAATCTTTCAAATTTGCAGAAAATTTAATAGTAGTGTGAATATTTAGGTAGATTGGAGTTTGTAAAAAGTTGGTGAAACTTTTTAAAGAAATTTAATTGTAGATTGATTTTTATTGGAATTTGTAAAAAAGTGTAGAGAGAGATGTTTTGATGGAATTTTTTAATAAAAAAGTACTAGAGTGATGGGGTTTTTTTCTTTGTTCTCTCTCCACTCCTTCCTTGCTGGTTGTGGTGAGAGTACATTTGGTCATTAGTTTGGGGTTTTGTTAGTAGATTCAGTGAGTGTTTTTCAGAGGTTGTTTGGTTTCGTTAAGATGTCTTTTGTTCGTGATTCTTGCATTGAGTTGAAGGAGCTGCAAGTTTCGATCAATGAGAAAGGGTTGATAAAGTTGTCGGAATGGAGTTTCAAGTCTTTCAACTCAATTCAGATGGGGAAGTGGTGCTGTTTGGATGGTTAACATGACCGACAAGTTGATGGAGGCTGGTGCTGGCAATGATTTTGCCACTAAGTTTAATGAAGCTCATCGTGCATTTTTTGGCACAACGACGTTCTAACAAAGGTGGTCGATACGTTGCAGTGGTAGAGCTTGGTGGAGGAAGGAGGGACTGGGGTGGTGATGGTGCCGAACGGGAAGAATGGCTATAGGTGGTAGATATTGAACCGGGTTTTCCAGGAGTCGGTTACTTCAGTTCTAGAAATGCTAGCATTCGTCCTGAGGTTTCTTTCGCTGTAGCTGTCAGGGCATCCTCTTCGGTGGTTGCCGCCGAAGAGAAGGTCCCCCTTATTTGGCAATAGCGTCTCAAGGGGGATTTAGAAAGAAACTGAAATGCCAAATATCATGCATACAGATTTGGCGGCTAAAGACTCGTCTACCCATAAAAGTCTCATTAATGTGTCCAATAGTAATACAAAGCCTGGGGAGTTGACAGATGCTCTGTCGAGTGATGACGTGGCAGCCAGTAATGAAGCATTATAGAGAGAATTAGTAGAAATGTGGAGGCTAGTCGAAAGGTTGGGTGATTTATTGGGTGCTAAGGTGAATTGGGGCCCAAAGGAGTTGGATCTGTCCTATCATGTTTGCAGTTTTCACTTGAAGGCGCAAAAGGTAGTGACCCAGGCCCATAATTTGGTCTCGGGCCTAGAGAATAATATGGTTTCTAAGGGAGCAATTCTCGATATGCCTTTGCGCTTGGGGGTGGGTCAAATAATGGGCTCGAGCGTGGGTTGTATGAGGCGAGGCTCGTCGTGCATCCAGTTCCATCATTTTCTCATCCCACTGCAGCTCTTCTTCTCGTGAAATGAGTCTCGGATGCGGGGTCACCACTTTTCGGGAATCAAGGAGTGAGCATCAGCGATGGAGGGTGGTGCAGACTGTTTTTCTGATCCTGTCGAGCTCTCTCGTTCGTTACTGGAGACGGTGATTCCATCTGTGGGTGAGCTGTTCGTTGGGATGGGTTATTGTCGGAAGTGGGGGAGTTGGATTTCCCTTTTTAGAAGGAATCTATCGACGGGAGTAGAGTTTTTGCTGAGGGGTCTTGGCAGCGAGAGGGTGTGGTGGTTTCTAGAGACCTTGGGTCTTCAAGAGATGAGATGCTTGATACAGTTTGTGGTGATTTGGTTTGTTCTGTGTTGCTGACTGACATGCTCTTTTCGAAAGATGGAGTTACACAGTATGGGGATGTTGTTAATTGCATCCTTGGAGGTGTTTCTGACTTTCACGTTTCTCCGGCGAAGTTGGGTTTGATTGTTGAGGGTGACGTGGAGGAAAGGGGTATGGAAAGTGCCATTTGCGAGGGTGCGGGTCCTCTTTGGGAGCCATTGCAGATTTGTTATCCCAGTTTCGAAGGGAGTTAGATTCGGTCAAGTTTGAGCCTTCTAGGTGGGTTCTTAGAATGGTTAACTCTTTCCGACATCTGGTGGGAGTCTTTTATGAGGGGTATGAGCAGAAATTAATGGATATTTTTAAAGCTTTAGAAATGGATCGGGCGAGGGTATGCCGACAATCATTTTGTAAGTCGGGTGGGAAGATGGTGCGTGAATTGAAGGGTTTGGTGTCCACTATCAATTATGAGGGCCAGGCTTCTTCTACTTCTACACGCAATAGGAAGGGGGGAGGGCATTTTCTAGTTGATTAATGAAGCCAATAATTCTCAGTTGGAATGTAAAGGGCCTAAATGATAGGGTAAAATGAGGTAGGATAGGTAATTTGGTTCGAGGTTAGAACCTTGATTTAGTTTGTCTTCAGGAGACTAAGTTAAAGGTGATTTCAAGGGTTGTGGTGAGATCTTTATAGGGAGGTCAGCATGTGAGGTGGATCAGTGTTCCGGCTGATGGAGTTTCAGAGGCATGTTAATTTTACAGAGCTCGCGTGTTTTAGAGATGATCGAGAATTGTGTGGGTAGTTACTCCCTCATGGTTATTTTCAAAAATGTTAAAGATGGGATTCAATGGGTTTTTTCCAGGATCTCTGGTCCTAATGATGATTCCAATAGGAGGTTTTTGTGGGATGAGTTGGCAGGAGTGGTCTCTTGGTAGGATATCCCGTGGTATATTGGTGGTGACTTTTAATGTTACTCGTTTTCCTGGTGAAGGACCCCAATGGGGGTGTTGGAAGAGCTATGGATGATTTTTTTGATTTTATATTAGATTGTGGATCGGTGGATATTCTGTTAACCGGAGGTTTATATACTTGGTCTAATAATCGTGCCGCTTAATCGTGGTCTAGGATTGATCAGTTCCTTATTAGTTCAGATTGGGAGATGATGTATCCGGAGATAATACAGCGTAGACTGCCTCGTATGTATTCTAACCATTTCCCTATTATTCTGGAAAGTGGTACCTTTGGGAGAGAGAAGAAGCCTTTTTGCTTCGAAAATATGTGGTTGAAGGAGAGGGTTTTGCGGATAGAGTTAGGGTTTGGTGGAGAAGTTATGAGTTTTCAGGGTCCCTTAGTTTTGTGCTGAATTTGAAACTGAAGGCTTTGAAATGTGATCTTCAAGAATGGAATAAGGAGGTTTTTGGGAATCTTAGTTTTCTTAAGATGACCTTGCTTAGAGAGTAGTCCTTGTTGGATGGGGTGGATGAGGGAGGGAGTCTAGATGTTGAGGGGATGGAGAGGAAGTTAAAGCTCAACAGAGAGTTAGCTCATTTGATTGATTTGGAAGAAGTGAGCTGAAGGCAAAAATCTCGAGCTCTGTGGCTTAAGGAGGGGGATAAATGCACAAAGTTTTTCCACCGTGTTGCTAATTCGAATAGGAGGTTTAATTCTATTTCTCACTTGGTGGAGGAGAAGGAAGAGGTGGAGGATCCTAAGGATATTTCAGATAACATTGTTCGGTTCTATTCTTCTCTGTATGAAGAACCTATTCTTAGAGACCAAAGTTGGATGGATTGGAGTTTGACACTATTTCAGGGGAGAGGAGGCTGAGTGGCTAGAGAGGTCATTTGAGGAGGAGGAGGTGTATGGGGTGGTTAAAGGTCTCAATGGGGATAAAGCACCAGGCCTGGATGGATTCTCTCTTGCTTTCTACCAATTTTGTTGGGATGTGATTAAGCAAGATGTGTTTTCTGTGTTCAATGAGTTTGCTCGATGTGGCAAGTTTGCTAGAAGTTCGAATTCATCTTTTATTGTCATTATCCCTAAGAACCCGGGAGCAATTGAGTTGAAAGACTTTCGTCTATCAATCCTTTTGGTGGGAGTTTATAAGATTCTAGCTAGGATTTTGGCTAATAGGTTGAAATTCTTACTAGATAAGATCATCTCTTCTTCTCAGAATGCTTTTGTGAAGGGAAGGCAGCTTTTGGTCTTAGTGTTGATTGCGAATGAATGTATCGACTCCCGGATGAGGTTGAATAAATCGAGTATGTTAAGTAAGTTGGATTCAAAAAGTATATGATCATGTTAGCTGGGGTTTCTTGTTGTATCTTTTGAGACGTGGGTTTATAGCGAAGTGGTGTCGTTGGATTGAATTTTGTATTTCTACGGTTAACTTTTCAGTGCTAGAATGGTTCACCGGAGGGGTTTTTTGGCAGTACTCACGGATTGCGTCAAGGTGATCCCCTATCTCCGCTTCTATTTGTCATCGTTATGGAAGCTTTCTCACGCATGATGGCGAGTCTAGTTTCGAATGGTATTATTGCATTGCAGATTTTAAGGTGGGAGGTGTGTTAGTGGTGCTACAATTGATGTTTCTCATTTACTTTTTGCTGTTGATACTCTAATTCTGTATAAGGCGAATGTAGAACAATTCATAAGCCATTGGTGTTTGCTTTTGTGTTTTGAGACAGTTTTAGGATTAAAAGTTAATTTTTGAAGTCAAAGGTTATACCTATTGGTAATGTGCAAGACTTGGCTTCAATTTCAGGTTGTAGAATTTCAGCTTTGCCTATGACATATTTGGGTATTACTTTGGGAGCTAGATCCAAAAGCGTGCAAATTTGGGATGGCATTTTGGAGAGGTTGGCTAGACGGTTGGCTGGGTGAAAGCGTATGTATCTCTCTAAAGGTGGTAGGATTACGCTTATAAGGTCCACTTTCTCTAGTTTACCTACTTATTTCTTGTCTCTTTTCCCTATACCTACCTCTATGGCTTCTAGGATTGAGAAGTTGCAAAGGGACTTTTTGTGGGGCAGCAATGTGGGCATCCACAAATATCATCTTCTTGAGTGGGATAAGGTTTGTTCTCCACTCTCTTTATGAGGGTTTGGTCTTCACAGATTGTTGGTGTTTAACAATGCATTGTTAGGAAAGTGGCTTTGGAGCTTTGTCATGGAAAGGGATAGTTTGTAGAGGATTATTATTGCGGCTAACTTTGGTACGATGGAGGGCGATTGGAGCACTTTGCCATCTTGATGAGCGATTAGGGTTAGCCTATGGAAGCATATTCGTAAAGGGTGGGATTTTGTTGTGCCGCACATTCGGTTTATGGTGGGTGATGGGCAAAGAATTCGTTTTTGGCTAGACTGTTGTGTGGTGAGCAAACTCTTTGTTGTTTGTTCCCTGTTGTGTGCTCTTTGGCCCGTTGTAAGGATGGGATGATGGCAGATTATTTTTGGTTGTTTCTAATTCCTTAGTTTGGAATATTCAGTTCACGAGACCGGTGAATGATTGGGAAATGAAGGAATTTACAGCTTTTATTCCATGATTTATGATAGGGCAGTTCGAAGAGAGAGTGAAGATAAGTTAATTTGGAAGGGCACTAAACATGGAGTTTTCTTAGGCCTTATTTATGGTGGTACTACAGAGCCTTTCCCTTGGCGTGGGTCTTAAAGGACCAAAGTTCCTATGAGAGTTTCATTCTTCATTTGGGAGGCTACACATGGTAGAATTCTAACTCCTGATAATTGAAGGAAATTGAGGTGAGAGTTGGTGTTATTTGGATTTATGCAAGTGATGGTGAGTCGGTTAACCATATTCTATTGCATTGTTGGATGGCTAGTGGTCTGTGGAGGTATGTGTTTGGTATTACGAATCTTCATTGGGTCATGCCTAAAAGGGGGATGTTATGTTTTGTTGGGGTTGGAAGTTTGTTGATCCCTTGGCTATGGCAATTTGGAAGATGATTCCACCTTGTATTTGGTAGTGTATTTGGAGAGAACGTAATAGCCATTGTTTTGAAGATTTAGCTTCGTAGGCGGAACAGTACAAGGTGTTTTTATGCATTTTCTTTTCTGTTGGTTAATGCCTTGTGGGGTGTCACTTTCTCAATTTGTTTGACTTTATTAGCTATTTTGCTTGTATGTTTTAAGTAAATTCAGTACAACCTTTGTACCGTCTTCACCTTCATTTTAATAAAATTATCCTACTTATCAAAAAAAAAAAAAAAAAAACTAGAGTTTAGTGAAAAAGTATGGAGAGAGAAGATTTTATAGATTTTTTTTTTTGAAAAGATATTGAAATTTGTGTGAAAAGATGTTGAGTTGAAGTTTGTAATTTTTTGAGATTTTGGATGTTTGGTTGTGAATTTTTTTGTATTCAAAAAGGTAAATTTTTTTAGTGGCCGAACATCACCTTAGCTTGGTACAATCCAAAAAAGAAAGCAAGATCTTAATTTCGATACAAAAAGAACAACTAAATAACAAGTTCAATCTAACTAACACCCAACAATTAAAACACTTAGGGGCATTCGAACCTTTGATCTCAGTTTTGGTTTTTGGAAAAATGACGAACTTTTACGCCATGGCCAACTAAGTTCAAAGCAATGAAGTGACCTGACAAAATAATTATAAGAAACAAAAAGGTCAGCTCCAAGATTCCACCAAATTTTACAGAAAATAAGTTGTCACAGAAATCTCACCAAAAGTACTCGTTAAAATCATCATAGTTTCTCCAGGAAGAATGAGGTGCTCGTCCATTATCATTGTTTGCAGCTTCCTGCACAATTTTGCAAATAAGTCAACCATGAAAGACTGAGATTTCCAGAAACGTCCATGACAAGACTAGTTCCCATTCATGACGTGATTACTTTAATTACCAAGATTTTCAGAAAACAGAAGCAAGGAGTGTGCAAAAGCCAGTGGATGCAACCCCCAACCGAGGTCCGACATTCACGGCTCAGTATCAGACCCAGGCAAAGGCAGAGTCAGCTAGAGACTTGGGTATCCAGGGAAAAAAAATCAGAGTTGAAGGAGGAGTCGGATATGGGTATATACAACTGGAAATAATCAGAACCTGACTGAATGTTAACCTTTTGTGATTTTTTTCCAAATCATTCAAATGGTGCCTTTTACGCGTGACAAAAATCCATTTAAAATCTAGAGCCAGTAAACTTTTCAACTCTAGACTTTTCTTCTTCACAAGCTCTGCCTCACTCAGTCTCCTCCCTCACTCTCAGTCCTCGGTTGCTCAAATCTACTGCCACCACGTCTCACCAGCCTGTTGATTGCACAACCGATGTCATGCAAGTTTTGCCTCTAAATCTCTCTCTTCTTTGTTTCATCATGTTTTCCCTCCTTCTATGTCATCAATTCTCTCTTGCTCTCTTACTTCGCTCGCTTGGTCTACCACCCTGGCATCACCACCACCAAAAACCATCACCAAAAGAAAATCAAGGATTTCTCCCTCTATCTCTCTCTATTCCAAAGTTTTCACTAGCTATTTAAGCCCAAAAGGCCCTGCTCTGCCAGCCGACATCTGAACCCCTGCCAACTAGCTGGCTCAGCTTTGTAGATGGAGCTTGTCGGTGGCAGGGAATCAGAGGTCGATACTGGTCTCGGACTGAGTCGGAGTCAGTCCGCGACCACCTCTCCGCTTGTTCAACACAGTACAAGCAGCTGCCCACCTCTAAAAATAGCCAGCGTAAGAACAAGAGTGATCGAAAGACCTCCTTTCAACTCCTCACAAAGAATAAAAAAACTATTGATAGATGGTGAAAAGATCAAAAGTTTCGCAATCACATACAAAACTACAACTCTTGCAACGCCCCGCAAGAAAAACCTACTTAGCTCACAGGAAATCCAAGGTTTTAATTCTTCAACAAACCAAACTCAACCATTATATCTTAACGTACTTGTAATCTTATTCTTTGCTGTCCAGATTTTTCTGAAACCCTCTTCTTGGTCTCCAGCCAATGCATATTTTAAAGAAAGAGTCAACATTATCGTTCATCCCATCCAATATATCAAACTGATATACTCGATCAAAAACTCTAAAGCTTAAAGATTTTACCCCAACAAGACCGACAGGTATAAAGCACTAAACTAAAGAACTACCAAAATACAGACCCAATAGAAGAAAATAAAAAAATGTCTCTGCTTGGCTGAATGATAAGCAAGAGTAGCACTATACCAACAACGAAATAATAACAGTTCTAATCATCAACATGAGTGTGTAGCAAATGATTGGCTATCGAATTTCAAGGTAACTAGAAAGACATACCGCAGCGACAACTTCATACAAAGGAGAGATTACTTGATCCAAGAATGAGACACTATTATCCTCAGATTTGCAACTGTTGGCTGGCTCCGCAATCGGCTGCCTCAAAATCTCATCCATTTCCCTTACCATCTGAGAATTAAATTCATGACTCAAATAATAATTGAAGTGAGGTGAAAAAAGCAGGGAGAATTTAAAAGAAAACTATAAGGCACACGTAACAAATTTCAAAGAAATTCAGCTTTAAAAATGCAGAGAAGTTTGTAGTCTGTCAAACAATAACCCCACCAACAACATTGTGCTAACAAGGAATAAAAATGTCTGGAAAACCATGTCAGACTGCCTCCCCCCAAACAACAAAAAGAAGCAGTCTTATTCTAGAAACAGCTTTAAATTGAACTTAATTTCCTGCACCCAAATACTTAACCTTGAGCAAATACCAATGGCTGAAAAGTGAAAAATTCAAGACAAACAAGCACACAATAAGTTCTTTTTTTTTTTTTTTTGATAAGTAAGATCAATTTTAATAAAAAAAAGTGAAAACAGTACAAAGATTGTACTGAAGAAACTTAAAGCATACAAACAAAGAAACTAAGAAAATCAGAAAATGACACCCCACATAGCAGAAACCCAACAAAAAAGAAAATGCATAAAAACACCTTGCAAATGAACTAACGAAGCTAATCCTCAAAACAACTATTACGCTCCCTCCAAAGACACCACCAAACACAAGATGGAATCATATTCCAAATTGCCATAGCCAAGGATCCAAACTTCCTTCCCCAACAAAACAACACATCAAACACCCTTTTAGGCATTACCCAATGAAGATTCGAAATACGAAACACATAAGCCCAAAGACCTAGCCATAGAACAATGCAATAGAATATGGTCGACGGACTCACTATCCCTCTTACATAAATAGCACCAATCTATAACATAAACTCCACGCCTCCGAAGATTATCAATTGTCAAATTCGAGAATGCGTAGCCTCCCAAACGAAGAACGAAACTCTCATAGGAACCTTAGTCCTCCAAACCCCACGCCAAGGGAACAACTGAGAAGTACCACCATAAATAGAGGAGTAAAAATCTTTAACAGTGAAAACACCATCCTTATCTCCCATCCAAATTAAACTTATCTTCACTATCTCGACGAAGCCATAGCGTAAATCATGGAATAGAAAGCTGTAAATTCCTTCATTTCCCAATCATTGGCAGACTCAAGAACTGAATCTCCCAAACTGAAGAAAGAGTACAACCACAAATAATCCCACCATCCCATCCTTACACCGGGCCAAAGAGCACACAACAGGGAAACAAACAACGAAGAGGACTATCTCACACCAAACATCATGCCAAAACCGCACCCTACACCCATTACCCACCACAAACCGAGTATGCGTAGCAAACAATCCCATCCCTTTACGAATATGCTTCCATAAACTCACCCCAAAAGCTCCTCGAGAAGGCAAAGTGCTCCAATCTCCCACCATTGTGCCAAACTTAGCCGCAATAATAATCCTCCATAAAACTATCCCTTTCATGGCTCCAAAGCCATTTCCTAACTTTGTTAAACACCAACAATCTCCGAAGACCCAACCCCCAGAGGGAATGGGAGAGCAAACCTTCCCCCAATTCAAGAAGATGAAATTTGTGACCTCCCACATTGCTGCCCCATAAAAAGTCCCTTTGTAACTTCTCAATTCTAGAAGCCACAGAGGAAGGAATGGGAAAAAGAGATAAGAAAATAAGTAGGTAAACTAGAGAAAGTGGACCTTATAAGCGTAATCCTACCACCTTTAGAGAGATACATACGCTTTCACCCAGCCAACCGTCTAGCCAACCTCTCCAAAATGCCATCCCAAATATGCACGCTTTTGGATCTAGCTCCCAAAGTAAGACCCAAATATGTAATAGGCAAAGCAGAAATTCTACACCCCAAATCGAAGCCAATTCTGGCACATTAGTAACATTCAATCGGAATCACCTTTGACTTAGAAAGATTAACTTTCAAGCCCGAAACTGCCTCAAAACACAAAATAAACATCCAATGTTTCTAAACTGCTCCACATCGCCCTACACATAACAAGAGTATCATCAGCAAACATAAATGGGAAACACCAATACCTTCACCACTAACACCTCCCACTTTAAACCCAGTGATCATCCCATTAGAAACTAACTTTTCCATCATGCGTGAGAAAGCTTCCATGACAATGACAAATAAAAGAGGGAGAGGGGATCACCTTGGCGTAAACCCCGTGAGTACTACCAAAAAACCCCTCAGGCGATCCATTAACAAGCACCGAAAATTTAACAGAAGAGATGCAAAATTGCATCCAACGACACCATTTTTCCCCAAAACCACAACCTCAACATATAGAGCAAAAACTAACATTCACATGGTCATAAGCTTTCTGGATGTCCAATTTACACAACATACCCGGTTCATTGGACCTCAACCGAGAATCAAGACATTCATTCGCAATCAACACGAGTCCAAAATCTGTCGGCCCCTCACAAAAGCATTCTGAGTGGAGGAGATAATTTTAGATAACAAAAGTTTCAGCCGATTAGCCAACACCTTAGACAAAATTTTGTAAACACCTCCCACCAGACTAATAGGACGGAAATCTTTCAACTCAACAGCTCCCGGCTTCTTAGGTATAAGAACAATGAAAGATGAATTCATACTTCGGACAAATTGGCCGCATCTAGCAAACTCATTGAATACAGAGAGCACATCTCCTTAATGACATCCCAACAAGTTTGATAAAAAGCAATAGAGAAACCGTCCGGGCCCGGTGCTTTATCCCCATTTAAACCACTAACCACCCCATACACCTCCTCCGCCTCAAAAGGCCTTTCCAGACATTCAGCCTCCTCCCAGAAATAGTGTCAAACTCCAAATCATCCAACATGGGACGCCACAAATAAGATTCTGTATACCAGGAGGAATAAAAATGAACGATGGTCAGAAATATCCTTAGGATCATCCACCTCGACACCCTCAACCACCAAATGAGAAATGGAATTAAGTCTCCGATTCAAATTGGCAACACGATGAAAAAATTTGGTGCATTTATCCCCCTCCTTAAGCCACAAAGCTCGAGATTTGTGTCTCCAACTAACTTCTTCCAAATCAAGCAAAGAATCTAATTCCCGATTAATTACTAACTTCCTCTCCAAACCCGCCTCATCTAGACCCCCTTCCTCATCCATCCCTTTCCAACGTAGATAACTCGCTAAACAATCTCAACTTGCGAATGTGAAGAACACCAAAGACCTCCCGATTCCAAACTTTAAGATCACCCTTCACAGCCTTCAATTTCAAATTAAGCACAAAACTAGGGGACCCCGAAAACTCATAACTACTCCACCATCCTCTAACACGCTCCACAAAACCCTCCTCCTTCAACCACATATTCTCAAAGCGAAACGGCGTTTTCCCTCTACCAAAAGTATCACTCTCTAACATAATAGGGAAGTAATCAGAATACATACGAGGCAAACGACGCTGGACGACCTCCGGATACAACATCTCCCAATCCATACTAAAAAGGAACCGATCAATCCGAGACCAAGATTGAGATGCCCGACCATTAGACCAAGTATACGAGCCCCCAGACAACGGAAGATCCAATAATCCACAATCCGAAATAAAGTCGATAAAATCATCCATAGCTCTACTAACCCCCCCAATCCCCGTCCTCTCACTAGGAAAACGGGAGACGTTAAAATCACCACCAATACACCACGGAGACTCCACCACAAGAACACTCCAGACAACTCATCCCATAAAAGTCTCCTATGAGAATCATCATTAGGACCGTAAATCCCTGAAAAAGCCCACTGAATCCCATCATCCACATTTTTGAAGCTAACCGAAATGCAGTAGCACAACACAAGCCAACCCAAAACCGCCTCTAAGACCGCCTCCACGATAAGAATAACCACCAGATAGCACTAGAAGCACCATCAGCCGGGACACTACTCCACTTCACATGAGGACCCCCCCTTAAAAGCCCTCACCACTGCTCTCGAGATCATCTCAATCTTAGTCTCCTGTAAACAACTAAATCAGGTTTCCACCCCCGAATCAAATTACCAATCCTACTACACTTAGCCCTATCATTAAGACCCCTGACATTCCAACTCAAAATTTTTGGCTTCATTAACAAACTAAAGGAGCCCGCCCACCCTTTCTATTACGCCTAGACGAAGCATCCCCTCCATCATAATTAATACTAGACTTTAAGTCCTTATACATCAAACTTCCCAGCGAGATACAGATCATATTTTCCTCATGATTCACCCGATAGTTAAATCGTGAGTAGGTTGAAGTTAACAATCTTACCCAGTCCGATACCCTGCTATTCCCTTTCCATGCCACAAACAAATCAACAAACTCACTCTCATTACCCCTATGGCACACTACGAAAACAAGGCTTGCGCCCTACCGATGGTATGACGAAAAGGAAAGACCCAAACACATTTTCCAACACTTCCAATTTTATGATATAGCTTCTCTTTCCTCCCAGAATTCGAGAATTTACGGTATTACTTGCAATTAAGGTTTCCCATTTATCATTTGATTTCTTTCCCTTATACTAACCTTCACTTATTCCTACTCTGTTTAAATATAACTCCTTCCACCTTCCCTGCTTCTTATCAAACTTCCTGAAGGCGGACGGGGAAACATCAAAAATCTGTCCCTCCTCCACCATTTACTGCCGGATGATAGAAGTAAATTCAGCATTCCAATCAACGCCCAGGAATCCAGGCCACAAAACAACATGGACATAAATGTTTACACTCCATCCACCTCTATGGAACCTCGTCGACAGGGAGTGTTCTGGCACAATTCTGTCATCGCCATTTGTCCCACTGTATCCCCCATTTATCGGCCCTTTAAGCTAGATGGGTACCCTCAATCCCCTGTAGACCACAGATAGGAAGTGCAATTATTCTGGGGAGAAGCTCACCCCCATGCACGGTTGGACTATTCATATTCCTATATAATGGCAAATTAGATTTAACAACGAGCTCATTGAAACAGAAGATCAGATAGGAAATCCCCGGACCACCTCTAAGAGACATCAATCCTTAACCTAGCTAGAAAACCCCAATCCGAATATCTCGGATTTTCGTTACTGAAGAATATTACAGTTGGTCACGTGTGGTGAGGATGAAGAAAGTGTCTAGGACCGCAAACTCCATGGCCACCTAGAGTTCCGTGGACATGGGGAAAACTGAGAAGCTCACTTAACATCAAAGATTCCCTCCGGCTCAATTAAAGGCATTGACAGGCATAGGCTGTCGACAGCTAGTGAGAACTTCACTAGAGGCACCCCAACGGAGAAACGATAACTTCCCACCCCCACAAAAAAAGTTCTGGGTTACTATGCCAGAGGAGCTAAGAATGCACGGACCCACTAGTGTGGTGATTCCCAGAAGGGGAACCCACCCTTCATTGACAGTATCGTTGAAAACTTATGGTGTGTCGACAGGATACCTTCCAATCAATTGACTGCCCATGGAACAGTTCAAGCGGGACTTTATGCAAACTGCGCGACAGTCTTCCAATTTCACCTTGGAAAAAGAGCGCTTTGGAACCCGTCAAATGTATGCCTTCACCAATCACATGTGGCATAAACCACAGATTAATGACACCACATGCGCGGCGATTGTTCGATTTGCACAATTATTCTTTGTCACAGCTGCCGTCCCGTGCTGAACTCCTTCTATAAGCTCTACCGGCTGGAAATCTTCGTAACTATCCCGGAACCCGCTCCATCCACAGATGTCGTACTACTATCTCCATCTAAGTGGTCACTCTCGTATTAGTATCACAATTGAAAACACTCTGCGAGGGAAACTTACCACCATAAACGACAAACTCTCCATCGACATATCACAACCAATAAAATACGAAGTGGTCCAATCATAGGCCTCTATGGGCAACAACATACTCGAGAATAATCCAGAGTCCCAAAGACATGGATTGTTGCATGCCCCATTACCCAACGGCTCCTCTTGCAACGCTTCGGACAGGCCTCAAAGAAGGGGAAGTCCCCCGCAGCCAAACCCGATAGCATCTTTAAAGGAGACGCGAAAGTCTGGGCTTGTAAACGAAACCCCAAAACTGGGCATTTCATGTCAGAGGTCTGAGGGGGTCGCCGATCGCAACATCGTCCCAATTGGGGTTAAGAAGGTGTCTCGAAGGTTCTTTTTTCATAGCCTCCTCGAGCAGAGTCTCCGACATACTCCTGATTCTTCCAACCTTGTTTACTTTCCGATATAGACCTTTCTTGTACCATCTATTTAACTACTCGACACCTAAGAATCTCGGCCAATTTCTCCCCTCGAGAAGGAAATTTCCGCCCGACGCATATTTCTAAAACTTACCTTTATTGGAGCCGTCAACGTCAGCCAACCAAAATTTCGCATTCCGTCCCAAAGAAAAGGCTATACTAGGTAGGAACCGTTTTCCTTTAACGCTAACGCGAGAGTGGGCGCCTATTTCCAATGGAGCACCCACTCAACACACTGAAACTGGAACGTCAAAGCGTGCCGGTGCTCCAACGGGTTCTGGTTCTACCGTACGAAGCACACCTGCATTCAGAAAATGAGAGAGAACTTAGGGCGAGTGCTGGTGTAGCTATCGCAAAGGAATGTGTCAACCTGACTCCTGAAAAGAGGCCAAAAACTGAGAGAAAGGGCCGCGTGCCCTGGAAAGAACACACAATTTCCAATACTCATGCCACGCCAATAGGGTCATATGCGAGCCTCTCTGCAACCAATTTTCCTCCGCCCCGCCAACCATTCCTACCCCCTGCACATTACACTCCACAAATGCAGAGCCCCGAGGGCGTATCGACCCCCTTTGTTCGAAACAATTCTTTGAGCCAATCATGAAAAACCGACACCTTTCCGGAGGACTCAGATATGACTTAGAGAAGGAGAGGAAACGGGAATTTATTTACCCTCGCCTTTCCACATTAATTCACTATGAGACTATTCTCAACCGCACGACCAGGCCACAGCTCCGCCCAAAGACTTACGCCCATTAGTGCACCTATATTCATTAGATTTCAGAACCTGCTTCAATCCCAGAGGAAAATTGGTACTAACCCTCTAGGCACTGATAGACACCTGAAACTTCTTTTAGGACTTTCAATACGGAAGTTACGAACTAAACAAGGGACCATCTGTCCGGAAGTAGACTTTTCCATGTTTCCCCCACAGGACTCAACACTAATTACACTTCTCGGAGGTTATGAAATAACTTACAAGTAAGGAAAGAGGAACGGAGAGGAGGTTAACGTGGAGGTAAGAATGCAGTTTACTAGCATTTAATTTATTACCCAGTTGTTTGGTAGTTATTTTTACATACTTGTGAACTTCTTGAGAAAGAGAACCAAGGTAAAGTAGTGTTTCCTTTTGTTGGGGAGATAAAAACTTGGGGAGGTCTCCTAGTGGGCTCATAATATAGCAAGAGACACTATTCTACCTAAAAGATTAAGCTTATAGGTTTGGGCCCAACTATGCTATATTAACCACCCATACTTTTGACTTTTTTTCAATGTGAAACAACCTTTTTACACTTTCACTCTTGTATATTCAACAATCTCCTCCTCACTTGTGAGTTTATAACCATATTAATCCACTCCCCTTCAACAAACGTCTTTTTACGGCTTGTTTTTTCAGATCATCTTGTGGTTCATACCACACATCGCACTCCCCTTTGAGTAGAAGCCTCCTATCCCTCATCTAAGATCCACTTTGTGCCTTGTGACTGTAGAACTTGCTTTCTCTATGGATCCCTCTCAAATGGATGCCCTTATAGACCCTTTTATTCTTAGGCCTCTCTAAGATTCACCTTGTGCCTCGCCCCACACACCTTGCTCCCTTCTCTCTCTGAAGTGTCTTTTCTCAATTTTACAAGCCCTCGTCGGATCACACAATTGGCTCTTATACCATTTGTTGGAGAGAGAAACACTTGGGGGAATCTCCTTGTGGGCTCATAATATAGCATATAGGGCCACCACTCAACCTAAAAAACTTAAGCTTATAGGTTTGGATCCAATTATGTTATGTTAATCATCCACACTTTGATTTCTTTCTTATGTAGGAAAATCTTTTTACCCTCTCACACATATTCAACTCCTTTCTTTACAATTTATTCAATACTGGCTTGGCCTATATTACTGATGTAGCCTGTGAGTGAATCATCAGTTAATCGGGTTCTAGTTACCCAAATTAAGCATTGAAAATTTGAATGTATATGTTCCATTTGTTTATGGTCATTCAATAATATCTCTGCCCAGATCAATTAAGAATAGTTTTGTCTATGGTCTCTAGCATCTCCAATTTTGGGTCAATATTTGAGTTCTGTGGAGCCTGATGATGTAGTAGGATGTATATTTGTGTGGTAGTTGGCTTGCACATGATAATTTAGGTATTTGTCCCAATGATTTAATTTTAATGAATAACGTTTCTCTCACTGGTTTAGGAAAGCAAAATTAATACAGGAGTAAGAAGCATATTCTGCATCTTGGAGAAGGCAGAAAAAGGATGGTGGAAGAGGCTTCTGCGTGAAGATGGCAAGGCACCACATTTTGTCAAAGTAGATTGGGACAAATGGGTGGATGAAGATGATGACAATAGTACGGTTATGTAAACTGTGATTTTTCCTTGTTTTGTTTTCCTTTTTCAAATTGTGTTGTTTAAGTTGATATATGTTCATATGCTTTTAGTTGGGAACTAATTGCCTTGTACTTGCCATTCTGATTAGGTCCTAATGACTTGGATTTGGGAGGAATGGATTTTTCGGTAGGGAAGCTTATGGGAATTTCTTATTCAACCTTCCCTTTTGATTGTGTTTTTTTTTTAACTTAATTGTTTTCATATTTTTCAGAAATTTGGTGATATGGGAGGGATGGGAGGTATGGGAGGGATGGGAGGCATGGGAGGGATGGAAGGCCTGATGGGAGGAGGCCTGGGAGGGATGGGAGGCATGGGAGGGATGGAAGGCCTGATGGGAGGAGGCTTGGGAGGCTTGGGAGGCATGGGTGATGACGGAATGGGTGATGACTTTGAGGACAGTGATGACGAAGGTAACAAACTCGTATATGTATTTTCAGTTGATATCTGGTGTAGTGCTTGGTTAGGCAAAACCCCCCAAAAAAAGAAAGAAAGAATAGATGTATACTTACGTCCAAATGGATTAATAGGGTAGCTTTCCTTTTTCGTCCACATTAGACCTCCAATTTTGGTGCAGTGGTAAACTTACATTTTGGTTTACGTTGGGGGTAATTGCACCAGTTAAGGAGAAATCATTTACTGCACTGAGAGTGAGAGAGAAAGAGAAGGGGGGGGGGGGGGGGGAGAGGGAAAAAAAAAAGCTCAAGCCGTTGTTATGATTTCTCTCTCCTGTTCATTCTAAATGATCTCTTTTTGTCCTGTTATGTTAGACCAAGAAGTTTCAAAGCCTGGTGATGGCAAGTTGGAAGGAGGTGAGAAGGCAGATCAACAAGTTGCTGCTAAAGTTGCGGGTGGTGCTTCAGAAGAGAAAAAAGAAGCTGCTCCAGTCACATAGGTTGTGGTCGTTCAGAACTTCTCAACTTTGACTCCGAGCTTGGGGTTGAAGTTGTCAGTCTATAAGACTATGAATGTCAGTTTTTTCCCTAACCGCTGATGACCAGAATTTGCACAATATTTTGTGTTGGCCGCACTAGTTTCAGTCTCATGGACAGGCGAATATTGTTTTTATCTATGTTGTATCGACGGATAATCCGAGTGGTGTCAGGAATTGGCTATAGTTGTCAATTGCTGGAATTGGAAAGTTATTTTGGGTTTGTGTTTACCATTGCAGGTGCTTTCTGTCCTGTGACTTCGTTTTCTTGCTTAAAATTAAATACATTGTCAAAAGAAAAAGGTTGAAAATGGGGTGTAAGCTCTTCCAATTGAGTTCACGACTCTATTTCATTATTCTGAAACTACATGTACCGAATCCGTGGTCACGTACGGTAACCTCTCAGATCGTCTGTGCTAACGCTCTTATGTCTGTTAATCTGATTCGAGATGGTAGTATGCAGGAGCTACGCTCGGCGGAGAATTAATAATGTACCAAAGATTTACATAACGTGTGTTTAATGGATAAGTTGTGCTAGAATTCGTTTGTGAAGAGAAAGATAATGACCATAAATTGTTTGTATGCGACAAAACTAGAATCCACCTAGACGGTTCACGGTTGTGTATTGGGATCAGGAGTCGATTTTATCTGCAAAGTTCTATCTATGAAGGCTCATCTGTAACTTGTCATCTAAAAGTTTTCTGAAAACTTTAAAGGAAACCGAGACCAAAACAAAATTTGGATGGAAACAGATTGAATTTAAGGTGAAATATGGAGCAAAATTTGGATAAGGGATAGGTGCAAATCTTTTGTTGTTGTTGGGTTTCCTTTGGAAGTGCAACTTAGCTCATAGCAAACCTGAGCTCGGATTGCCGATTGAGCACCAACGAACGCGAGTAAAGGTTTTTCATCGCACCTATCCCTTGTGGTCTGTTGGTTTGTTGGTCTGTGTAGTTTTTGTTTGTTTTTTCAGCTCTTGCATGGGCTTTTCCAATCTCTTGTGGATCTTTTTCGTCCTTTTGGGATTTGTTGTACCAGGTTGTGGTGCTTTTTTGCTGGCTAGTATAGGTCTTGGTAGCTTTGTCTACTGAGTCCAGCCACTGCTCTTTCTGCCTCGTATGGAGCATGTAATGGTTTTATTCGATCATTTCAAAGGTTCCACTGGCTGATTTCACCTGGTCTGTTTTTTTGGATCCTTTCGGACCGGGATCTAGAAAAAAAAAGAAAAGAAAAGAAATAAGCTTTTTATCTAGCGAAATTAATATTAGGGTTTAAGGAAAAAAATAAAAAGAGGAAAGGAGAGAGGATTACGAGGGGATCCGGAGCCCTAAAACCCTGGTAAGGACGTCTTTCTTTGAGTTTCCCTGAGTTCGAATCCTCTGCAGCAAAAACAGAGAGATATGGAGGCCGCGGACATGGATGTCGAAGAACAGCCTCCTTCTTGTTCCAATCCCAGTCCAAGCTCTTACAAGCGGTTCGGATTTAAAAACTCTATTCAGACCAACTTTGGCGACGACTACGTTTTCCAAATCGTCCCCAAGTAAGTTTTTTTTTTTTTGGGTTCCTTCACTAGAGTCATATGAGTTTCCTTTTCGTCCCCTGGCCTTGGGGCTACCTGCCCGGAGAAAATTCAGGACAAGAGAGAGCAAAATTGGTTTTTGAGCCTTGTAAACCACTCCGGATGTTGGATAGTCAAAGAATCCAAATGCGTTTGTGGGATTTATCCTTGTTTCATTTCTCGCTTGTCCTACACTCTCTTGGGAACCAAACTAGTAATTATTAGCTGAGTTTTATGCTGTTTTTTGTTTTTGGGGTTAATTTCCTGTGTGCGTTTTGAATGGAAGGGAGGATTGTACAGCAATGGCAGTTTCATTGTCAACAAATGCAGTGAAGCTGTACTCACCAGTGACTGGTCAGTACCATGGAGAGTGTAGGGGTCATTCTGCATCTATAAATCATATCTCGTTCTCAGGTGCGTCAACTCCACATGTATTGCACTCCTGCTCTTCTGATGGAACCATTAGAGCTTGGGACACGAGGTCATTCCAGGAGGTTGTTCCGTTAGTCTCTCTAATGTACATGGTTATCTACAATTCACCAATTTTAGTTTTTTAGTTGGAGGACGAGGGGTTCTGATTTTTGTTTCTGTTGGTCGATTATTGGTACTGCAGGTTTCATGCATAACTGCTGGCAATTTGCAAGAAGTCTTCAGCTTCTCCCTTGGAGGATCAACGGACAATCTTCTTGCTGCAGGATGTAAATCTCAGGTGTGGTCTCTATAGTAGGAGATTAATATATTAATTATGAAAGGTTAGTTCTTTTATGTAAAATGTGATACGAATTTATTTTTTTTCCTGTGCATATATGGGGTGTATATTTCGGGGTTTTTGTTTTCCTGAGGATACTTAGGTTTGATATCTGCTTTCCATTCCTTTCCTAGACACTCAAATGAGTAATAGGTAACCCTTTACTAGTTTATATGCTCACAATCAGCTTCTCTTTCATGATAACTAATCTACTCAGATACTCTTCTGGGATTGGAGGAACAAAAGGCAAGTTGCTTGTTTGGAGGAATCTCATGTAGATGACGTTACACAGGTATTTTGTGATGCTTATGCTTGTGAAATGCGTCTTTATATCTAGGTCAAATCATGTTCACTTAATTGCTAGTTTATGAATAGGCAGATAGTGATATAACTTATTTTGTCCTTGTCTGAGTACTTGAAATGTAGTTAGACTTGGAAAACTACAACTAGGGTGGGAGTACCAGTTGGTTTGGGGCGGGGAACATTTTAATAAACCTAGATGCTTGCATTTCATTAGTGTATATGGAAAACTATGGTACTCTATGTTGGGCCACCTTGACTTATCTTTATTTTGTGATACTTTGTTGATGAGTTGTAGTTGTCACAACATGTTTTTCAACTGAGTGCTCGAAAAATTTCGTTTAGGATGTGTCTGGCGTGCTTAAATTATCTGAGTTATTAGGAGATTTATTCCTTGATTTATACAGCCCCTATTTTGAAACAAATGTTTGTTCTCAGTCTTTATAGCTCCTGATTGTTGGTAGGTTCACTTTGTACCTGACTATCGAACCAAACTTGTTTCTGCATCAGTAGACGGGTTGATTTGTATATTTGATACTGATGGAGATATCAATGATGAAGATCATCTGGAGTCAGTAAGTGCAAAGCTTTAATTCGCAGTTATATTTAGTACACTGTTGAAAGTTTTTGTCTTCAGACAATTGACCTGGACTGATGAATAGCCTGTTTAGTTGTTTCTTAAACTATGGAAAAGGAGGTTGATCAGAGAAAATTGTCCATTTAAGCAACAATTGCTGAAAAATGGAAGTGGGTTTTAGGTAATTTGGGAAATTCAGCAGCAGTGATTTTGAGCATGTACTTTCTGTGATAGTTTCTTCCTTTCAGAATCTATACAAGTTTATAATCTTGTTTGATAAACCTGTGAATAGAGATCTTATATAGCTCCTTCCAGATGTGGAGATATTTTACTGTAAGAGTCAGTGTGATTATATGCATTGTAGTTCTACTTTGTATTATGTTCTGTGGATGTTTCGCCAAAAAAAAAAAAAAGTATTATGTTCTGTGGATAGCTTTACTGTGGAAAAGTGTGTTTTTAAAAGTGGTTTGGTAGAAAGTTTCTGGATTCTTTCTTGATATTTGTTATCCTAATCCTCAATGTTCTTTTGCGTCATCAAAGAGGTCTGTTTTTCTTTTGCACAAACATCCCATAGCACCTACGATAGTGCATCACTTGTGGCAGTTAAATTGCTGAGCTTTCCATTGAAGTAGAAAAATCTTGTCAAATTTTACTATGGAGAGGTCCTAACTGCAAACAATGCGTCACTACCAGGATTTGAAAGATAGTCTTCTTGTTTATTTAGGATCCATCGGAATGTTACTAGACCGCTAAAAGATTCCCTACTGTGTAAGGGACATAGTTTGCCTCCTTAGTTTCAATTCCTCATGGTTTGTGTACATTTAATCAAAACTTGTCTGCTCTTAATACACAGATTCCTTTTTATGGTTCTTTGTCAAAATAATCACTTCACTGCACGACATACTCTGTTTTTTAATTTGACAAACAAAAGATAAGCAATTTTCTTTATTTAACTCTGGGTTGTGGCAAAATTTTCGTATCTAAAGTTTTTTTATTTTCTTGGAGCTATTATATAGATTGTGTTTCCAAAACTGATCAGATTTGCAATTACAATTATGTAGGTAATTAATGTAGGAACTTCAATTGGGAAAGTGGGGTTTCTTGGAGAGGGGTTCTCAAAAGCTCTGGTGCTTGACCCATATTGAGACCTTAAGGTATTATTTTTTCACCTTAGCTGGTATTGAGGACTTAATTGGTAGTCTATTCTTAGATGAAATGTGGAAAACAGTCCCCCCCCCCTTCTCTCTCTCTCTCTCTCTCTCTGTGCAGCACCAAACTAGCACACATCCTCGTCCTCGTGCACCAGACACAGACACAAAAGACCCATGTTCTTTTATATATGTCACATCTGAAGTTACAATCTATGTCATGAATCAGATTCTTGTCCCACGTCTGCACCATCTCTCCTCTTACATATTTTTATTTGTACTTGTTACTCATATTTAATAGTGGACGACTGCCACAATATATGTTTAATTCTGCTGGCTTACTTGAATTGCTTCCCTTCGTAGTGTTTGGGACTGGAAAGGTGCAAATTGTGAAACAAGCTTTCAAGATGCTCGTTCATTTGCTTCTGATAGCTGGAGATTAGATCATGTAAGCCTTTTGTGTTAATAGAATCTGTTCATCTGCTTGTAGAAGCATTTTGCTTCAAGTTACACATGCACAATATTTTATATTCTTTATTTGATTTCTGAAATATATTGGATGCATCACATACCATAGTCAGATACATGCCAGAGCTTGGATCCCCCTGAATGTTAGGACTAGAGTTTATCTTTGGGTTGTCTAAAATTTCTCGAGACAGGAATTTAGAGAACTCCTCATCTCAATGCACGCATAGTGTTGTAGCAGCGATGCTGCTCTTGGAAAACAGAAGCAAACCCAAGATTTAGTTGTGATTCCATAGTAAATAACGATACAACTAAGATGCTGGCAATATAACCCGGACAAGCCATCTGAGTGTCACAACCACAGTTATGCAGTTCATCAAACCAAAATTTGGATCCGTTGCTTATCAACTGTTCGTTTACTTCTAGCCGTGTTTAAGCTCAGACAGAGTGATCACTGAAATTTGGTTTCAAGGTATTCAATTGGAAACTTATTTTAGAACTTCTGTTGGCCAACCACTCTGGTTCATGTTTCCTTATTGCCAGGATATATTAGATCATAATTCTGTCTTTCATTAGATGCTAATAGGCACGACAATTTTTACCCTCTTTTTAACAATTGGGGATGACACGTTATCCATTTAGGCTCATCAAAATGATTATGGGCATTTGTTTCTTAATTGGAGTTTATTATTCAAAGAACAAGCTAGTTCGCTTCCAGATTGTCCTTCAATGAGGCTACCTCCGTTCTGTTTTGACAGGTGGATTACTTTGTTGATTGTCACTACTCAGAAGAAGCTGAGCGATTGTGGGTGATTGGTGGCAATAACGCCGGCACTCTGGCCTACTTTCCGGTAAATTATACTGGAGTGGGAGCAATAGGATCTCCAGAAGCAGTTCTTGGGGGTGGCCATAAGGGTGTTGTCCGCAGTGTGATGCCTATGTCCGGCATGCATGGTGGGCTGGCCCAAAACCAAGGCATTTTTGGGTGGACAGGCGGTGAAGATGGCCGCTTATGTTTCTGGTTGTCTGATGATTCGGAGATAAATCGATCATGGATTTCAAGCACACTGATAGTGAGAGCGCCGAGGACTCGCAAGAAAAGTAGGCATCATCCCTATTAGCAAGCCATTGATTAATGGACTCTGTACTCGTGTATGATTCGGTTTTTCCCCCCTTTTTTTTTTTTTTTCTTTCGTCTTGTTTTGATCAGATTCCACCAATCTTTTTTTCCCCAACTTCTATTTGGGGGTCAACGTATTGTGCCATTTATAATTTGCTTATCAACCGTACAGAGCGAAGAAACCCCGGATTTCCCAATGCTTTCGTAAAGGGAAAGACGAGGAAACCCTGCGTTAATTGAAGGCTCGGTTGTAACAACGCATGACTTCATTCATGCACTGCTAAGAATGGGCATGTTCCATTAAAAGCAGGTAATGTTACCTGTTGGTCCGCTAGACACAAGGTTACTCTGTTTCTCTAGATTAAATGGTACGTGTTAAACAAAAGAGGACAGAAGCATATTAAATTGGTCAGAGCAGCGCAGACAGTTCTTGTTGAAGAATCTGCAACCTACGAAAAACGCCAGGGCTAAAATCCTGTAATTGAGACAACTAGAGAAGATACCACGCATATACAGAACATGCAAAACGATCAGATGGAACAATCAGCACGCAAGAACGTGGTGAAGAAAATAAGTCCATGATAATACTATGTTTTCATTGCTATTCAATTTAACCCTTACAACAATGAAACACACAGCTAATTAAAACGACCCAGACATTGTGCCTTTTTTGTTTTTTTTTTCGTTCCAAGTACGTTTAAATAATTGCGGTTCTCAGCAAGAAGAAAGGAAATCACAGTACAAGCTTCTCACTGAGATACTACACCTGAACAAGTACTCAAATCAACCATTCCGAGACAAGAAACCCTAAGAAGGATGCATTGGAGCAACTAAGCACCTGGACGTACAAAAAACCTACCCGCCCAGACAGCACATACGAGGTTGGACACCAATGCCTTCAAGATCCATGGAAGTTGCTTCACACCATTACATGAATCAGCCACGGCCACGGCCTGCACCTGTCATGAAAAGGTAGAACCAGATACACTATATTACATTCACCAGTATTAAGCAGAATAGACATGCTTATTTTTCCTCATGATAAATCCTCCGAGGGGCCCATCCTCCTTGGCCACCACGATTGAACCGCGTACACAATGATAAGAAAAAGAAAGTAATCGTCTGATAGTTCTCAAAAGCTAGGTTGACATTAGAGAGAGTGAGGACATTGATAACTTAGCTACTTTTGCTTTTGATTTACATTTTTATTGTCTATCAGCAGTTTGTAATAGGTACTAGAAACGCATATAATCTACGACTTGTTTTTGCTAACTTACAGGACAGGATACATAACATGCAAAAATTCGCTTTCATGCAACAAATACAAAAACCACTAGGCAAAATTACTGGTTTACGAAAGAAAGAACTGGTTTAGGCAAGTTCACCTCTGCTTCCACCAGCCTTTCCACCAGATCCACCTCTGCCTCGGCCACCTGGACCCTTAGCACCTCCATCATCCAAACCACGGCCAATTCCTTTTGGTTGGCGTCCGCCGGCACCATCCTCCCTACCCCGTCCTCTTCCACGTCCTACCCCTGGTGGTCTCCTATCTGAGAAACATAGTTGATCAAATAAGAACCTGAATTTAAATTTAATTTCCACATTTCTGAATGTTCAAAACATCAAGTTACACCATCGGAGGGGAAAAAAGCATAAATGTGGCTTAAAAAATGCATGCTTCGCTAGAACCAAATCATGTTAGTTCAAAGAAAATTTCACTGTAGTTTCACCAATCCATACAAGAACCACTCATTACAAAAGTGACATTTATATTAAACAAAGTAATGCATCCAGTTTGAAGCTTACAACACGATTTGATGAACTCAGGAGAGCAAGATGCTACTTTCAGACTAAATAAACCTAATATTCAGTAATCAAAAAGCCGAGTGTACCTGAGCGACTCTTGGTTTCTTCCTGAACCTTATCTATCACCTGTTTGTACAAATGGAAAATACAGGATATCAATGAAACAACCACTAAAACAATCAACGAATAAGATCAAATGAAGCAAAGCAAATGATAAGAGACCTTGGCATCAAAATTTTAAAACATATCCAAACTGTCAACATCAATTCATTCACAACAATATTAGACCTGAAGTCATTAAGGCAAACCAATGTGTTTCATGCCGATCTTGATACAATGGGCAAACAGAAATAATCAGTTTTAGTAAAAAACTAAGCCATGTATCCATAAAAATAAAGATGGAAACCAGGTAGGTGGAGCCGAATACAAAAAAAGAGGCTGATTAGATCCAAAGTAGAAGGCCATGCCTCTCTAGTTCCCACAAAATAGAGGAATTTTGACAAGTGCAATTAGCTTCAAAGAAAAGAAACCACTTTTGGAATAATATAATTAATGACATTCGCAAAGCATAATACAGACTTTTTACCATGCCTTACTTAATGCTTTTGGACAAATAATTAAGTAGCAACATGATAAAGCATAGATTATAGATCAAATTAAGAATTCCATAATGGATAACAGAAACATTAATCCATGAGAAAAGAGCAACACCAAGTGTACAAGGATGGTTATGTTACTATTATATTTGCAGATAGCTAAGAACATACTTAACATACCTCATCAGGAACTCGAAGGTACTTGATTGTATTCCCACGAATATAGCATTCAGGCATTCGCCAAAACCTATCTCCATCCTACATGATGATTTCAATTAGAGGTGTTCGTTGATCTTAATAACAAGGAAATGTTCTTATTACCGAGTAAAAAATTCTGAAGAAAAAGTGAATCTGTTTAAAACAAAAAAGGTCAGGAAAAGGCAAAATGATTACTTTGGAGGTACAGATGACTTCCCGAAGATGAATATTCATCCATGTATCACAGTTGACCAAATGCCCATTGTAGGTCTCCCCATTTTTCAGCTCCACCAACTGTTACAACGCATAATAACTTCACATCATGAATCCCTAAGAAGAAAACAATATCTAGAAAGCATTATAAAAAAATGTCAATTTAAGATGCATAATAACTTCAATACGGTGAAGCTCTCACCATTGGATGCCCTTGGGCACTCTTAAGTAGAGAAAGAGGAAGCTGCAACAGAATAAAAATCAAATAAGTAAAAAAAGGCAAGTAGCAAAATTTCATTTTAAAACAGAACTAGGTTAAAAGTTAGCTGTAATTCTCGTTTTAGCGCTGAAAGCCAGAGAAAAGAGAATAAAAACGGCCGCAGTCAATTTTGTATTCACGTTTTCTGAGAATTTCGACAGTTCTAAGAAGAAAGTTCAGTCGACATCAGTACGTGTAATTGTTTCGGTTCAGCTTCTTTATTTATTTTTTCTTTCGCTTTTATAAGACACCAAACTAGTGGGAGCGCAAATATTTTCAGAACCAATTTAAATTTTGAGTTTTTCCTTCGTTACCTCGGCAACCAAACCGGAATGTAAAATTTTTTGTTCGGAAAGCAACGTACCATTTTCGTTTAGGGCACAGAACGAAGACCCTGCGAAACCTGGAAGAAAGTCTCAGTCAAAATTTATGCATTGGAAACAAAAGACAAAATCAACATTCTGATAGATCGAAAAATCTATGCTAAAGCATAGAGTTTAACCCTAACCCTAAACAACAGAAAAATAGAAAAGAGCAAGCTATTGAGTATGCTCTTACAAGCAGAGAGAGCGCGGGTACACAAGGAAAAGAATTTGCTTTTGAAACCCTAAACTAAAACGAGGAGAGAAACGGAGATCACCTAACACCTGTTAAGAGGCTCCAATTGCAACCGGAAGAGAACAGTTCCCAACTGATCGAGCGGGTTTTTTCGCTGTGACTCTGTGTGTAAGGCCGAGTTTTGGTTTTGTCCTTCAATCTTTAAATAGACAGACCGGGCGCCCCGATTTCTTGATCTTCTATTCCTCTTTTCTTTTCTTCTCTCTCTCTCTCTCACCTAGCGATATCTTTTATTCTTTTTTCCTGTATCTAGGGCGGTAAACGAGCCAAGTCGAGCCGAATATTGACATATATGTTAAGCTCGAACTCGAATAAAGCTCGAAAATTCCTGTTCGAACTTGACTTGTTAAATTTTAAATAAGCTCGATCTCGACACAAAATAAACAAATGAGCTCAGCTCGACTCGAGCTTGAGCTCGTTTTATATTTTTAAAATTAAGGAGAACCTTTTCAAGATTTGAAATTACCATATTTTTCGCACTCAAAATTTTGTCCTTAATTAAAAAAAATTACAAAATAATCTCTCTCCTCATTACCATGTAATTATGTATAAAAGTTCTAAATTTTATGATCTAAAGTATAATTAACATAGGCCAATAGTAGAGACATCTATTCCTAAAGATAGATGTTGCTCTTAGCTTATGAATTACGATAGTTGTATTTTGACTCGATAAAATCTCAATGGTACATTTGTCATTAAGTATAGACTACTCTATGTCTTAAGGTATACTAAATGACCTATTAATTAAATTAGAGTTGCTTCCATGCTTATCCTATTCTACAATAAGAACTCCTCTAATCTTAACCTTCTATGTATAAAATCAAGTTTAGTTATTTATACTTTTGTCAAAATTTGATATATATTGAATATCTAGATCATTGGATCGTAATGATGGAAGTTACGAAGATGAAGATTAGCGGAATTTCTTATGAAAGAATTTTTAACTTCATATTAGTTATATAAATATGTGAATGACTATGAATTACTAAAAATGTTAAAACTAACATGAAACACATATAAAATTGAAGTAGCTAAATTTTTAAGTAAATATAAAATGGTAAAACATGTAATTACATATATGTGGTTGTAACATAGAAATTAAGAAACAACTCTTGTACAGTGTTTCAAACTTAAATTAAAATTCATAACAAAATGTATGAATAGATATACATACATTAATATCAAACAAAATGACAACCTATTAAAATATTTTGTTTTATATAAATGAAAAAATATTAATTACATATGTTATAACAATATATTAAATCGAGCTTAAACTAAAATGCATAACAAATATATACTTATGAAACTATCCATTTAATTCAGTCGAATATGATTCAAAAACATCAATGTCAAGGTTTCAAATATATGCATATGGGGTTAGTTCCAATTCAGTTACACCTTTAACCCGCCAAGGAATAAATGCTTCTGTTCTTTTATGTTTGTGATGGACGCCATAATCAATTTTCTAATTCTTTACTTGACATTGTTGAATCTTCGTTACATCAATGTCCTATTTATTTTAATTGCTACCCTTGTTTTCCTTTATCTTTATCTGATCCGACTATTCTACACTCATAATATTGAATATTAATCTATGGGTCATGATATGATGGACGGTGCTCAATACCTTGCTGTCATATATCGCCTTCACTACAAATTAATGAAGACAACTCTTGATCCTCGATCAAAAGTTCGTCCTCATGGTGAAACTTACTTTTAACTACTAGTAATGAATTTTCAATATTACAATTCCTCGCATGATTAAATGGGATGACATTGTTTTACCCGATGATTGGAAATTACCTTTAGTGGTACCACCTCCTAAAAAAGAAAACAAACACATAGAATATTTTACTCAACACACTGACGTCTCAGTTACTTTATCTTTTCAACATAAAAATGATCATCGTTTTTCTTCTCTTTCCTCTTCAAGTTCACGTAACTTTCAATCTGCTTTAAAATTCATTTCGTGCTAGTACATCTTCTTTGCCCCCTTACATACCAGAAATACTGCTTTTTCTCCTGCTAGTATTAAATCTGATAATTCCTTACAAAGATCTAAATCAATTCATGTTTTACAAACTCCTTTTGTTCTTAACAAAGAATTTTACGCAAAGATTTTGATTCTCCTGCTAATAATCTGAAAAAACTTTGGTTTCTTAAAACTTATGATGAAATAGACAAAACGTTAATTAAGAACATGTATTATAATTCTTTAAACAAAATTCAACAGCATATTCCTTTCTTTTCCTGATTTGAACACACACTTCCTACGTTAAATGTGCTTACTAAAGACATACCATGGCTTACTACTAACAGCCAACGTATTATGAATTTTATCCTCCTACTACTACTCTCAGTCTAGATGTTCAAAATAAACAATATTTTGCTACTCCTTATAAAACAAATACACTTAATAATGCTGATAAAAATTTTTATAACATTATTCAACAAAACAATTACACAAATACCTATTTAGCCCAACTAGGCACGCATTTAACCAAAATAGAATCTTTAATCAAACCTTATGCTCCATCAAAAACATCTCTTCCTAAGCCCATGTTTATTCCACATGAATTACCCAGCATGCCTCCTTTAACAGATTCAAACACTGCAAAATTAAATAAAATAAATGAAATGCTTGAACAATTATCTTCTCTTTCTCCCGACAAAACTGAGCATAAAGGCAAGAATAAAGGCTTTGTTTCTAACCCTTCTTCATCTTTACATGTTTTAACTTACCCTTCTAATTCTTCTGATTCTGAGTTTGATTCTACTTCTTCTTCTACACCTCTCGGTGATATCAAAACTTTAGAATCCCAATTTCAAGATACTTTACAATTGAATAAAATGCATAATACACATAAACATTATCGTCATACTATTCGTACTTATTATCCTCGTCTCACTCCTCTTGATATTCAATATGAAGAACGTCATTTACAACAAACTGCTGCTTTTTCTGCTAATGAATTATATGAATGGAATATTGATGTGTTTCTGAATATGAAATCTTAATATTTTAACTCTATGGCTATGTATGCCAATATTTTGAAAAATAATAATCGTACTGATGAACAAGCTTGTAATTGCATTATTGTTGGTTTTACTGGTCAACTTCGGCATTGGTGGGATAAATATTTAACTGATAATGAACGAACTAGGATTACTACTTCAATAAAGCGTGATGTAGATAATAATCCTGTTTTAAGTAATGGTCAACAAATTTCTGATGGTGTTAATACTTTATATTTACAATTATCAAAAATTTTATTGGTGATCCTAGCATTTATAAAGAACGCTCTTCTGATTTCTTACTTAATCTTAAAATGTCCTACTATGGCTGATTTTCGTTGGTATAAAGATGTTTTTCTCTCTAAAGTGTTATTACGTGATGATTGTAATCAAGTTTATTGGAAAGAAAAATTAATTGCTGGTTTACCCCATTATTTTGCTCAAAAAGTCCGTATTAATTTAACTGATGATACTGGCACTCTTTTATATGATAAACTTACTTATGGTGAAATTATTAATATTATTAATCATACTGGTTTATTGATTTGCACTGATATGAAAGTCAATCATTCTTTAAAACAAGAGAAAAAAACATACTCGAAAAGAACTTGGATTTTTTTGTGAACAATATGGTTTTTCTATTCCCAAACCACCCTCCAAAAAACACAAACGATTTTCTAAATATTCTTCTAAACCCTATTCTAAACCCACTTGTAAAAAATATCACAAATCCGAACCTGACGCCAAACCATTCTCTTCTCAAAAACGAAAACCTCATAAAAAGAAAAAAGATATTACTTGTTGGAAATGTGGCAAAACCCGGTCATTTTGTGAATAAATGTTATGTTAAAAAGCAAATAAAAGAATTAGATGTTTCTCCTGAAATCAAAGCTCAATTATATAAATTATTTTTAAATACTCCTCCTTCTGATGATGTGTCTTTCTCTTCTCTTCTTCTTCGTCTTCGCCTGATGAATTTTCTTTGAACATGAGCAAATTCAACTATGTAACTGTTTAACTGATCATTGCATTGTCAAAACAAATAGCTGTTCTATCTTCTACTGATCAATTATTACTTGATTTAATTGCTAAAATACCTGATCCCAATGAACAACGACACTATTTACTAAAACTAAGTGATTTAGATAATACTTCTACCTCTTTGCAATCTACAAGTACATCTTCTTTCTGAACCCTATGATTTTTATCGCATTTTAGCCCGTTTTAATTCTTCTCAAAACTTCAACCTACCTTTCAAGATCTACATAAAGAAATACAAATTTTAAAACAAGAAATCAAACAGTTACAAAATACTCATCTCAATTTTACAAATATTACTGATAATTTACTTACTGAAATATGTTTACTTAAAGCACAGCAAGCTGCTTCTGATCTACCATAGATTCTGATTTACCCCTACTATGAACCTTCAACCCTGATCCTACTTCTTCTGAATTATTTTTAAATTTAATTGATCGTATTGTTTTTCAAAAATGGTATTCTGAAATAACTATTAAAATCAAAGATTTTTCCTTTACTACTATTGCTTTGATAGACTCTGGTGCTGATTTAAATTGTATTCAAGAAGGTCTCATTGATTCTAAATATTTTGAAAAAACAAAAGAAAAGCTAGCTCAAGCTGATGGTCAAAAAATGCACATTCAATATAAAATTTCGAATGTTCATATTTGTAATAATGGCTTTTGTTTTCAAACTACTTTTGTTATGGTTAAAAATTTAACGTCAAAAGTAATACTTGGTAACCCCTTTTTATCTCTCTTATATCCTTTTATTGTTATGGAAGAAGGTATTACATCTAAAGTTCTCGAACATGAAGTTACTTTTAAATTTTATCCTCCCTTTTTTATTCAAGCTCTCAAAAATATTTCCATTACAAAAGAACTTCAACTTTTACAGCAAACGAAAATAAAACCGTAAATGAAAACAGTTAACATCTTTACAGCAAGAAGTTTTTCATCATCAAATAAAAGCACAAATTGAGACTCCTTCCTTTCAACAGTCTATCAAAGACTTTCAAACTAAATTAGAAACTTCTATTTGTTCAACTGTTCCAAATGCTTTTTGGACTCGAAAACAGCATATTATTACTCTTCCTTATGAACCTGATTTCTCTGAAAAACAAATACCTACCAAAGCTTGTCCTATTCAAATGAATTAAGAATATTTAGAAATTTGCAAAAAAGAAATTCAGTCTTTGTTAGACAAAAAATTAATTCGTCCTTCTAAATCTCCTTGGTCTTGTGCAGCCTTTTATGTAATGAATAATGCTGAAAAAGAACGTGGTGTCCCTCGCCTTGTCATTAATTATAAACCTTTAAATAAAGTTTTACGATGGATACGTTACCCACTTCCTAATAAAAGGATCTACTTAATCGTTTACATGATGCATGTGTTTTTTCTAAGTTTGATATGAAATCTGGATATTATCAAATACAGGTTGTCGAAAAAGATCGTTATAAAACGGCTTTTACTGTTCCTTTTAGTCATTTTGAATGGAATGTTATGCCTTTTGGTTTGAAAAATGCCCCTTCTGAGTTTCAGCATATCATGAATGATATATTTAATCCTTATTCATCCTTTACATTAGTTTATATTGATGATGTTCTTATTTTTTCTAAATCCTTAAAACAACATTGGTATCATTTACTCAAATTTCAGAAAATTATTGAAGCAAATGGTCTTGTTGTTTCTGCTCCGAAGATTAAATTATTTCAAACTTATATTCGATTTTTAGGTCATAATATTACTCGTGGTACTATTACTCCAATATCACGTGCTATTGAATTTGCTGACAAAATACTTGATAAACAACAATTGCAACGTTTTCTTGGCAGTCTTAATTACATAGGCGATTTCTATAAAGATTTAAGCAAAATCTGTCAACCGTTATTTAATTGCTTAAAAAAGAATCCTTTTCCATGGACTAATCAGCATACTAGTATTATTCAGCAAATAAAGAAACATGTTAAACATCTACCATGTTTAGGCTTAGCAGCTCCCTCTGCTTCAAAATAGTCGAAACTGATGCATCTGCTCTTGGTTATGGTGGCATATTAAAGCAACGCATGCCTAATACATCTGATGAACAAATAGTTTGATATCATTCTCATGCATGGAATAGCACTCAGCAAAAATATAGTACGGTTAAACAAGAAGTCTTATCAATTGTTCTTTGCGTATCTAAATTTCAGGATGATCTCCTTAATCAACACTTTTTAATTCGTGTTGATTGTAAATCCGCCAAAGATATTCTTTTAAAAGATGTCAAAAACCTTGCTTCTAAGCATCTATTTGCTAGATGGCAAGCCATACTTGCTGTTTTTGAATTTGACATCGAATATATCAAAGGTTCTCATAATTCCATTCCTGACTTTTTAACTCGTGAATTCTAACAGGGAAAATGACCTCGTCCTCTTCCAAGAATACAAAAACTCTTTCAGAAAGTAATGTTCCTCCTTTTATTCCTACTGTTCCTTTAAGAGGATCTGCCCTCGACCTCGACCAGGATCTATCCCGTTGACCAATCAATTTACTGTTTTAGGTCAAATACCTCCAATATCAGGACCTCGTGTCCCTCCTCCTACTTCTCCGATGACTTCTACATTCAGTCAGAAATTACAATCTTCACCATCTTCCTCCATTCCTCCTTTACCTACGAATAATAGTGTTCTTCCCAAATCCTATATCAGACATGAGTGTTATATAGAAGAACCATATCAAACACTTGCTGATCCATATCATGTTGCTTCTCAAATATTACCACCTGGATGGACTATGTTCCTCGAAATCCAATGTTTACTCAAGCATTTTATTGCCATATTTTGCATGATACTAAATCAGTTGAATTTGAACAAACTCCTTGCAAATTTAATCCTTCCAATATTGGTTTTTCAAAATTTACTATTCGAAGGATTATTACTCCAAAGGAATGGGGTCAGCCATGGACTCTTACGAGCCCTGACTGAACCATTTCGTCATTTGAAAAATATCACTATTATGACTATGTTGATGCATGGACTTTTACTCTATTTTTTGAAAATAAAAACCATCGTCACACATGGTTCATAAGATTTAAAGGCTTTCAATGCCCTGAACAAATGCCCTATTGGTTTCTCCAGTGGTGGGATCGTTTTGGCGCTGATGAAAAACTTTTACCTCCAGGCTTGAAGTTTGCGTATGACACATAGGCTGTCCAACCTCATGATACTCCCAGCTTAGAAAAATACCCAGCCATGAAAAACCCTTCTTGCCAGAATATCCCCATCTTACTCCGTTTTTTCATACAGTTTAACCTTGTTCCCTGGATATTATTCTGGAACTTTACCTTTACACATGAACAAAATGCCAAAATCCTCTCCAAGAAATTCTTTGTTAAATGGTGGACCGTTTTTACTTGTGACAATATCATTAATGCCATTTCCCAAGCCAAACACCAAATAGAAAACACCCACAATTTCTTTCTTAGAAAAGTCAACTTCAGGCCAAACTTGCTGCTGCTCAATCCCGTGATGATTATCGCAAAGAACTGATGGATGTATTCTCTCAATTATCTGAAGAAGATCCTGTTGAAGATACTGCTACTTCCTTTCCAGATATTCATTCTCAAATTGATGATAATGCTCAAGATCCGTATGCTGCATATGACCTAAAACTTTCCGTTGACGACCTTGAATTGCTGATGAAATAATGATGTAGCTAGCTGATGACGTAGAAGCTGATGACGTAGATGCTGATGATTCCTCGTTGATGCTTCCTCAAGCACTGTTCCTACCGACAGATGATGTTACTTGTTAGCCCAAGGTTGTTTTGCAAACAATCCATATTTGATTTTGATGATAACAAAAATTCTAAGTTTTGAAGGCTTTTAGATTTTACATTGTCAATCCACTATTTTCTAAGATTTATTTCAAAGGTTTGAGGTTATCTCTGTAAAATATTTCTAAGTGCACTTGAACACCATTACACAAGATGATAAGATCAATTTTTCATATTGTAGGTGTTTAAAGAAGTTTGGAATGGATTGGATGCTTTAAAGTTGCTGTTTTTTCTCTCTCACTTATAATTGTGAACATTGTATAGTGTCGACACATTGCACTTACACCTGAGAGCCCAACTCCAAAATGCAAAAATTCTTTCGACAGCATTTTCAGATTTTGTACATGTGTCGTTGTCGACAACATTGAGACAAAACATGACTAGTGAAACATTGTGTTTGCAGATTAATATTCAAAAAATGTTTCAAACCCCCCAACGGTAAAAAGCCACTTGATGGCCGTTGAAGACCTGGGGCTATAAGAAGAACGAGATGGAGAGAGAAGGGCTCGATCATCATCGCAACTAGAAAGAGAAAATATCCAGAAATCCATTTGCTGATTCCTTCAAGTCTTAGATCTCATTGTCAAAACTCCATTGTCTTTCCTTCAAGTTGCTTCAAAAATTTGAAATTAGAGAAGAGAGACACTTGCTCGACCTAACTTTAAAATGTGAAGGAGAGAAAAAGAAAAAAAACGCATCTACACATCTTCTGATTTAAACTTTACTGATTGCTTGAGCTTTCCACTTATCTTTCTCTTGCTTTCTCACTTGAGCTTTCTTTTCCATTTCCACTTAGAGACCATTTCCTTAGAAACTCTTACTTTTTTTATAAGAAATCTTGTTTTGGGATTACAAGTTTAAGCTGAAAGAAATCCTTGGGTTTTTGTTAAGGTGAGATTATTGGAGAATACAAAGCTTTGAAAGAATAGTAGAAGGAATCTGAAAAGCCAACCCCTTTGCCTCATGTAGGCAAGTGTTGGCTGAACCACTAATTATCGGTGTCCTCTTAACTCTACTTTTATCATTTCATTCCATATTTGTTAGCTTTATCACTTATCAGCCTGCTTTTAGACCTTTTCAAAAGAAGTTTTCCATATCTGCTTTTTATCAAAAAAAGGGTTTTTAATAAATTCCCCTTGGTTGTTATTAGACTCACATTACTGTTTCCCACTGTTCAATATCATTTTCCACTATTACCCCTGGTACTGTTTCTGTACTATGCACTTTTCCAAAAATACCCTTCCTGTTCATTTACTTCTGAGGACCGTAAAGGTCATTTGTCCTGTTCTCTTTTCTCTTTCAGTTCAATCATCGAAACCTTAGAGCTTCTCTCTACCTTCAGAGCTTATCTCTCTACCGAACTAAATCCTTCCTTAACCACTATCTTTCTCTTTCAACAATAAGCCTTCTCTCATTCTCTTATCTCCAGTCTTACTTCTTCCTTCCTTGTTCAAAGCAATCTCCATATCACTCTCTTCTACTACCTATGTCTGCTTTCAGATTTCAGTTTGTAAGTGTGATTTTCTGTTCTACGATTGTATTGTATCTCTCTGTTTGTATTCAAAACTTCCAATATGAGTCAAGATCTTTCTGTTTTAATTGTTACGACTTTATTGCTTACTCGTACTTGGAATATTATACAAGCATGTTTATTCCTGAATATCATTTACGGTTCATATCTTGTGCATACATATACTAATATCAACTATAATGATGAAACATGGTTTGAAGAATACGATTTTGATTACTCTGATATATCAATGAACGATGATGATAACACCTGGGCGTAATTTTTCAAAAATGACATATACATATATACATTTTATAACGTAAATTAATATGATAATATCATAAAAATGTAATATAAACCATAACACACACACACACACACACACACATATATAATATTAAGAATATAAATATATTTTTATTTACATGTATCTTTTTAATACGAGCTTTTAAGTGAGCCGAGTCGAGCTTATATAGTTTTGTTAGCGAGCTTACATCAAGCCGAGCCTAGTTTAACCGAGTTTGACTCATTTATTATTTGAGCTAAAAATGGTGTTCAAACTCGACTCGTTTATTAAACAAACAGAGCTCGAGTCAAGCTTATACGAGCCAAGTTCGAGTTGTGCATGAATGACTCAGTTTATTTACAGCCCTACCTGCGTCCAAAACTTTTGGCAAATTCTAATTTTAGCCTAATAAAATAATTCTAAAATAATCTTTTTCTTTTTATCAAATTCTTTTTTTTTTATCAAAATAAATATAAAAAATTCACTCAAATCATCTCTCTCATTACTTTTCTACCAATTCTCATACACCATAATTTTTAAACCCTCAAAATTCTAAGAGACAAACACCAAGGGCAAAAATAACTTATTACTTGAGTTAAATACACTTTTCACCTTTCAATTATGGAGGATCTTGACACTTTACACCCAAATTTATTTATTTATTTTTTCATATTGCACTCACAAACTATTGATTTCAAACATTTTGTACTATCAATTACAAAAATAATAGATTGGAGTGCAAAGTGTCAAGATCCCTATATTGGAAGGTGCAAAGTGTATTTATTCCTTATTTTTTTTTTCCTTTTTGGGCTAAGAAAAATAGTTAATTATACTTTGCACCACATGGTTTGGGGGTCTTGACACTTTGCACTCCCTTCAATTTATCTGTTATTTCTAACGGAAAAAGTCAACCATGTGCAGAACACATGGGTGCAAAGTGTCTAAAAAAAGGAATGGGGTGCAAAGTTTCAAACCTCTCAAGCTACGTGGATGCAAAGTGTAATTAATCATTTTTGAATATCAGGGCAAGTGAGTCACTTGTAGGAAATGTGACTGACTTTTCCGTTTTAAATAACAGGATAAATAGACGGCGGGTGCAAATCGAATGAAGTCCAAACCACATGGTAAAATGTTTCAAAATTAAAATAATAGAGTGTAAAGTGTCAAGACGTCCAAACTATGTGGGTAGAAAATGTAATTAACCGCAAGAAAAATTAAACTATTCTCTTGTTTTTTTAATAAGCAAAGAGAATATTGCACAACGTCATCTTTAGCAATGGAAAATAAACCCCAGCTAATCCCTAGGCTTATATAACAATAAATACGACATTATGAGCTGCAAAGTTAAGTGACACAAGAATATATTGTGTTTTCAAAATTAAATACAAACAGCCACAAGTTGAGGTGAATAGCAACATTAAAATTAAACTTTACAAATGGGAGAGATGATGGTGACCAAACATGCACAGTAGAGAGAGGGGGAGCAAATGAATTCACATTGTTTTATCCCATTTCTCGTAATATAATTTTTTTTGGGTTAATTACATTTTCCCCTAATGAATTTATACCCCAATATCAAAAAATCCCATAAACTTGAACTTGTTATGACCCACCACCCCAATGTACGTGTCGCATTTCAATTCGTGATTGGACTCAGTTTTGGTGTTAACTCGCATGTTTCCGTCACACATGACCATCATGTGACACCTATTCCATGCAAAAATATGAAACTGCCCCTCTCCACTTCGTCAGATTCTGCAGAGAAATTCGTGGGGCCGAACAAACATTATAACTTGCATATCTAAAACTAAAACTAATATCCATTGCCACCATGAAGAAGCTGCCATTTAGCGAGTATGATCCATAACATTAATGTGTGTGGAATGAAGGCCAAAAATGATGAACAAAAATGTTTTTGGCTTCGGCATCCATCAAAGAGTCGTGCTTCAATGAAACTTCAAGAGAAGGAGCGAAGAACTTGCTTGGATTCCCGAAACTTGTGGCAAAGTGCAAGAGATCCCTAGAGAAAATGTTCTGCATTCTGGATTTGTACGAAGCCATCTTTAAGCTCTGGCCGGAAATTGAATTTACTTTCTCGTACAAATCTAGCTCGCGTGGTTCATCCTCATCCTCCTTTGTAAACTCGACAGCAAAGCGGAGCTCCACAAGAACGTAGCACTTTCGTACTTGTTCTTCGCCAACAACCTCTAGTAAGTGCGTACTTCGAACCTGAAGCTCCTCCTTTGGGATGATTGGGTGCTGAAGCATGGGCGTAATGGTATATTCACACAGGATGGGAGTCACGTATTGCACACGTGGAACGGAAAACATGTTGTAACGAGTCATAATTTATGGGATTTTTGAGAATGAGGTGCTATTTCATGGGAGAAAATTGTAATTAACCCATTTTTTTGAAGTTAATTATACCTTGCACTCACGTAGTTCGAGGAGTTTAACACATTTCATCAATGTGGTTCTGGATTCCTTCGATTTGCACCCTCCATGTTTATTTCTCAGTCAAAATGAATAGAAATATCAATCACGTGACTTACTTGCCCATTTTACTCTTGATATTCAAAAAAGGTTAATTATACTTTGCCCCCACTAGGTTTGAGGCCTCTGACACTTTGCATTCACTTTTTTTTAATTTTTTTTTGGGACATTGCACCCCTTAACTTCTAAGTCCTTTGATTTGCCGCCAAAATGAACAAAAATGTCCAGCACGTGCAGAACATGTGGTTCGTTTGCCCATTTTGCTCTCAATATTCAAACTGCTATGACAATAACACCTTTAATAAAAATTATGATCTTGTAATCGACGCATTCAAAGATGTTTTACATCTAAACACAACGCAATATCGCAAACTGTTGGCTTTTGTTTACAATCAATATTTTGATGATTTCAATAAATGGATTAAGTTTACAAAATTGACATATTCAAAGACAAAGACATTTTTATCAAAGAGCCAAAGACAAGGAGATTGAGAATCAAGAAGATGCAAGAAACTTAAAAGTGAAGATTCAAGACCATAGGGTATAACCTTGTAACTCTTAGTTTCACTTTTGATAAGGATTTGAATCACACACTTGCATATTTTTCAAAACCGTGTATAATCTTCTTATCACTAGTTTGACAACCAGAATGCGCCTTAAGTGTTTTCAAATCAACCCTTTATAAACTCCCAAACGTTGGGTATACTTTTGGGAAGTTGGTTTTTGAAAATGAGATTTCAAAAATGTCAAAAATGAGCTTTTTAATTGTAGCGGTCTATGAAAATGATCTGTAGCGGTCGACTGTTACATGAAGCAGATGATGGGATAAAATTTAACAGCATTCAAATTTTATGACCATTGAGCAACGACTAGTTGAAGCGGTCGATCGGTACAACAATAAAATTGTCAGATCGACCCCCAAACGGCTAGTTTTCTCATATGGCCTATATAAAGACATTCCTATTGTTCTAAACAACAGATAACGACCACATATCATTTCTATAGCTTGAGAAAGATCTTAAACCTTTCTATTTCATATTTCTCATATCATTCACACAAATTACATCTTTACATCCTTGTCTTTTGTGATAAAATTGATTTGATTCTTGGTAATCAAAGATGTGTCTTTGACAAAAGTGGCTTAGGCTACAAGCCTTTTATCCACCAAAAATATTTTAAAAATTATTTTGTGAAGGCTAAGTCTTTTTGTGCACTTACTCAAACATGTCATTTTTGCAACAAAGATGGGCATTTAATTTTTGATTGTGCATTGAAGAAACTTGGGAGCAAGACTCTCAAGAAGACATGGGTTCCAAAAGAAACCAAGGCTAACACCGAAGGACCAAGAAAGCTTGGGTACCAAAAACATTTTCTTGATTCTTTTATAGGATTCAAATTTTATTACCGTTGAGCAATGACTAGTTGAAGCGGTCGACCGTACAACAGTAAAATTATCAGATTGACCCCTAACGGCTAGAAACGGCTAGTTTTCTCATATGACCTATATAAAGACTTTCCTATTGTCTCTAAACAACAGAGAACGATCACATATAATTTCTATAGCTTGAAAAAGATCTTAAACCTTCTATTTCATATTTCTCATATCATTCACACAAATTACATCTTCACATCCTTGTCATTGTGTGAATCAAAAGAGATAGAACTTTCCATTTTCATATTTACTCTTTGAGAGAGTATGTTTCTTGTATCTTCCTATCCAAAAGAAGTGATTCCTTTAGTGAGGTTGTTCACTAAAGAAGAAGTTTAGAGAGGGTATATCTCAAACTTGGTTGGGTTGTGAGTGGTGAGCCCGAAAATCACTTGGGTTGTGAGTGTTGAGCCCGAGAAAGCACTTGTAAGGTTATCTAGCACCGGAAGCTAGAGTGTATACTATTTGGAAGATAATGGGAAAGCCTCAAGGCTCAATAAAGGATCTTGAGGGGTGGATGTATGCAGGTCTGCCGAACCACCTAAAAATCTGGTGTTTACTTCTCTAACCTTACTCTTTACATTTAGCACTTATTTACTTATCGCATAAATACTTGCTTAATTACTTGTACTAAATTATCCTTTACTTTGCAAACACGTTTTTTAGGCTTAAAAGAGAAAAAGTTTGGAAACACCATTCACCCCCTCTCTTGGGTTGCCTTAATCCTAGGAATTACATAAATATCATAGATGCATAATCAATGTTTTCCATTTCCAGCATGAGTGCAACCATGATCTGATTGTGAGACACCAAAGTATTCACACATTGATGCAACGTAGGGCAAAATTCAGGATACCAAATCAATGACAATGTGAGAGGTTAGGTCAAGTAAAAGAACCTTTGGAATGTTCTAAGATTACAGGAAACATACAGGAGAAGATAAGAGACATCAATTATGGGATCAAGATCTTATTACGGGTGTTATCATCATAATAGTTTGAATATCGGGGGCGAAATGGGCAAGTGGGCCATGTGTTCTACACGTGATGGAAATTTCTGTTTATTTTGACTACGAAATTAACCAGAGATGCAAAGTGTCAAACCCCCCAAAACCTAGTGGGTGCAAAGTGTAATTAACTCTTTTTGAATGTCGAGAGCAAAATGAGCAAGATAAACACGTGATTGAGATTTTCATTCATTTTAAGGGATAAATAAATGGGGGTGCAAACCGAATGAATCTAGAATCACATTGGTGAAATGTCTCAAAAATAAAAGAATGCAATGCAAAATGTCAAGACCTTTTAAACCACGTGAGTGCAAAGTGTAATTAACCTTTTTTTTGGCTGAAAATGGATGAGAGAAATATGTGATATATCTTAGATAAGGCCAAAAACACAAAAGTGATCTCATTAATAATTAACAGCTCTATCAACACATGATTTATATGACCTTTTCTTTTTGGTGACCAAAATCAAATGCAATGATCATGGGATGAGGTGGATCACTTCCACGGTCTATTAAACAAGTGAATTTGACAATTTAGTTCTTGGGTTTATACCCCTTTTGCAATTGGGTCCTTCACATTCAAACTTCAAAATAAAAACTATTAAACTTTCTACCTTTGGCATAGAAGCACTTTCGTCAGCCTTTCGTCCATCAATCTAATGAAATCGCCATGTCATCATCCAACTCAGCAGACCCTTAAGCACATTGTTTTGTGTAAGACATGAAGCACATCGTTTTGGGTAATATTTTGTAAGGCTAAAATATAACATGTGTCCCAGGGTTTAACTTTTTCTTGAAAATACCCCTAGGGTAGGTTTTGTTGTCTCGCCATCCTTGGGATTTATTGCGATTCCCAACTATATCCCTCCATCTAACTTCAGTACAAAAATTGACAGAAGTTGATAACGTGTTATACACCCTCCACGTCATCTCAACTAAAAACTCAACACGTGTCCATCTCTGTCTAATGTGCATGTCACTCTAGCGAAGTAACTTGAAATGACCATAATGCCCCTGTCATGTCATGTAATAAAATTTTACAATTGACTAAAGGACCTTTTTCACTAACGTTGCCCATCTTTGCTCCTTCGAAGAACCAAATTGCAAATTGCTCCCAAGAGTGCATAGCCGAAACCCAAATCCTAGTTCAGCCATAACCTCTTTGTGAATAGCTGAAACCCAAATTCCTCCCTAATCACCCCCATCTTTGCATTTTCGTAGAACCAAATTGCTCCCCAAGTATGCACAGCCGAAACCCAAATCCAAGTTCAACCAAAACTCATTTGTGCACAACTAAAACCCAAATTGCTTTCCAATCGCCCATCTCTGCATTTTCTTTCCAGATCTGCCATTGTCGCACCAAGATAGCCATCGAAATCAAGTTTTCGAAAGGTAACTGCCTCCTTTCACGTGGAATGAGCTTTGTGTATTTTTTTCATTTTTTAGGTTGCTGTTGGTGGGTTTATATAGACTGTTTGAAGCTTTAAAGTAGCTATATAATAATTGGTGGCCCACCTAACCTACGTATTGAATTTTGTCCCCTAAACTATGTCCCCCCTTTTGTTAAATTGAAAATTGTCCATTGAAATCTGTCTCCCCCTTAGTTGAATTGATTATTGTCGTTTGCCTATATTTTTATGAAGTGGTCCTTCATAGAATATGATGCTGCCTCTGTATGGATGTGTCCCTCATATTTTTTATGAAGTGGTTCCTCATAGAATACGATGTTGCCTCTGTATGGATATGTCCCTCATATTTTTAATGAAGTGGTCCCTAAAAAGATATTGTCGTTTGCCCTTTTAGGAAGCTAACATGCTGCCTCTTTATGTTGAATATTTATTATTTATGAAAAAACTCTTAAAAAGACTTTCAGTGACAGTCCCGATAATTGAAAGGACCAAGCCTGTCAAGACAAAATCAAGCAGCATAGTTCTCCTGTGAAAAGAATAATAGCAATATTTATATGATCAAAGAAGTAAGGGAAAAACTTGGTTTAGAGAATTCATTTATTTTGATTTTGGAATCCACATGAACAAGTAACTTAATATGCATATCTCTAAGTTCAGATCCAAATCTTCTAACTAAAATGGAGTTTAGAGTGACAAACAACTAGTCTGTGTCTAAAATTTACCTATACGCTAATAGGATACAAGATCACATGAGTTTTATAGCTTGCGTAAATTTATTTAAAGCCTCAATAAAAATATGCTAAAATATTATTGGTCCTAATTGTAGTTTTATTGCAAATTTCATGAAGTGCACTAATTAAGCAAAAGTCTCTCCTTTACCTCTTAATTTTTCTGTTTCTACACCAAATTACTGGAATATTTTATGGGGGATTTTCTGGCAGTGCTTGATGTGAGAGTAATAAAAGAAAGGCAAAAAGAAAAGAATCGAAAAGATACTCATAATAGTTGATTCCTGTTTACATAACCTAATTTGTGCTAGCTTATAACTACTATTTTTCTACACTTGATCTTGGCAAACTGGAAAACTACCACCATGTCATTCAGTCAAAACACTTCTGATCCAATAAAATTGCATTTGTTATTCTCAGTTTAACCTTCTCACAATACCTCAATCTTTTTTGCTTAAAAAAAAAATATTTGTGCCCATATATATGTTCACCCACATGAAATATGTATTCAATATCCATATAGAGATTCTACCTATATTACCATACACTATTAAATTTTTTTTTCTTTTCTACAGCTTGGAGGGGAGAAATAATGTCAAAAGATTGTTTGTTTTTTTTTTTTTTAAAGTTTTTGATACTGTCTTCTATCCATGACTAGTGTACCTTTATGATGAATATTTACTATTTATGAGGCTAACACACTGCATGTAATTGAAGGGTTCAATATTTTAATATCTACGTTCATTTGCAGATGGTAAAAATTATTATGCATCACAGTGGGACGGTGAACTTTCGAAATGAGAAGTCCATTAGAGGGGAGGTTAGAGAATTAGGTGACCTTGACCCTGACTACATATCAGTGACCCATTTGTGGACATTTCTGAGGACATCCATGAATTATGCAGATGTTGTGGAGTTGTGGTGTAAGTTTGAAAAAGATGACCCTCAACCCGGATTTATTCCTCTTAAATGTGATGCTGATGTGTTGACAATCACTGCGAGAATATTGCTTGAAGGTTGGGACACATGATAATTTATGTTCAGCGAATCAGTGTTAGTGCCGGAGGAAGATGTAGTGTTACCAAAAGAAGATGTGGTATTATCTAATGTAGGGATTGGTGAAGGAGATAGAAATGTTGAGGACATTGCGATGGAAGGCGAGGGTGCTGATTCTGATGATGAGATAGGTAATGTACTTTGGGGGATAATGAGGAAGTATATGTTAGTGAGTTTTCTAAATTTGATGAAGAGCCTGAGCTATATAGTTTTGCTGTTGAGAGTGGAGAAGATGCAAGGAAGGCTTCGCTGGATTGGTTTGGGCAAGGATCAAATGTCGATGTTTCAGTAGATGAGCCTAAGATTGTTGGAGGTTCCGATGATGATGTTATGGAAAGTACTAGTGAGGATAAAGACTCTGATGATAGACATCATAAGAGGAAGGTTAGGGAGTTTCAAGAAGAAGAGTTGAATGGAACGGTGCACTTAGAAAAGAGAATGAAGTTTAGGGACTTGCCTTTATTTAAAAAGGCACCTTAAGTTGTACTGCATCCAAAATAATTTTGACTATCATTGCAAAAAGAGTGATAAGCTGAGGGTCACAACGGTATATGGGCAAAATTATGGTTAGTGAATCCACGCTTCATTTATGTATCACAAAGAAGTGTTTCAGATTAAAACTTATAACTCCACTCACTCTTGTGGCACGTACCACAAGAACAGCAAATTCGATGCCAATTTTAAAGTTGCAAGATGTGTGAAAAATGTGCGGGATGACCCTAATATGCTACCCTCAGCATTGGGTGGTAATATTCGTAAACATTACAAAGTCCAAGTCTCTAAGAACCACATGTACAGGGCAAAAAAGACAAAACTTGAACTGGTTCATTGGAGGCATGCAGACCAGTACAAGTTTATGTGTGGCTATGCTATGGCTGTGTATGAGTGGAACCCTGGTTCATGGGTGGAAATCGAAAGAAATAGACATCTGTTCCAGCACATGTATGTCAGACTTGAGGCGTTTAAACGGAGATTCTTGGCTGGTGTTAGGCCACTGATTTACTTTGATGGTTGTCACCTCAAAGGCCCATTGGAAGTCAATTACTATGCGCAATGGCGAAAGATGCAAATGATGATATGTGCCCACTTGCATACGCAGTTGTTGAGATCGAACGCAGATCTTCTTAGACATGGTTCATCGAGATACTCATGGCGGGCATTATGAGTGAAGATCAGCGCCCATGGACCTGGATGTCAAACTGGCAAAAGGTACGCACTCATGAGTTAATTATGCACACCAACTATTTGATTTTTGGTTTTGTAAATGAAAACACAGTTCTGATGTATACTTAGTACTGAAAACATGTACTAATGTTCTGATGTGTTTTGTAGGGCCTTCGAGAGGCACTTGAAGTGTTAGTGTCAAACGATGAGCAGAGAAATTGTGTGAGGCATTTGCACGCCAATTTAAAGAGCAATAAGTGGAGAGACAAGACTATAAAAGACTTGCTATGGAAGGCTGCATATGCGTGTAATAGGTCAGTCTTTAAAAGAGCCATGGAAGAGATGCAAAGGGTGAATGTCAATGCCTGGAAGTATCTTTCAGATGTTGATCCAAAAGGGTGGTCCCGTCATGCGTTTAGAACGACATCTAAAAGCAATTGTCTACTTAGTAATATCGTTGAAACGTTCAATTCTTGGATCAAATATTCACGGGACAAACCAATCTTGACAATGATGGAGACGATTAGATGTCAGCTAATGAATCGGTTTACGCACAAACGGGCCATGCTAGAATTTGCTACTTAGGATATATGTCCTCGTATACAGAGGAAGCTTGAGAAGAACAAGTACGATGCTAGAAATTGTTTATGTATGTGGACAAATGAGACCATATTTGAAGTTGAAACAACTGACGGGGATCATAAGCTGATTAACATAGGTGAGCGGGAATGCAATTGTGGTCGATAGTAGCTGAACAGCATCCCATGTACACATTCATGCGCTATAATTTATTCTGATAAGTTGACCCCAGAGGATTACGTTGACAATTACTATCGCAAAGCGGCCTACGCAGCTTCGTACTTGCCGGTGGTACACGTAATGCTTGGACCGGGAGAGTGGTCCCATGCCGATGTTAATCTTATCGGACCTCCTGTTATTCGGTCTATGCCTGGCCGTCCAAAGAAAGCAAGGTTCTGTGCAGATGATGAGCCACAACATCCGTATAATGTAAGTTAGAGTGGTTTACCGGTTCGTTGTGGACGTGAGGTGTTATTGGGCATAATGCAAGGAGATGCAATTGCCCACCAAATCTCAATCGTAGAATATACCCCAAGAAGCCATCAAAAAAGAAAGCTGCAAATTAGGTAATATTTGAGTTTTTAAGGTTTATTAACATGTATTTTGAGACCGATAATTGATTTTACTAATTTAATTTATTTAATGAGATCGAATCGTCAAATGAAGCAACGCAGCCTGCAGAAAGACTTCATAGGCAAAATAGAGAATAAGGAGGTAACTTTAATTTATCAAAGTCATATATCAAGTTACTTTCATTAATAATTATACTGAATTTGAAAAAAAATAGGGTCAAGGACTAGACCATGAAAAGCAAGTTTAAGCTTAACCTCGCACTCTTAAAATAAAATTTCACATAAGTAGAGTTCATTAAGCATATGGGACTAATCTAATATAAATGATTCATTAAAAACAAAATATAGGGCCAAGCACAACCGCACAGCACGCATGCTCAATTTACCACAACAACATCACAGTCTTGCAGATGTCCTTGTTAGAAACTCTATGACAGATAATTCAAAAATGATATTGAAGCAAAATAATATTTCCACCATTTACTAAAATATCCTAATGCAATCAATATACCCAGACAAAAAAAGAAACAAAAAGACAGAAACATAGAAACAAGCAGTTCACCAGAATTATTGAACCTGAACATGGAACTCTAGTATGAGATACACCTAATACAATCTTACTTCGTTTTATAAGTTGATCATGAGATCTACAATAAGAACCTGAAACAATACAATAGTTGCAATTTATGAGGAGTGGCTAATAGAATGTACTGACTAGTACAACATATTGGAGCACAAAGAAATCCCTTATTGACTGGAAGACTCGGTCTCTATAACAAATACTAGAAGATCCAATACCGAAAACTAACAATATGCCCAATCACTAAAAAGCAGGAGAACTCCCATTAAAAGAGCGTTCAAAATGCCAGTCTTTCATAAAAAAACCAGCCTTTCTGATGAACAAATCGTCAAAAAAATTTTGTTTAACACAAGCATTCACATATTTGAAGTCATCAACTTGTGATAGATTCTTCAACTTCTTCACTTACCCATCAATTGACTCAAATCCATCAACAATTGCAAGAATCTCATCCCATGGGGGTCAAATTGCCAAAGATCCACGTAACCATTATCAAAATCAAGATATTGAAAGCAATTATCTAGTATATAAAACCACCAGGATAATCGACAAGTTATTTTTTTCCACTTCCAACCACAAAAATAAAGATAGGATACCCAAGACCCCAAAATGCTTACAAGGAATGCCCTAGGAAGTGTTTTGTCCTCCTCCAATTAACTTCCCTCCTTCAGCACGCGTAGGAAAGTGTTTGATCATACTGAAATAAGCCCTCTCGGTTGATGAACTCATGTGGGAGGTAAAAAGGGATAACTTGTAAGGAAAGAAAAAAAAAAAAAACTTCAAGTAATAAATCCTGTAACCACATCTAACTAGCAAAGTCTATAAAATTTCAGAAAAATGTAATGACAAAAGGGAAGGGACTTCAGAGAAATCTATATGTTATTGCACCTTGAAGGGTCTATTGGAAAGATAAATGAATAAAAAAAGACGCAGAATTATCATAGATTTTTTTCGGGTTTTTTTTTCCTCTCTGTAGGTAGGGATGAAATTGGAAAACAAGGAATGCCAGCAACCGACTTATAAGGTTTCCAAGTGTAACTGAAGCCAACAAGCCATGAACTCCCTAGGCAAGCTTTAGGGCAGAACACACCCTTCCACTACTAGAAGGCAGATAGATTATCCCAACAAACTCAATCTACAAGGGTGTACAAAAGGTATTGATAGCATACTAAAATAGATATCTGGTAAGGGATGTGGGATCTCAATTCAAGTTTCACATTTCTTCTATCACTAATGTTTTTCCAGCAAATTTGTTCTTTTGCTGTGGAGGCAATGTGTAAAAAAAGAAGCATAATATATTTTTTTCATCACTGAAGTTCTTTTATTAGAATTTATTTATTTATTGTAGTGACCAATCCTTCATCATTTTCAGGCTCCACAGTATCTCCAACTGTTTTTCAATGTCAATAGTAGGTCACAATTTTGACTTGAACTATATTGGAATAGTATTCAAAAAATTTGTAAGAATGTGTTTCTCCTATTTGATATATACAACTATGGCTGCAAAATACTACCTAAAACTCTATCAAGTTGTTATAGAAGTTGCCGGTCACTCACGAACCTTATTCCCTCAGGCATTGCCCTAATCTGTTAACCACACTTTTGAAAGTGATGTTGTTAGGTTTAGAAACTTCAGATTTCCAAGTTGCTATAATCTCTGCAAAACTAAATAATTTTATTAAGTGAAATACAACTTATTCCCTACTAGAAACTAAAGTGAGGCCTCTTCACACCCTATGATCTAGATTACAAATGACATAGGAGAAACATGAACCCCTAGCTATAGCAAAGACAATTTAAGCTTGTGAAATTCTACCACACAAAATGGCTTGCAACAGTCTAACCATTAAAAATTTGACTCTAAAATCTAAAACTTCACAAAATGAGAACCTATGGACATTCCTTTTAATAAAAGATAACATCATAATCTCAAGTTAATTGTCTTAACTTGCTAAGAATTTCATATACAAAAAAAAACTAATTGGAAAAATGGAATGCACCACAAAAATATGTTGGGTAAAACCAAGACAAATAAGATTTAACCTTTTCATGGGACACTTGAGCTTAAAGCATCTGGTTATTAAGGATGAAGATCAAACAAATGCATCTTTTCATGCTATGCCATTTCAACAAGTAATAGCCTACAAATGGTCTCCAACACAGTATTGGAGATAGGTTTACAATGGGATGTCTGTCTGACCAAAAAATAAGTTTTATTCCCTAACAGGGTAAAGCACGAATTAGTGACAAATAACACAACACGAAAGGTATCAACATTAAACAAACCAAGCTCCAATTATGATAGATAAATTAGAGGCATCTCCACAAATTATAGATATTGAATACTGCAAGAGGAGGCAAACAGAGAACAACCAATAAACTAACAAAACCAATAATCTCTCTATACTAACCATGGCAGCAGAATATTGTGAGCAACTAAAGAATCTTCGTCTAGGATTGAGTTGTGTCTTAGTGAAGCTTACCCGAGCACTACTTCCCCAGAAGCACAGAAGTCTCATGTCAAGCACCTTTTCTTCACTCCTTCCTTGAGAACCTGATCTGCCGTCTCTGCGACATTGGGCTTGATTTGTGGAGGAAGGGCTGCTTTGTTTCGGCTGATTTGGGGAGTTGACCTAAAAGCTGATTTAGGGAGAATATAGACGAAGAAGGGAAGCCATGTGCTCTGTTTCGGTTGATTTGGGAAAAAAATTAGTTGAACCGACTTGGGAACTAATTTGGGGAGGAATATGGGCGACGTTAGTGAAGAGGGCAAGGGTCTTTTAGTCAATTGCAAAATTTTATTAAATGAACGTGGCAGGGGCATTATGGTCATTTCAGGTCACTTCGCTAGCGTGGCATGCACATTAGGCAGAGATGGACACGTGTTGAGTTTTTAGTGGAGATGACGTTGAGGGTGTTTAACACGTCATCAACTTTCATCAATTTTTGGACAAAAGTTAGATGGAGGGACATGGCTAGGAATCGCAATAAACCCCAGGGACGGCAGGATAACAAAACCTACCCTTGGGGCATTTCTAGGAAAAAGTTAAACCTCAAGAACACGCGTTATATTTTAGCCAATTTTGAAACACACTGTTTAGGCAAAGAGTTTGAAATACATCATTTAAGCAAACTTATGAAACACATCGTTTTAACTGTCTAATTTAAGCCCTTGTGTACTGGAGAAAATAAAAAGTGATCCCCAATTTCCATTTCGTATTAACATTAGAACGAGCCAAAAAGGTCACAATTTGCTGCACTATTCGCTGCAATCTCTAATGAGTTTTTTTGCCGCAGGTTTGGAACTTTCTCTTTGTTTGAGAGATGTTTGAGAATGCAAAGTAAATTTTCAATTTCTCTTCGTTGAATGCATTCGACAGGTAGAACATTGCTAGGATTTGAGACTCTGATACCGATTCTCTTGAATGATGGAAAAGTTTTTGAACGATTAAGAGTTTGTGGTTCTGATTTGAAGGTATTCCAATTCTCTTGAATGATAGATGTGGTTATGAGTGTTTAACGAATTGGGAGATCTCTCGTATGCATTGGAGAATTCTGTAGAATATGCTAATTTGTTAGGAGAGTTTTCTAGCTGCTGGGATTTTCCCTAAAATAATTGATAATTTTGGGTTTAGTTTTTAGCTTTTGTTATCGTAGTTGATAATATGTGTGCATTGGTAGTGAACTATTTGAGCAAAGCATAATATTCAGAGAGAAATTGATAGTGTAGTAATATCCTAATTATTTGGCACCCATTGAAGGACTCTAGCAAATAAATGTATAGTTTTTCTTTTTCGTTATATCAAGAATGAGATTTATGTTAAGGAGAAAATATTGTTTGAAAAGATCACCAATGTGCAAAGTCTATATCACCAATATGCTATCTATAATTGATTTTTTGTCCTTTAATTCACCAACTACAAGATAAAATTTTGTTGTGTGTTATAATGCTTGCAAAATTAGGTACAAAACCAGATTAATTGGAGTAGTACTCAACATAATGATTTAATTGCTTGCAAAATTAGGTACAAAACCAAATTAATTGGAGTAGTACTCAACATAATGATATAATTGCTTGCAAAATTAGGTACAGAACCAACAATAACACGGTTGACTCTTGTGATAACGTTTTTGTTGTATTGTTCTTGAATTCAACACGGTTTTTCCATCTTCGGTGAAGATGAGCATGCTGTCTTCCGAAATACTGCTGTGTGAATGTGGATTGACAGCAACTCTTAGAACTTCATAGACGGATGCTAATTTGGGATGACGCTTCTTCGAGTGTGCATCGTACGACAAAAAAAGGTATGTATTTCTTCCTCATGCTTGCAAAATTGAGTAATTGTTATGACACTTATACAATTTGTTTCTGACTTAGGGCTCTCATCTTTTTGCAGAAAGCATGTGAATTTTTTTGTTGGTTCGATCCATGCACCTGCTCACGTGGAATGAAAGTGAGACCATATTTAAAGAAGAAAATAAAGGATCTACAAGCTAAGGTGGCTGTCAATAATCATTATGTAACAACGCTTAAGTGTATTGTGGGAGTGTCGTGAGGTGTGATTGCAATTATGAGAATGCTGTTATGGAGAGCATGTAAATGTATGTTGTTATGGAGATCATTTTGTTGTATAAACTTATGTTGTAGGACGAGTGATGTGTAGATGTTTTATTCTTGATAGTCCCTAAAGTCTACCACAAGTGCATGGGTCGTGACAAGTAAAATAGGGCAAAAAGAGTATCGTTTCCACGAAGAGGATTCAAGTACCAATTTATAAAATTTCCTATATTATTTAGACGATCCCAAATTGATGTGAATGATTGCAAATTCTTAACCTGAAAAATCAAATATTAAAGATTTATAGGGCATTGAATTTCATCAATTGAATTCTTTCAATGAGTTTAAACCGATTGCTTGCATTAATGTTTTGTTAATCACAATGACCGAATTCTTTTTTATGTGATATCCTTTTCAAGGTATAACACCTATACTATATTAATTCTATGTCTACTTTCGTGATCACAAAAATTAATAAAGATTCATTATGCTATGTGGAATTATTGAATATAGGTCACAAGGGTGTGTATTTATTTCTAAATTACACTACCAAGGTTTGATGAATTCACGAACTAATATTAAACTTCAACTTCGTTACTTCATTCAACATCTTAAGCATGCAATTCATGGCCAGTAAATTGCAAGAATGAAAATCGAAATCATCAAATTGTAATTAACAAATTATATTCATTACATCCATACTCAAATCATATAAAAAATTCAATGACTACGTCCTAGCCCTAGAATAAGAAAACTAGCAAATCATAACTAATAAAACAATCCAATTATTTTTCAAAGATAAATTTGAATTTAACATCCTTAATAATAATTCAAAAACTAAAAATAGAGAAAGAAGAAAAACTCTGAAATTGTAGAAATTTACAACTACGACGTTCCTCCTATGAATATCTTCTCCTTTTCTTCTAAGTAAACTTCATTAAACTTTGAGAAACAGAATCCATAAAAAGCAGCATCAATCACCAAGTTTTATTGCGTAAAAGAATAATGTTTACAGAAATATGAGAATACAAATTAGTAACTAAAAGACTGTAATTTATCAAATAAGTAACTCCAAGTTATCAAATTACAAAAATCAAATGTCTCACTACGCTTGCTGCATTAGTGGCAGATCCTGCTTCCCCACCTTCGGGAACCTTCTTTGTTTTCTTTTTCCAAACTTTCTTGTTAGGGTTCTCAGGATGAGGACAAGCACGTGTATTGTGACCTTTATTGCCGCAATTTCCACATTTCACAACATAACCGCTCCAGCTGATCTTATATGGAACTGCTGGCTCATTTGGCTCCCTCCTCCTGATTTTCCTTAGTCGCTCAAGTTGAATCCAAACAAAAAGAGGCAGTATTACATTATTGTCATCTTCAGGCCATTCCTTAGGGTGCGGCATTGCATGTATTCCTTGCTTGTATGTCCTCAAATACGTCGACAATCGATAGGAGTCATCGACGTACTCCTCAAGGCGATTTCTAGTGTGATAGATGGCAGAGCAAGCATGGATACATGGAAGTCTAGTAAGCTACCACTTACCGCAAGTGCATGTCAAGACGCTCAAATCAACAACTCGTTGTGGTCCGTACAAATGGTTGACCTCAAACTCAAGTCCACTTTGCCAATGACATACACAATGTCGAGTGTCACTTTTTATCTTCTCAAGTTGCTTGAAGATTTTAGGACACAATGCATTTGGCTTTTCTCGGAGTGATTCCTCAGCTCCCACCTGTTTCTTGTGAAATCGAACAAGTAACTATCGTCAAATCATCTCGAGCATTGTGATCACGGGCTTGTCACATGCATCCTTTGTCCATGCATTGAAGGATTCAGCGATGTTATTCAATAACATGTTAGTTTTGCCACCCAAACTAAAAGCATGTCTTGACCATAAAGCTAATCAATCTCTCCAAGCTCCTTATGGAAATCCGGACTATTTAACTCGATTCCCTTTATTACACCCTCAAATTCAAAGTGATTTTTTGTTGTGGCAGCTTGCCATAAGGAATCTTTGAACAGCTTCCCTTTAAAGCCTTTAGACTTCATGTTCGCATGGATGTGGCATAAGCAACATCTATAAGCCATCTCAAGTTACTCATTTACAAATGTGAGTCTCAAGCCCTGCAAAATATGACAAATGTGACTGGTAAATAGAAAAGTACGCTATCATGCAATAAATGTATAGATTTCACAACATCAGATCAGGATATAGAGACAAAAACAAAAGACAAATGATATGAATAAAGTCAAGTACCATCTGCCTATCGCTCATGAATGTCCAACGACGATCATCAATGTCTGCAATATCATTCAACAATAGCCCTAAAAACCAACTCTAGGAATCATGAGTCTCTGCCTCCACTACTGCATATGCAATCGGGAACATATCGTTGTTCTCGTCTATCCCGATAGCACACAATAGTTGGCCTCCGAATTGACCCTTCAAATGGCATCCGTCAATGCAAATGAAGGGTCTACAATGTACAAACCCATCCTGGCACACCTTAAGGCAAACGTACATCCGCTTGAAGTGATCCCCATATTTTACTAGGAACACACTAGTGCTCAAATTCCACCTCTATAATGCCAAGGTATACCTTCCAGTGAACTTGAACTGTTCACTTTGATTCCCAAGTACCATCCGACATGCTAACCTTTTAGCACGGTAACATCGGTGTAAGGGCACTTCAATGTTAAAGTCCTATTGAGTCTGACCCTTCAAAGCAACTACTGACCAACTAGGCTGATCTCTAAAGTTCGATAGATAATGATGCGCAAGAATTCTACATTGCTTTTAGTATTTTCGTATTGTGCCCCATAGTTGTGCTAAAAAATGAAAGACTTGATCTGGATCCCGTCACAGCCCTTCCTTTTCGATGCAAAGATGTAAAAATCACATCCATCCTTCTTGCATCGAGCTTGCACCCTGATCTTATCATTCTTAAGAAACAAGTAGTCGAAGTGGCATTGAACACTATATCTCTATAATGCCTTTCGTAACACCTTCGTATTAGGAAAAATGAGTCCTTTATAAAGTGACACATCCCCCTGCATATCAACTTTCTTATTAAACTCTGCATAGCACCTACCACATGGAGCCTCGTCACTATCAGATCCGTTCTAACTTCGAAACTCTTCGAAGTCCTCATACTCCGAGTCCACACCATCACCCTCTTCACCAGTCGGGGTTCTTGGAAAGGCCCCAAATCAATCAACATTTGAATCCATATCTTGTTGTGCACCCTCTGGACTCCTAACCTCAACATACGCCTAAGGTTCATCAACATCCTTCCAGAGAAGTCACTTAATTCAGTCTCATAATCAGACTTCTCATCATCTTCCCACCCTCATTATTTTCATCCCCTTCTCTCCTCATCTCCAAGACTCCTTCCCTATTCAGTACCAGAAATAGGGAGCATTGATGGACTAGTTCCAACTTCCATCAAATCAGGATCTATCCCAAACAACTCAGCCTCATCAATAACATGCTCCACAAAGATGTTTAGAACCTTTCTCTTCTCATCTCGAGATCTATTAATCATGTTGATGAAATATTTGTCACTCCTAAAAATTTTAACAGATTGCCAGCCATCATCGTCAAACGCGTACCAAAGATCACCCGTTTGTGCATAGCCAAGACCCTTTATGACGTAGCCAATTTCTCCCACTAAGATATAATCAGGATCCATTTTGCCCACCACTTCAGCCTTTTCTCCAACATATATCTCACCCGGAGCTCCTAGAAAAGTACCTCCGTGATAGACCACTATCTGTAGCACACCTATAACCAAAGCAAACTTAATTAGTATACAGAAAAACCACTGGTATATGATGCACAAAGTATAGTAATTAAGATGAGCTGAGCATGAGTTTTTAACATTTCTCATGAACCAACAGAAAACATTAACATACAAAAGTAGGCTTGTTCACATACAAATATTAACAGAAAATAACAAAAGTAGGCTTGTTCACGAGGTTTTAATCAAACGAAGGTCACTACTTAAACGTGCTTATTAACAGAAAACAACATACAAATATTAACAATAGGTTTTAATCGTATTATTTATTCATAAGTCTAATTTAGGCTTGTTCACGAATTAATGAAGGATACAATCGAAGAGGCATTATTCCTACTGACAAGTATTTTTCTGTCCACAAGCACGTTCAAGTAGGAATAAAAATAAATCTGACTTGTGGTTTATTTAATCGAATATTTTTCTGTGCACTTTCTCAAAGGGACCACAACAAAGCAATAATGGAAAAAAAAGTGCATGTGCGTTCAATATTAAATGAACTAAACCTTACACCCTCAAAAACCTAGGGACCACTTTGAATTGTATAAGACAATATTAAATGAACTGAATGCATGCAAAAACTAGGGACCACTTTATATTGTATAAGACAATTACAAAACAAGACAAAAACGTGTTGACCTTTTCAAACATTACGACAACAACAAACTAACAACAGACCCTACATTAAAGGGCAATGAATAACTTAGCAGTCATCACAAAAGAACACTAGAATAAGATGGGTACACCCAAAAGACAGACAACTTTCAATTTGGAAGCAATACGGGTCCCTCCATACCTGAAGACATGTTTTCTCGACCACTTCAATACTTCGAACAAGAAACAGATGGTCTACCGCTAATTTTTCCTTCTTTTCATCACTTACAAGTCCACCAAGAAGCACAGATTCTCCAGATCAACTACAAAGAGTTTTGTCTTGTGGTGATTTTGTCTAGGGTTTAAGTGTTTAGAACGTCTAAAGTAATTTGGGGGAAATAAGGAAATGCATCTAAACTCGATCGAGTTCGAAATTTTTACCAAGTCTGAGAATGTGCATGCTGTTTGGTATGACGTTGTTTAGAATGCAAGAGTCACTTGAAAATTAGAAACTGCATATGCATTATGTTTAACAATGTCGTTTGGTTCATGCCACATGTGCTCAGCTGACTTGGAAGCTGACCTGGGTTATTTCTTTGCCACGTGGATCTAGAACTAATATGGCTTGCGATTCTGTTAGGCTGATGGACAGAAGGATGACGAAAGTGCTTTTGTGCCAAAGGTAGAAAGTTTAAGGGCTTTTATTTTGAAGTTTGAATGTGAAGGACACAATTACAAAAAGGGTATAAACTCAAGAACTAAATTGTTAAATTCCTTTAAACAATAGGAAAAGGGAGATACATAGAGAAACAACTACAAATATGATGTAGATATCTTCTTTTTTGGTATATTTGCATCAGGCTTAGCCCCTACTACTAAGAAGGTGTTCCCGAAAGGGGACGAAACCCATCTAAGATCCTGTGTGCGGCTTAGTAGCGCGTGAACAGAACAGGTAGCCTAAGCGGAACTCAATATTCAACCAACCTATGATCCATTTATTTAATCAGCTTACTATCAATAAACCATGTGTTAGGTTCTCGTTGCGGGAGATCTTGGAACGTGCCCGTCGTGTGAATGCGCATACAAATAGGGTCACTATTCGCCTACTACTAATAAGGGCGGAGAGTGGATTCTAGATTATATCAGTCGGGTAGGCTGGACTGGGATTCTGGGAAAATCTCTACGAATTATTCTTTGCAAGAGACATCCCTGGCTTTAGTGATGTCTCCGGCAGCCTTGCTGGGATCTCCAGATCGAATAATTGGTTTACAAGACGCTCTTAGGGGGTCTTGTCTTCTCGGATTCCAGCTTTTTACTTTTCTTATAAAAAGCTTTGACCTACTCCCTGAGCAGAGATGTACGCTTTATACAGGTAGTGGGGTCATGTATACTCATGGGATGGCTTTTTTTGGAGTAATTTGAAAAAATTCCATTGCATCCAAATCAATCAAGATCTAAGTAGTTGTTCAGTAAACTATTATACTTATCGCATGCAGTATCCGAGTCTTGCCCATTTAAGGAATATGGAGGAGGTATGTGTCCTCTCGGTCGCCTTGACCAATCACAGATCAGCCCGACTAACGGTCGCTTTGATCCGTTACAGATCAGCTCGAAAGTACCCCTTTCTATTATGATGATAGGGGTGGATGGTAGGGCTAGAACAGGCATAATCGCTGGAACGGCTAGAAGTGGGCCGACTATCTTCCATATAAAATATATATATATATATGGATATTCGGCGTTTAATGAGATAGTAAAGTTCTAGACTCAAGCTAGCAAAAAACAAGACTGAGGTCGATAGGGGCATTACTGGTAATTGCTAAGGTGCTTTCTAAAGTATTAACACCATTGGCTAGCGCTCATCTCCAGCTCTGTTTCCAGCCTTTCATTTCATATACCATTCCCGTATGCCATACCTCTTATATTTAATCTTGCTATACGTCCAAGTCTTCTCCCATCGGTAGTTGGAAGCAGAACTGAAACTGGATGTAACTGAAGGAAAGGGGATATAGGTACGATAGGAGGGCACGGTTAAGCAGGTAAGTGAAGGCTCTCTCTCTCGCTCTGTGGTCTTGTGTAAAGCCTTTCCGCCCATTATTGATCTTCATTCTAAGTAAGCAGGTAGAAAAAAGCAGTTGAGGTGATAGCAAAAGTAAGCAGGGAAGCAAAAGCAAGAGGTCTTCCCATTTTTTTTGTGTAATAATGCTTCTCGGTCTCATTTCATTGGTCTCTAAGGCAAAGTCTCGCTTAATCGTTCATCGATCTTTTCTTCTTTCTTCAACCGGTCATATCTGATCTGTAGCTGGTAGCGACATGAGGAAAAGGTCCGGAATGGTCTATTTGATTTGCTAAATCGCGAGTTTAAGGGGTCGGATGGGTCAAGTACGGCCTCTAAAAACATGCGAGAATCGGCTTGTTTAGTGGCATCTGTCTGAGGGCATCTGGAATTGTCTGTTTCGGTATTAACTCTTGTAAACGGTTGCAAACGCTCATCTGTCCACGAATACGCTTCCCTTCTTTTATTCAAGATGGCTTTTATTCAATTAGGGCGAATACCTTGTAACCGAATTTCATTTTTTTCTTGAAAGATATGCTACTTCCCGGTCGAGCTGTCTTGTAAAGGTCTCTAGAGTCTTCGGTCGAATTGGTCTTCTTTCCTGTAGTAGTTCATCTGATGAGTTCATCGCGCAATTTGAGTTTAAGCATCGAGCTTCTGAAAGCTATCTTCTGTAGGGATCTCCGATCGCCTTGTATAACTATCGATCAATGGCTTTCGCGCTAGGAGATCATCAGCTTATGGCAGGAAGGATGGATGAGCTCCCTATTGATATAAAAGGGGATGGAGGTGAAGTCTGAGCCTCGGATGAGGGGGAATATAGACACTGGGAAAGGAATCATGGTAGTACGCCCCAAGATTGGAATGAGGAAAAAGAATAGAAAGATAAATGGATGGGGAATCCCCCTATGTGCTGAGAATAAGAGGAGCCAACAAACTGAAAGATACCCGTGGGAAAGCATGGGAGCCCCAAGCCTATGTAAGAGTATCAACCCTTAGAAGATAGTTTAGCATCACCCTACCGATGAGTCTGGAGGAAATACTGGTGAATCAGGCAACCCCTCTACCTTGAATTCATAACTTGCATAATGAGTTGCATCGACATCTTTGCCCGTGATCGAATGCCCCTTTCCCACGCCACCAATCGACGAATGCTGAGGAAGGAGTGAATCAATTGATGCAACCAACCACAATACACCACCCGAGCAACTACCCAACACCCAAAAAAGCGGAATAATGCCAGGAAGTGACCAAGCAACTCCAAGTTAATAACCCAACCACGACTATCTAACCAACCACCGATGAACTAATCAACAACCGAACGAGACTGAATCCAAGCGAGTGAATGAACAAGTCAGGGGTTTGTAAAGAGCAAAGGACTATAAAAAACACTACCCGGAATAGGAGTCTTGGCTTATGAGTTTGAGTTTGAGCTGGAAGACGAGTCAAAGAAGTAAAAAGAGCAGGAAGAGGCATAATAGCCATCAACCGGAAGAAGTGCAGAAATAGGAGGAGAGCTTGTCTCAGCAAGTGATTGGGATTGCCGACGAGGAAAGAGTTGCCTGACCGCGAGGAAGGCCCTAGACGAGTGATTGACTGACCATCAGGCTCCTTAAACCTTGACCCACCTTCCTAACCCGCTGACATAGGCATAAGCTGCTTCCAGAGCAGAGCTTGCGAAGCTAACAAGCCTACAAGCCGGAAGGAAGCAAGCCTATGACAGAGCAGCGTACAAGCCGAAAGAAGCAACCAAGCCTACAAAAGCTAGCTGGCATAAGCAAAGCAACTAAGAAGCCCATAAATAGGGTCCCTCATAAGGCAAAGCTATGCATGTTTATATAGTCCAGTGGAACGAACTCACAACTCAATGGGATAATTTTCTTATAGCAACTAGAACTCTACTCGAAGAAGAGAAGTAGCCAGCTGGCTGAGGTAACTCTACTTGCCCAGGAGGAAATGTTCTTATTTTTAGTTCTTTCAAAGATTGTTCCTTCCAAAAAACAGGACCTATTCTCTATCCCGTAGTGGAAGTGCTCATACCGAAGCTCCCTATTCCCTTAGTTGCTGCTTGCTTTCCGGTGCGAGGCGAGTCAAAGTTTGACCATCTTTGAGGCAATTCACATTGTGTTCGTATAGTGACAAAGTAAATCAAGAGCACTCTCCCTCTATTGCCCTAGACGAGTGATTGGTCGAACATTGGAAAATGGAAAACTTACCCCCGTATTTTTGATTAAAACCTCTTCTTACCTTATTCTTGACCACTATTAGGACAGCTTCAAAATCGTTATCTTTTATTCGCCTATACCTATATGTGACAAATGAATAAAAAAGAAAAATTGAGAACTCGATCGAAGGGAAGGCTTGAGTTCAGAGACGAAGATAAGGCTTGGTGGCTTGCGAGGAAAGACTAGCTAACAAGCGAACGAACAAGAGCTCCTACTCGTCTTCCTGCTCCAACTCCTATATCGGAAGCTACATATGCTCTGACAAGACGCTTTCTATTCTCTACTGCTTTCCTTTTATTATTCCTACTGCTACTCTTAGTCCTCCCATTAACTACAGCCAAGATTCCGCCTCTATATCCTATGCCCCGTTCTTTTGTCATTTTGAATCGTTGATTGCTTGTGGTGATTGTGGTTCCTTTCTTTGTGTTATACCGGTTTCCTTTCCTTCAGGTGTGCTGGCAGGCAAGGGAGGACGAGAACTGGAGTCCAACCCGAACAACAAGGATCAAAGAACGTCTTAAAGCTCGCCTCTTTGCTTTCTTAAAAATAAAAGCGGACTACGCAATAAGAGGCTCAACCATAAGCCCAACTCTAATGGCGGGGGGGAATGTTGAAAACAATCTTATTGGAAATTATTGGAAGCGGCTTTCGAGTGAGGGCAATCGTCATAGTCAGCCAGCGAGCAATCCCAAGAAAGCCAGCTACCTAGCCTTTTATTCCCATCGCTAGCTTAAACTGAGGAATAAGAATAGGAAAAACCTCCAAGCCCTATAAAGTAAGCTATTTCAATGTTATTTTTTTGTCTCTTTCCTCTGTCCGGTACCAAAGCCACTCGAACTCGAATGCCTCACCCGCACCTACTTCGAATGCCGCACCAACTCCCTCAAACACAAGGGAGCGGGCACTGCTCTCAGCCTGTCGTAAAAACAAAACAAAACTCCATACCGGAAGATCATTACCTTATTCTTAGAACGGAATATAAACATTGGTACAACAGGAGGATCGAGAGACCTCGAGCGACACATCGTAATTTACGCTAACCTCAGCGTACCATCGGAGATACTTTAGCCACAGCTTAACCCATGGTTGAAGAATGAGGCGATCAATAAAGTCCTCCCCCTGAACTTGAGAAAATGTCCGAAGACCTTCTCTTTCCTTTTCATTACAAACAAAGCGAAGGCGCTACTTAGCCCTATAAAGAATGAAGGCCCGTGCGACACCCGGCGTTAACACTCCCAAATCTGGAAATGCTAACCACAGTTTCAATGGTAACGGGAATACGCCTGACGGCGAAAGCATACAAAGATAGTGACGCTTTCATCGCTTAGATTTAGGGCGATAGGTCGCACCACAGATACGATAAGAAGCACCCCTCAATCGATAGGTCAAAGACAGAGACATAGTACCAGTTGCATCTCTAATCTTTGAGAAAATCGGGGTCTTTTCCACATAATAGCGTCAACCAAAGACCGGAGCATCTTAGCGGACACCGGATATAAATCCCTAGTCACTTCGTCGCTCCAAAATCTTTTGGCAAACTCCAAAACATGACTTATAATAAAAAATCTTTTAAATGAGAGACTTTTATTTAGATATATTATAGTATACTGAAACTTTTTATGATAAGCGGCCGCCACCTTCTCGTCGGCGATCACCGTCGCCAAGAATGGCATAGTCGCAAAGCTTCGTCGTGCCATACACCCTCTCAGCAGCTATCCACACAAGCATATGATGTGTAAGTGTGAATAGAGGCCAAGAACTATAAAATCCGAGGGGTTGACCCTTCGTGAACGTCACAACCGATGACCTATAGCCTTGATTATATAAACTATATGGTAATTTAAAGACTACAGAACAAAGTATGAACGTCCAGGAAGTTGCAAAGGGATTTCCGAGCAACCCTGCAATCATACAGGACGTCAGGATAACAGGTAAGGAATCGGTAGCAGCCTTGAGATCAAAAGAAAATCATTTTTTCTTTCCTCTCAAGTACTGCAACGGTTGGGTCTGGTTATAGGTACCATCCATTCTTAACCTTGCCAAAACCGTCATGGCCCAATCATGTATAGGCCGTACCAAGGCCTGATACAAGGGTGGGCCAATAGGGAATAACCTTTTCTTCCCTGCTCCCTCGACCTTCATTCCCATCCTGCCAAGCTGAGGCTGCCAACACATTGTATCTAACCACACTGTGGCAAATCGATACAAGTAGCTAAACAGCTTGCTATACCATACAAGGCATCTCCGGCCGAACGGTTAGGCAAGACTACGGCGCCTGGGTAAACATCCCGTTTACCAAACAAGACGTCGAGAGTTTCACTTAACCATTCCCCTCCTGCAGCCAAAGTGATAGCGGCTGTAGCATCCACCGGTAATGTGTGGAAGAGGGTAAGCTTTCTATATGGATAGGACGTATCAACACCTTTTGCATCTTTTAAAGAGAATTTCTAAGAATAATATTGTGTTGGGTCCTGAGGACCAGGATGGCCGAAGATCAAAACCTAAATGTGCCAGGGGTTGATCATCGAAGCCAGGGCAATAACGATGAAGGAATTTGAGCGCTGATGTAGCTAACAGCCACCTTCATAGTCGATTCATTAGGGTCGTCACCTTCTACTCAACTAGTGGAAGTATCCACCGTTTTCTTTGTCTGTTAAGCCTCACAGCTATGGGACTTCCTAAATAAAACTGCAATCGTAGTTTATCAACCACTCACAAGACCACCGAGATCTTCAACTTAGCTCCCAAAGGTAATCCACCCGGCCCTTCCCCAACCTAGTAAAGGGGAGCGGAAGATAACGAAAGGGAGACAAAGTCCTAACTAAATCATAACACAAGAACTTCCGTCTACATCATAAGACAAGCTACCCATTCCATCTATCATATCAGTCGAGTCGATCCGATTCGTTCTTATCTATAGATAACGCAAGAGAGAACTTATGACTTCGCGGATGGAGAGGGATTCGAACCCCCGGTATTCCTATCAATACTTCGGTTTTCAAGACCGACTCTTTCAACCGCTCAGACATCCATCCCCTTCGCGCTTCGCCCGCCCTATCTATCCGCGCGCTGGCAGGTAGGGGCTTATCTATGTGATTCGCTACGCTTTGCTTGCGCCTATCGGCGGACTCTATTGCCTGCCGGTTAGCGAAACTTTTCCGGTAGTACGAATCGCTACGCTTCGCTTGTTTCTATATGATAATATGCACCTTGGTTGCTGCGCTCCCCGCGGGTAATAGCAAGAGAGTGAAGAACGAATGATCTTCCAAACAAAAAGAGTGATTGAGTCCGACTCAAGCGAGTGAGTGAAAGGCGTGGCAAGAGAGCGAGTTCGACTCGCGAACCATCGGCAAGTGAAGGACCGATCCTTTTGCGCCAGTACTGTTGCGAGACTGGTACTTGGCGGCTCACGAGCAACATATAGACTAAGGTTGCCCATCACTCCCTCGCTCTTTTTTGAAGGCCCTTTCTATTCTCTTTCGTCTATGGTTCCTCCATAAGAACACTGAACGCCTAGCTTCGCAGAGCAGCTCTCTCCCCAGCCCACAGCATAGTGTGGAATCTGGATCGTTTCATCGAGCACCATTTCTTTTAGATAGAAAGGTGTTCTGACTCTATTGGATCAAGTCATAATCTACGCCTTTTACTAGTATACTACTATGGGGAGAGACTAAGCTCTATTTCAGAGATTGGACTCTCTTACTGTGATTAGCCCCTACTAGTAAGAAGCTGTTCCCGAGCCAGGTTCCCTGGATCCACGTGTTCCTAGTCGGGCCTAAATGAATGAATGAAGAAGGGGGCGGGCAGCACTATAAAGAAAGAAGCCCGGCCACACACACCTCTTTTTAGCCGACTAAAGCCGGATCCACTACACGGCTAGAATCAGAGAAAGATTTAGAAAGCAACCTACTCTACTTTGATTCAAAAGGTTTGGAACCCTATCTTATTAATAATAAGAAAGGGGCAAAGGGGATGCGATCAATGAATGGATCAAAGAAGGAGGTTCTATCTATGTCATCCTATATAAGGGAAGAAGCCCGCTCTTGACTTAAATGAAATGGATGAATGAAGAAGCCCGCCCGGGTAGACTTCCAGAGCTCTTGCTCTGCGTATCCTCCTACTTATTATTTTGGGGGTCATAAAAACATACGAACCGCCTACTCTTTAAAGCCCTACCATTATATTTAAAAAAATGAAAGCTGCTTGCCCTCACTAATAAAAAACAGAAATCCCTCCCCTTCTGTTACCTACTTTTACTCATATCTTCGGTATACCTCAATACAAGACAAACACAGGAAAGGATATTCAATCAAAAACCGGGCTATCGCCCTATCTAAGCGGGTTTCCCCTCTCCTCTACGGAAGTCATCTTTTAGTCTATTTCAGTTCCCGTGTCTATCGCTATCGCCCTATTCTCTCTCAATTGCCTATCTTTTATAGATGAGGGGGAGTACCTTAGCAGTAGCTTCCAACACTTAAGATTGACCTCCTCAAGTGCCAGATATGAATGTTTTATGAATTTCATACGGGACTACTTACCTAAAGTTCACTTCTGACTTACCAAATAAGTTTACTGAAGGAACTGACCTAAGCATAGCTCTCTCTCTCAAATACAAATGCCAAGAAAGAGATTCCTTGGATAAGTGGAAAAATGCCTTTCATTTCTCTTTTAAGGCGTTTGTCCTACTTATAGTATCAGTCCTCCGGCCTATCGAAATTCGTGTTTTTATTAACCAACAACACATGCACTTTGTTGGAACTAAAAAAAAAGGTTATTCAATCCACTAGTGCAACTGAAGGAATTACCTGTTCTGAACTGGAACAAGAAAGAGCTCATAACCACTGCTTGTGAACAGCTCTCCTCAACGGAAGGCGCACCTACTGTTACTAGAAGTCTAGTCTCTCTCAGGTCCAGTTTCGATCTCGAACTAACTTACTTTACTTAATAGGCCGGAAGAGAGAGATATTCAGAAAACCCGATTTCCTGTCCTGTCTTAAGAACCTGACTCAAAAGAGAAAAGAAGACCGAACTAAAAAAAAAGAAAAGAGATATCACTTTCGACGATTGAACTGCACTTTTATATCCAGATTGGAACTGGATTTTAACGTCTTTGGATCCTGCTTAGAGCCGGCTTTCACTCCACTTTCACTTTCATATCAGTAGCGTCGACTTGCACTTGCAATATCGAATTTAACTTTCCGGAATCCTTGCTCCTGGCCTATTGGTTGATGATAGGGTTCCTGTTGGTCCTGTTGGTAGAGTTCCTGCCCTTGGCCTTGATTCCAGTCTCGTCTCGCATGCCAGCAAGTATTCTAGAAAGAATGACTTGGTTTCATGTAGCTACTATAGCTCCTCTCGCCTTTCTAGCCTGCCTTGTGTTGCTAGGAAATGGCTAAGCCTTTTTCGAGAGGCTTTCACCCTGAAAACTGAACTAGACCCCGTTCCCTCTATGTCCATTCAATCTGAATCTTGCTGCATGAATGCACTGTAAGACCGGGAATGCCCTCAATGATTCCTTCCTCTCCCATAAAGGCTTTCACCCGCACTAGCACTAGTATATGGTGATATCCAACTCGAAAGCCCGAAGACAAACAAGCTTACCTTATTATTAGAGAAAGGGGGTAAAACCAAAGCTAAGAAGCTGACAACTGCGAGACTGGGAGAATAGGAAAGACTTGGTATATAATCCGTGCCTTCGTTCCGGCTATAGTCCATTAGCAAGCGAGTAGGGGAACCGTTCCTTCCGTTCAGTAAGGGAATACAAGCATTATGGGGAGTTTTATAAATGGAATATGAATCTGACTCTTCCCAACTCAAGTCAAGCGAAGCATAGTGAGGAAGGAGGAGAAGAACTACTAGAGAAAGGCTAAGTGAAGTACTTCTCGGGACTTCTCTTTTCTTCTTTCAAATTCTTCTCTTCTTTTCTTGCTTATCACCGACTTTCCGAGCGTAGTCTGTAGTAGGGAGGGCCATTCTCGCAGGAGTTGGAGTAGGAACATGACAAACCATTAGAATGCATTCTCGCAGGAAGTAGCATACTCATGTTGCCTGCTTTCGTTCCTTTCGTCTCGAAGGCCGGTTCAGTAATAGTTCAAATCCTTCTAACTGGCTAGTGCATTAAGGTGGCATTTCTGACTCCGGGCCAGCAGTGAACGAAGTGTTAAAGTAGAGAGAGCTAGCGTTCCGTACTCAGCCGGCCAAGCAAAACTCCAGCTAAGCTAATAGCTCTAATTGTGGGATATCTAAAAAATATGCTCTTGTTTGTGGCCTTCCTTCTCTTCGGGGTAGCTAGATTAGTCGCAATAGTCCTTATTAGTAAACTACAGCCTCGTTGTTAATTGACTCCCTACTTCAATTAAAGCTCGCCCCCACCCCCTTTTTCCCTCTAAAGCCCTTCGCTCCACTCATTTTAGCATTTATAATCAGACCTGGCTGAACTGGGAACGACATAGATCAAAGGGTCGTTCATTAGCCCTACTAGTAAAGCACAGGAAAAAGAGGGCTTGATTTCGACCTTGCTTTTAGTTGTAAGGCTAGCTTTTTACTTATAGGGCGCTTAGGCTTAGCTCATCAAACAAGTGCGCCAAAAGTGGGAGGTGGTATCGTATTATCTTATAATAGGAGCACACCCGCTTTTAGCTCGTAGTTTCACTCTTGCTTTTGCCTTACCTTGAATTATATTAGTAAAGGGCGTGTTCTCATCTTTTGAAAGAAAGATGTACAGTGGCGGTCTTCTCGTCAATCTTCGGAGCTGAGCTAGGCACTGGCTACAGGGCGACCGACCGAGACTCTTTTTTCTTTTTTTGTAGTAGTGTTGAACGTTTCCACTCGGCTCCGCCTCCCCTTTTTTCTCATTTTGTTTTAGGCGGGCTTGCTCTCATCTAAGAGAAAAGGTAGCCCTTTTTGACACTCTTTCTCTTAGATGAGAGTCTTAAGTAACTCAGCGCTTCAAAAACAAGAGTCACGCTCTTTAAACGCCCTAAGAAATAGGCTTAAGTCATCGATTCTAATCCGATAACGCTTTTCTTTTTTTCGGTATGCCGCTCTGCTCGCAGAGCGAATGAACATAAATCCAACCCAATATCATGAATATCCTTCGCCCGTTATCTCCTCATCTTCCTATTTATAAGCCACAGCTCACTTCAACGTTTCCAATTTCCCATAGAATCTCCGGGGCTTTCCTAGCCACTATAGTTTTGTTTTTTTATCTTCTTTGTCTGAAAATAGGTTTGATTTGCTTCACCTATGAGAATTTCTACCAATTCTTCTTTTATTCATCAAAGCTCATCCTAATCTCCGTCGAGATTACTGCCTTAGCCCTGTCCTATCATCTGTTTAATGGGGTTCGTCATTTATTGACGGATTTTTCGGGATTTATCTTTCTTAGAATTGGAAGAAAAAGATTGAAATGACTGTTCAAAATTTCACCTATACCTTTGAGATTAAAAAGAAAATTTATTTTCTTATGAAATGTTTATTAGCGTTGATAGCTCTCTTCTTTAAAGCTTATGCCGTAGAAGCTGACATCAGGCTATTGGCGTTTTATCCGCATCTTCCCGACCAAGACCCGGAAGGGGTTCGCTTTGTTTGGGATGAACTCGCAAAGACTCGACCCGAGGACTTCCCTCGTAGAGTGGCGTCTTTTATAAGACTCGAGTTTCTCAGTGGAACTAAAAAAAAGAGTTTAAGCTCTTTTGGCTTACTTTTAGCCACGCGGGGCGGCTGGCTATCCGCATGTGTCCCAAAGTGACGTCCATTTTTTGGTAATGGGTATCCTCGAGAGAAAATCAGAATTCGATGCCACCCCCGTATGGAGCACTGAGTTACTTACGTTATGGTCTTCAACAGGCAGGCTACACTGACGGCGGCGGCTAGGAGGGATCGCTAGACCAGCAGCCAGACCAACAATGAATATGTAATGATGGTGATTCCACACCAGGCTCAATAAATAATTGAATGTAGAAAGGGGATCCTAAACAAAAAAGGAGTCCATGACCCCTTTTTAGAGCGTATAAGGAGAGGTCGAATTCCAAACTTTTCTCTCGAGGATACCCATTACCAAAAAATGGACGTCACTTTGGGACACATGCGGATAGCCAGCCGCCCCGCGTGGCTAAAAGTAAGCCAAAAGAGCTTAAACTCTTTTTTTTAGTTCCACTGAGAAACTCGAGTCTTATAAAAGACGCCACTCTACGAGGGAAGTCCTCGGGTCGAGTCTTTGCGAGTTCATCCCAAACAAAGCGAACCCCTTCCGGGTCTTGGTCGGGAAGATGCGGATAAAACGCCAATAGCCTGATGTCAGCTTCTACGGCATAAGCTTTAAAGAAGAGAGCTATCAACGCTAATAAACATTTCATAAGAAAATAAATTTTCTTTTTAATCTCAAAGGTATAGGTGAAATTTTGAACAGTCATTTCAATCTTTTTCTTCCAATTCTAAGAAAGATAAATCCCGAAAAATCCGTCAATAAATGACGAACCCCATTAAACAGATGATAGGACAGGGCTAAGGCAGTAATCTCGACGGAGATTAGGATGAGCTTTGATGAATAAAAGAAGAATTGGTAGAAATTCTCATAGGTGAAGCAAATCAAACCTATTTTCAGACAAAGAAGATAAAAAAACAAAACTATAGTGGCTAGGAAAGCCCCGGAGATTCTATGGGAAATTGGAAACGTTGAAGTGAGCTGTGGCTTATAAATAGGAAGATGAGGAGATAACGGGCGAAGGATATTCATGATATTGGGTTGGATTTATGTTCATTCGCTCTGCGAGCAGAGCGGCATACCGAAAAAAAGAAAAGCGTTATCGGATTAGAATCGATGACTTAAGCCTATTTCTTAGGGCGTTTAAAGAGCGTGACTCTTGTTTTTGAAGCGCTGAGTTACTTAAGACTCTCATCTAAGAGAAAGAGTGTCAAAAAGGGCTACCTTTTCTCTTAGATGAGAGCAAGCCCGCCTAAAACAAAATGAGAAAAAAGGGGAGGCGGAGCCGAGTGGAAACGTTCAACACTACTACAAAAAAAGAAAAAAGAGTCTCGGTCGGTCGCCCTGTAGCCAGTGCCTAGCTCAGCTCCGAAGATTGACGAGAAGACCGCCACTGTACATCTTTCTTTCAAAAGATGAGAACACGCCCTTTACTAATATAATTCAAGGTAAGGCAAAAGCAAGAGTGAAACTACGAGCTAAAAGCGGGTGTGCTCCTATTATAAGATAATACGATACCACCTCCCACTTTTGGCGCACTTGTTTGATGAGCTAAGCCTAAGCGCCCTATAAGTAAAAAGCTAGCCTTACAACTAAAAGCAAGGTCGAAATCAAGCCCTCTTTTTCCTGTGCTTTACTAGTAGGGCTAATGAACGACCCTTTGATCTATGTCGTTCCCAGTTCAGCCAGGTCTGATTATAAATGCTAAAATGAGTGGAGCGAAGGGCTTTAGAGGGAAAAAGGGGGTGGGGGCGAGCTTTAATTGAAGTAGGGAGTCAATTAACAACGAGGCTGTAGTTTACTAATAAGGACTATTGCGACTAATCTAGCTACCCCGAAGAGAAGGAAGGCCACAAACAAGAGCATATTTTTTAGATATCCCACAATTAGAGCTATTAGCTTAGCTGGAGTTTTGCTTGGCCGGCTGAGTACGGAACGCTAGCTCTCTCTACTTTAACACTTCGTTCACTGCTGGCCCGGAGTCAGAAATGCCACCTTAATGCACTAGCCAGTTAGAAGGATTTGAACTATTACTGAACCGGCCTTCGAGACGAAAGGAACGAAAGCAGGCAACATGAGTATGCTACTTCCTGCGAGAATGCATTCTAATGGTTTGTCATGTTCCTACTCCAACTCCTGCGAGAATGGCCCTCCCTACTACAGACTACGCTCGGAAAGTCGGTGATAAGCAAGAAAAGAAGAGAAGAATTTGAAAGAAGAAAAGAGAAGTCCCGAGAAGTACTTCACTTAGCCTTTCTCTAGTAGTTCTTCTCCTCCTTCCTCACTATGCTTCGCTTGACTTGAGTTGGGAAGAGTCAGATTCATATTCCATTTATAAAACTCCCCATAATGCTTGTATTCCCTTACTGAACGGAAGGAACGGTTCCCCTACTCGCTTGCTAATGGACTATAGCCGGAACGAAGGCACGGATTATATACCAAGTCTTTCCTATTCTCCCAGTCTCGCAGTTGTCAGCTTCTTAGCTTTGGTTTTACCCCCTTTCTCTAATAATAAGGTAAGCTTGTTTGTCTTCGGGCTTTCGAGTTGGATATCACCATATACTAGTGCTAGTGCGGGTGAAAGCCTTTATGGGAGAGGAAGGAATCATTGAGGGCATTCCCGGTCTTACAGTGCATTCATGCAGCAAGATTCAGATTGAATGGACATAGAGGGAACGGGGTCTAGTTCAGTTTTCAGGGTGAAAGCCTCTCGAAAAAGGCTTAGCCATTTCCTAGCAACACAAGGCAGGCTAGAAAGGCGAGAGGAGCTATAGTAGCTACATGAAACCAAGTCATTCTTTCTAGAATACTTGCTGGCATGCGAGACGAGACTGGAATCAAGGCCAAGGGCAGGAACTCTACCAACAGGACCAACAGGAACCCTATCATCAACCAATAGGCCAGGAGCAAGGATTCCGGAAAGTTAAATTCGATATTGCAAGTGCAAGTCGACGCTACTGATATGAAAGTGAAAGTGGAGTGAAAGCCGGCTCTAAGCAGGATCCAAAGACGTTAAAATCCAGTTCCAATCTGGATATAAAAGTGCAGTTCAATCGTCGAAAGTGATATCTCTTTTCTTTTTTTTTAGTTCGGTCTTCTTTTCTCTTTTGAGTCAGGTTCTTAAGACAGGACAGGAAATCGGGTTTTCTGAATATCTCTCTCTTCCGGCCTATTAAGTAAAGTAAGTTAGTTCGAGATCGAAACTGGACCTGAGAGAGACTAGACTTCTAGTAACAGTAGGTGCGCCTTCCGTTGAGGAGAGCTGTTCACAAGCAGTGGTTATGAGCTCTTTCTTGTTCCAGTTCAGAACAGGTAATTCCTTCAGTTGCACTAGTGGATTGAATAACCTTTTTTTTTAGTTCCAACAAAGTGCATGTGTTGTTGGTTAATAAAAACACGAATTTCGATAGGCCGGAGGACTGATACTATAAGTAGGACAAACGCCTTAAAAGAGAAATGAAAGGCATTTTTCCACTTATCCAAGGAATCTCTTTCTTGGCATTTGTATTTGAGAGAGAGAGCTATGCTTAGGTCAGTTCCTTCAGTAAACTTATTTGGTAAGTCAGAAGTGAACTTTAGGTAAGTAGTCCCGTATGAAATTCATAAAACATTCATATCTGGCACTTGAGGAGGTCAATCTTAAGTGTTGGAAGCTACTGCTAAGGTACTCCCCCTCATCTATAAAAGATAGGCAATTGAGAGAGAATAGGGCGATAGCGATAGACACGGGAACTGAAATAGACTAAAAGATGACTTCCGTAGAGGAGAGGGGAAACCCGCTTAGATAGGGCGATAGCCCGGTTTTTGATTGAATATCCTTTCCTGTGTTTGTCTTGTATTGAGGTATACCGAAGATATGAGTAAAAGTAGGTAACAGAAGGGGAGGGATTTCTGTTTTTTATTAGTGAGGGCAAGCAGCTTTCATTTTTTTAAATATAATGGTAGGGCTTTAAAGAGTAGGCGGTTCGTATGTTTTTATGACCCCCAAAATAATAAGTAGGAGGATACGCAGAGCAAGAGCTCTGGAAGTCTACCCGGGCGGGCTTCTTCATTCATCCATTTCATTTAAGTCAAGAGCGGGCTTCTTCCCTTATATAGGATGACATAGATAGAACCTCCTTCTTTGATCCATTCATTGATCGCATCCCCTTTGCCCCTTTCTTATTATTAATAAGATAGGGTTCCAAACCTTTTGAATCAAAGTAGAGTAGGTTGCTTTCTAAATCTTTCTCTGATTCTAGCCGTGTAGTGGATCCGGCTTTAGTCGGCTAAAAAGAGGTGTGTGTGGCCGGGCTTCTTTCTTTATAGTGCTGCCCGCCCCCTTCTTCATTCATTCATTTAGGCCCGACTAGGAACACGTGGATCCAGGGAACCTGGCTCGGGAACAGCTTCTTACTAGTAGGGGCTAATCACAGTAAGAGAGTCCAATCTCTGAAATAGAGCTTAGTCTCTCCCCATAGTAGTATACTAGTAAAAGGCGTAGATTATGACTTGATCCAATAGAGTCAGAACACCTTTCTATCTAAAAGAAATGGTGCTCGATGAAACGATCCAGATTCCACACTATGCTGTGGGCTGGGGAGAGAGCTGCTCTGCGAAGCTAGGCGTTCAGTGTTCTTATGGAGGAACCATAGACGAAAGAGAATAGAAAGGGCCTTCAAAAAAGAGCGAGGGAGTGATGGGCAACCTTAGTCTATATGTTGCTCGTGAGCCGCCAAGTACCAGTCTCGCAACAGTACTGGCGCAAAAGGATCGGTCCTTCACTTGCCGATGGTTCGCGAGTCGAACTCGCTCTCTTGCCACGCCTTTCACTCACTCGCTTGAGTCGGACTCAATCACTCTTTTTGTTTGGAAGATCATTCGTTCTTCACTCTCTTGCTATTACCCGCGGGGAGCGCAGCAACCAAGGTGCATATTATCATATAGAAACAAGCGAAGCGTAGCGATTCGTACTACCGGAAAAGTTTCGCTAACCGGCAGGCAATAGAGTCCGCCGATAGGCGCAAGCAAAGCGTAGCGAATCACATAGATAAGCCCCTACCTGCCAGCGCGCGGATAGATAGGGCGGGCGAAGCGCGAAGGGGATGGATGTCTGAGCGGTTGAAAGAGTCGGTCTTGAAAACCGAAGTATTGATAGGAATACCGGGGGTTCGAATCCCTCTCCATCCGCGAAGTCATAAGTTCTCTCTTGCGTTATCTATAGATAAGAACGAATCGGATCGACTCGACTGATATGATAGATGGAATGGGTAGCTTGTCTTATGATGTAGACGGAAGTTCTTGTGTTATGATTTAGTTAGGACTTTGTCTCCCTTTCGTTATCTTCCGCTCCCCTTTACTAGGTTGGGGAAGGGCCGGGTGGATTACCTTTGGGAGCTAAGTTGAAGATCTCGGTGGTCTTGTGAGTGGTTGATAAACTACGATTGCAGTTTTATTTAGGAAGTCCCATAGCTGTGAGGCTTAACAGACAAAGAAAACGGTGGATACTTCCACTAGTTGAGTAGAAGGTGACGACCCTAATGAATCGACTATGAAGGTGGCTGTTAGCTACATCAGCGCTCAAATTCCTTCATCGTTATTGCCCTGGCTTCGATGATCAACCCCTGGCACATTTAGGTTTTGATCTTCGGCCATCCTGGTCCTCAGGACCCAACACAATATTATTCTTAGAAATTCTCTTTAAAAGATGCAAAAGGTGTTGATACGTCCTATCCATATAGAAAGCTTACCCTCTTCCACACATTACCGGTGGATGCTACAGCCGCTATCACTTTGGCTGCAGGAGGGGAATGGTTAAGTGAAACTCTCGACGTCTTGTTTGGTAAACGGGATGTTTACCCAGGCGCCGTAGTCTTGCCTAACCGTTCGGCCGGAGATGCCTTTGTATGGTATAGCAAGCTGTTTAGCTACTTGTATCGATTTGCCACAGTGTGGTTAGATACAATGTGTTGGCAGCCTCAGCTTGGCAGGATGGGAATGAAGGTCGAGGGAGCAGGGAAGAAAAGGTTATTCCCTATTGGCCCACCCTTGTATCAGGCCTTGGTACGGCCTATACATGATTGGGCCATGACGGTTTTGGCAAGGTTAAGAATGGATGGTACCTATAACCAGACCCAACCGTTGCAGTACTTGAGAGGAAAGAAAAAATGATTTTCTTTTGATCTCAAGGCTGCTACCGATTCCTTACCTGTTATCCTGACGTCCTGTATGATTGCAGGGTTGCTCGGAAATCCCTTTGCAACTTCCTGGACGTTCATACTTTGTTCTGTAGTCTTTAAATTACCATATAGTTTATATAATCAAGGCTATAGGTCATCGGTTGTGACGTTCACGAAGGGTCAACCCCTCGGATTTTATAGTTCTTGGCCTCTATTCACACTTACACATCATATGCTTGTGTGGATAGCTGCTGAGAGGGTGTATGGCACGACGAAGCTTTGCGACTATGCCATTCTTGGCGACGGTGATCGCCGACGAGAAGGTGGCGGCCGCTTATCATAATAAAAAGTTTCAGTATACTATAATATATCTAAATAAAAGTCTCTCATTTAAAAGATTTTTTATTATAAGTCATGTTTTGGAGTTTGCCAAAAGATTTTGGAGCGACGAAGTGACTAGGGATTTATATCCGGTGTCCGCTAAGATGCTCCGGTCTTTGGTTGACGCTATTATGTGGAAAAGACCCCGATTTTCTCAAAGATTAGAGATGCAACTGGTACTATGTCTCTGTCTTTGACTATCGATTGAGGGGTGCTTCTTATCGTATCTGTGGTGCGACCTATCGCCCTAAATCTAAGCGATGAAAGCGTCACTATCTTTGTATGCTTTCGCCGTCAGGCGTATTCCCGTTACCATTGAAACTGTGGTTAGCATTTCCAGATTTGGGAGTGTTAACGCCGGGTGTCGCACGGGCCTTCATTCTTTATAGGGCTAAGTAGCGCCTTCGCTTTGTTTGTAATGAAAAGGAAAGAGAAGGTCTTCGGACATTTTCTCAAGTTCAGGGGGAGGACTTTATTGATCGCCTCATTCTTCAACCATGGGTTAAGCTGTGGCTAAAGTATCTCCGATGGTACGCTGAGGTTAGCGTAAATTACGATGTGTCGCTCGAGGTCTCTCGATCCTCCTGTTGTACCAATGTTTATATTCCGTTCTAAGAATAAGGTAATGATCTTCCGGTATGGAGTTTTGTTTTGTTTTTACGACAGGCTGAGAGCAGTGCCCGCTCCCTTGTGTTTGAGGGAGTTGGTGCGGCATTCGAAGTAGGTGCGGGTGAGGCATTCGAGTTCGAGTGGCTTTGGTACCGGACAGAGGAAAGAGACAAAAAAATAACATTGAAATAGCTTACTTTATAGGGGCTTGGAGGTTTTTCCTATTCTTATTCCTCAGTTTAAGCTAGCGATGGGAATAAGAAAGGCTAGGTAGCTGGCTTTCTTGGGATTGCTCGCTGGCTGACTATGACGATTGCCCTCACTCGAAAGCCGCTTCCAATAATTCCAATAAGATTGTTTTCAACATTCCCCCCCGCCATTAGAGTTGGGCTTATGGTTGAGCCTCTTATTGCGTAGTCCGCTTTTATTTTTAAGAAAGCAAAGAGGCGAGCTTTAAGACGTTCTTTGATCCTTGTTGTTCGGGTTGGACTCCAGTTCTCGTCCTCCCTTGCCTGCCAGCACACCTGAAGGAAAGGAAACCGGTATAACACAAAGAAAGGAACCACAATCACCACAAGCAATCAACGATTCAAAATGACAAAAGAACGGGGCATAGGATATAGAGGCGGAATCTTGGCTGTAGTTAATGGGAGGACTAAGAGTAGCAGTAGGAATAATAAAAGGAAAGCAGTAGAGAATAGAAAGCGTCTTGTCAGAGCATATGTAGCTTCCGATATAGGAGTTGGAGCAGGAAGACGAGTAGGAGCTCTTGTTCGTTCGCTTGTTAGCTAGTCTTTCCTCGCAAGCCACCAAGCCTTATCTTCGTCTCTGAACTCAAGCCTTCCCTTCGATCGAGTTCTCAATTTTTCTTTTTTATTCATTTGTCACATATAGGTATAGGCGAATAAAAGATAACGATTTTGAAGCTGTCCTAATAGTGGTCAAGAATAAGGTAAGAAGAGGTTTTAATCAAAAATACGGGGGTAAGTTTTCCATTTTCCAATGTTCGACCAATCACTCGTCTAGGGCAATAGAGGGAGAGTGCTCTTGATTTACTTTGTCACTATACGAACACAATGTGAATTGCCTCAAAGATGGTCAAACTTTGACTCGCCTCGCACCGGAAAGCAAGCAGCAACTAAGGGAATAGGGAGCTTCGGTATGAGCACTTCCACTACGGGATAGAGAATAGGTCCTGTTTTTTGGAAGGAACAATCTTTGAAAGAACTAAAAATAAGAACATTTCCTCCTGGGCAAGTAGAGTTACCTCAGCCAGCTGGCTACTTCTCTTCTTCGAGTAGAGTTCTAGTTGCTATAAGAAAATTATCCCATTGAGTTGTGAGTTCGTTCCACTGGACTATATAAACATGCATAGCTTTGCCTTATGAGGGACCCTATTTATGGGCTTCTTAGTTGCTTTGCTTATGCCAGCTAGCTTTTGTAGGCTTGGTTGCTTCTTTCGGCTTGTACGCTGCTCTGTCATAGGCTTGCTTCCTTCCGGCTTGTAGGCTTGTTAGCTTCGCAAGCTCTGCTCTGGAAGCAGCTTATGCCTATGTCAGCGGGTTAGGAAGGTGGGTCAAGGTTTAAGGAGCCTGATGGTCAGTCAATCACTCGTCTAGGGCCTTCCTCGCGGTCAGGCAACTCTTTCCTCGTCGGCAATCCCAATCACTTGCTGAGACAAGCTCTCCTCCTATTTCTGCACTTCTTCCGGTTGATGGCTATTATGCCTCTTCCTGCTCTTTTTACTTCTTTGACTCGTCTTCCAGCTCAAACTCAAACTCATAAGCCAAGACTCCTATTCCGGGTAGTGTTTTTTATAGTCCTTTGCTCTTTACAAACCCCTGACTTGTTCATTCACTCGCTTGGATTCAGTCTCGTTCGGTTGTTGATTAGTTCATCGGTGGTTGGTTAGATAGTCGTGGTTGGGTTATTAACTTGGAGTTGCTTGGTCACTTCCTGGCATTATTCCGCTTTTTTGGGTGTTGGGTAGTTGCTCGGGTGGTGTATTGTGGTTGGTTGCATCAATTGATTCACTCCTTCCTCAGCATTCGTCGATTGGTGGCGTGGGAAAGGGGCATTCGATCACGGGCAAAGATGTCGATGCAACTCATTATGCAAGTTATGAATTCAAGGTAGAGGGGTTGCCTGATTCACCAGTATTTCCTCCAGACTCATCGGTAGGGTGATGCTAAACTATCTTCTAAGGGTTGATACTCTTACATAGGCTTGGGGCTCCCATGCTTTCCCACGGGTATCTTTCAGTTTGTTGGCTCCTCTTATTCTCAGCACATAGGGGGATTCCCCATCCATTTATCTTTCTATTCTTTTTCCTCATTCCAATCTTGGGGCGTACTACCATGATTCCTTTCCCAGTGTCTATATTCCCCCTCATCCGAGGCTCAGACTTCACCTCCATCCCCTTTTATATCAATAGGGAGCTCATCCATCCTTCCTGCCATAAGCTGATGATCTCCTAGCGCGAAAGCCATTGATCGATTATACAAGGCGATCGGAGATCCCTACAGAAGATAGCTTTCAGAAGCTCGATGCTTAAACTCAAATTGCGCGATGAACTCATCAGATGAACTACTACAGGAAAGAAGACCAATTCGACCGAAGACTCTAGAGACCTTTACAAGACAGCTCGACCGGGAAGTAGCATATCTTTCAAGAAAAAAATGAAATTCGGTTACAAGGTATTCGCCCTAATTGAATAAAAGCCATCTTGAATAAAAGAAGGGAAGCGTATTCGTGGACAGATGAGCGTTTGCAACCGTTTACAAGAGTTAATACCGAAACAGACAATTCCAGATGCCCTCAGACAGATGCCACTAAACAAGCCGATTCTCGCATGTTTTTAGAGGCCGTACTTGACCCATCCGACCCCTTAAACTCGCGATTTAGCAAATCAAATAGACCATTCCGGACCTTTTCCTCATGTCGCTACCAGCTACAGATCAGATATGACCGGTTGAAGAAAGAAGAAAAGATCGATGAACGATTAAGCGAGACTTTGCCTTAGAGACCAATGAAATGAGACCGAGAAGCATTATTACACAAAAAAAATGGGAAGACCTCTTGCTTTTGCTTCCCTGCTTACTTTTGCTATCACCTCAACTGCTTTTTTCTACCTGCTTACTTAGAATGAAGATCAATAATGGGCGGAAAGGCTTTACACAAGACCACAGAGCGAGAGAGAGAGCCTTCACTTACCTGCTTAACCGTGCCCTCCTATCGTACCTATATCCCCTTTCCTTCAGTTACATCCAGTTTCAGTTCTGCTTCCAACTACCGATGGGAGAAGACTTGGACGTATAGCAAGATTAAATATAAGAGGTATGGCATACGGGAATGGTATATGAAATGAAAGGCTGGAAACAGAGCTGGAGATGAGCGCTAGCCAATGGTGTTAATACTTTAGAAAGCACCTTAGCAATTACCAGTAATGCCCCTATCGACCTCAGTCTTGTTTTTTGCTAGCTTGAGTCTAGAACTTTACTATCTCATTAAACGCCGAATATCCATATATATATATATATTTTATATGGAAGATAGTCGGCCCACTTCTAGCCGTTCCAGCGATTATGCCTGTTCTAGCCCTACCATCCACCCCTATCATCATAATAGAAAGGGGTACTTTCGAGCTGATCTGTAACGGATCAAAGCGACCGTTAGTCGGGCTGATCTGTGATTGGTCAAGGCGACCGAGAGGACACATACCTCCTCCATATTCCTTAAATGGGCAAGACTCGGATACTGCATGCGATAAGTATAATAGTTTACTGAACAACTACTTAGATCTTGATTGATTTGGATGCAATGGAATTTTTTCAAATTACTCCAAAAAAAGCCATCCCATGAGTATACATGACCCCACTACCTGTATAAAGCGTACATCTCTGCTCAGGGAGTAGGTCAAAGCTTTTTATAAGAAAAGTAAAAAGCTGGAATCCGAGAAGACAAGACCCCCTAAGAGCGTCTTGTAAACCAATTATTCGATCTGGAGATCCCAGCAAGGCTGCCGGAGACATCACTAAAGCCAGGGATGTCTCTTGCAAAGAATAATTCGTAGAGATTTTCCCAGAATCCCAGTCCAGCCTACCCGACTGATATAATCTAGAATCCACTCTCCGCCCTTATTAGTAGTAGGCGAATAGTGACCCTATTTGTATGCGCATTCACACGACGGGCACGTTCCAAGATCTCCCGCAACGAGAACCTAACACATGGTTTATTGATAGTAAGCTGATTAAATAAATGGATCATAGGTTGGTTGAATATTGAGTTCCGCTTAGGCTACCTGTTCTGTTCACGCGCTACTAAGCCGCACACAGGATCTTAGATGGGTTTCGTCCCCTTTCGGGAACACCTTCTTACTAGTAGGGGCTAAGCCTGATGCAAATATACCAAAAAAGAAGATATCTATGGTCGATTCTACGAAGAGTAGATTCGCCCCTTATGTTATGGCTCGTCTCCCGCTTAGTCACTCGCGGGATTCGGATAGGGGAGCAGCAAGTCTTTTCTGAAAAAACTCGAAGTTCTCCCCCTTATCTAAAATATATCTAATATATATATTTTTTTTAGATACTAACTCTTTGGTTGGATTGGACAGGGACTTCTATAAAGATCTTTCCACTCATTCATCATACTCAAAGTCGAAGTCACGGCATGGGGGGCTCGGAAAAATAAGGAGAATCGGTGTCCTGGTGGTGCGCGATTTATCGTATAGAAGAATAGATCCGCGGACCTATTGATTGACCATAGATGCGAACCGATCGACCGCTATCTAAGAGAAGATAAGTAGTTCTTCTATCGTTCAAGGGCGAGGGGAGAACATGTAGCGGCTTGCCTAGATCTCGTATTTCCCACGTAGTCCGTCGGTCAAACCAACGATTCTCTTCTCAAAGTAATAGAGAGATTCTTTTTATTTTTCTGGTATGTAGCTCCGCGAGCTAGGAGCGCATCGTCGGGGCAGGGCGAAAACGAACATAGGATCATCATCATGGCCCTTTTCTTGTTTCTTTTGTTTGTGTCCGGTCCGTTGTGTGTGTTTTTTTTTTAAGGCTTATCCGGGGCTGCTGCTCTGGGGCATCAAATTCCTCTTCTTTCTTTTGCTGCTGATCTCACATCGAGAGCAGCTCCTTCTTTTTCAGGGTCATCAGATAAGAGATCTTCCTCCGATTCCGAGAAATCGGTCAAGCGGGGGGCTACCCTCGACTCACCTCTCTATCTATAAAAACCCTCCCCAGAGGAGAGCAGAAGCTCCAGAATGAGTATGTCCTGGATTCCCGGATTCATTCTCGTCCTGATTCACTATGGAATTTTCGAAATCTACAAAAACATTCTAGGAGAGGGCTCGTAATGATCTTCTCAAAGATCACAAGGTCCTAAAGTGGCAGGATAGAGGGGGGGAGGATCCGTAGGTTTTTGTGAAAGGGATGCTCTTATCATGTTATTGCTGAAAAGAAAAACCGAATTCCTCTATTTGATGTCGATTCATCCACACTTCCATTCCTTGTAGGGGAAGGCTAACAGCTTGCTGGCTGGGAGCTGTATGAGCGGTAACGTCCACGTACGGCTCCGTGAGAAGGGCGGTGGACAGAAATGGCCTTGTTGTACCTCACTCTCGTCTTCAATGGGGTCTGCTCTTTTTTTTTTGGGAGAGTATGCCAATATGATCTTAATGAGGTGCGGGGCTTTGCATCTGATATTCGTTGCGTTGGGCTTCCCTCTTCGGGAGCCTGCGTCCCGGCGTTTTTGTGCAATAAACCCCTCCGGCCGAAGACTAGTGGTAGGTGGTCCCGCGGAGCTTTCGGAGAAGGGTAGTCTAGTGTGTAAGCACAGCAATGAACCGCGGCGAACCCTCAGACGACCTATCTAAGATTAGGGGGGAGATCCTCAGTAGTGGTGACCCTTTCACTCTTCCACGGACTGATACATGTACCGAATGCTCATACGGGAAAGTTGACTCCTGGGTCT
>CM025849.1:37935245-37940245 GCA_003952965.2 Morella rubra
TTCCAGCCAAGCCCAGAGATCGGTCATGGCAGCTCCACGGTATCGGCAAGCACTCACCTGAGCCATGCAGCTCATGCACGTATGGACCTTACCCTCCCCATGGAGGCCAGCACAGGCAATCCTTACTCCCTTCCTCCTCGCAAGAGATTTGCCTCCTCTTTGAAGCCCCTTGGAGCAGTGTTCAAACGCCACCACGCCGGGGACAGTGGGGTTCACCTGTACCTGTCAGCAAGTATTCTCAGTCGGCGAAGCCTAGATCCCATGGTTGGAGTTTTCCCTCTTTGAAGAAAGAGCGGACGTCACTCGTCTGTATCAAATTGATAAACATCCTATATAAGTAAGAAAATCAAAATAGAGAAAAAAGTTTCCAAGTCAAAGACTCTCTATTCGTTTTCAGGCGGGACCGTTATGTGACATGGTCGAATATAAGGAAGTCTTGGATTCTCTCCGTTTGTACTGGGATGCCAATTGGGATTGGTGGATCAGGATGTTGCCTGGCAACTTGTTCCTCATTGCTTTCCCTTCTAGGGATCTTGCTCGCCGAGCTTTGTCTCAGGAGTTCATGCATGTGGGCCGTACCACAGTTCAGCTTCTGGAGTGGTGGCCGGATTGCGCCACCTTTCCCCTGGGGACTCTCAGACAATGGATTGGTATCAGCGGCCTGCCTGTTCACTGTTGGGATTCCACTTCCTGAAGCGAAGTGGTGTCAAGCTTTTTTCCCTGGTAGCTATTTATGAAGAGACATTCAACCTGGATGATCTTGTTGAGGCCAAAATTAAGATGGAAATCCCAGTAGGAAAAGGCATTCCAACATCGCGCATTGTTAAAGTGGGTGATCTTCAAAGGCCGGTTTATTTCCGACCCATTCCGGTCTCGGCGGGGACGAGAGTAGGACAGCCAAATGAGATGCGGCTGCTTCAGCGCAAGAGAAAGAGAGGCCCCGAGTCTGCTCTGATTTAAACCGGCCGAGTGGATCGTCAAACCGGCAACTCAGCTTCTCAAGCCAAGACTGTATCCTGGGTGGGCACTGTGCGCGGTAAGTCTATCGATCCCAAACCCAATTCCAATTTTGAATTTCAAAAGGGTAGTAGGGAGACATCTTCTGATCATGAGCATGTGCCTTTTGACGAGGGCCTACGTGAGAGTGGATCGAAAAGGGCCTTGCATCAAAACCCAGCGACTTGTCTTGGTCGGGATGTTAACAGGGCCAATTTGGCGACTGGGCTCACACTCTGTTTGCTATTCAGCCTTTTCGGCCATAAGCCCATGGGCCTGCTCGGGCTGGCCCGTCTCAACCTAAACCTAGGGCCACGTCTCCCTTTTCTGGTAGGTGCAAGCAATAAAAGGAATATCATTTCAATAATATCATTCCAATCAGTAAAGGAATAGTTCGTCCCTTAGCTAGGTACGGCTCTTTCGAGCAATCAATCTGCTTATCGCTTCCAAATAAGTCACTTCCTGCTAAAAGTGGAGCTCTTTTTTTTGGGGGTGGACTACACGAGTCTTATGAAAGAGAGCCGAGGACTATATAATAGCAAAGGCTTTCTGGTCGATAAGTCAACAGATGTTCTCCTGGGGCAGACAGAAGAAGTTCCGATTCCTTCTACCACCATCACTTCCTGACTCACCTGCTCAAACGAGAGTTTAAGTTCCGGAACTAGTGCCTGCCCATGAAATCACTGCTTTTGCCGCTTGGTCTAAAAGTCTCAATCTTTCTTAAGTTAAGAAGCCAGAGCAAGTGCATGTGAAAGTTCGCCTAATACTCGAATTGGGTTCTCCTTCTATTTTTACTTCGACTATTGTTACTTCTTCGACCCGACCCCGAGATCCCGAATTCTTTTAACAGACAGAGACTGCCTCCACTTCCCTTAATTAGCTTGTTGAGGAACGTGCTTTACTATATAGGGGAGCCCCAGTTCCAGTATTGGAGGAAGCACATGGCATGGAAAGCATGGTAAGTAGGACAGCCAATCCTTAAGAAAGCTATCTCGCCGGGGTCCGGTTAGTCGACCTAAGCTAAGCACTGTTCAAAATGAGTAGAAATGGCTTTTTAAACGAAAAATGCTAAAGCGGCAGATCGGGAAGAAGTTCCTTATTCCGGGGAAGCTTTAAAAAATAGAGATATAGATATTAAATTTGATTCGTAGTTAATAAAAAAGGGCTTGCTTTGCTCGGATGTTATTGCCAAAGCCCCCACGCCAGCTTGCTCTCTCATCCCTCCCACCTTTGCCTATACCTATGCTTCTATTCTCTTCACTGGTTGATCGACGAGTCCACTGGCATCTGGAGCAGTATATGTAACTGAAAGGTATGCCACTAGACCAGGTGCTCGTTATAAAGGCTACGAACCTTACAACGGGCTATAGCTTTGTTGGAATTGATTCTGATCGAGGTAGTGTATGGGATGCATCTAAATCCGCGTATGGAACCACAATCTCTGTTGCTAGCTTTGCACTCGAAGGATCTGAAAAAGGCTCCCTTCATTATTTGGTGGAACCGAGCGAAGTGCGGAAGCTAGAGCTAAAGCAAGGTACGAAGCTACAGCTAGCAAGCTTTGGTAGTACTCGACTGAAAGGAGAGGGCTTTGCAGCTGCTGCCCAACAAGTTGAAGAGTTTGCTACAAAATAAAAGCCAGGAGCGAGCCAAAGAGCGAGTGAGGTCTACTCCACGTAGCCAAGTCTTGTCAAAGCCCAAGTTGAAGCTGCTCTTGCCAAAGCCCTTTAACCAGTTCCTCAAGGACAGGAATAGCTAATCTGCAAGGAAAGGAGAAAGGACAGGAAAGATAGATTAGATTACACTCCTATCACTGCAACGGCCGCTTTCTCCCTACCTGGCCTCTTGGAGGCCCGGGCATAAGCACTCTACCTGGCATCCTTCCCCCTTCTTTGCCAAGAGTGACGGATTCAGTCTAGGCGGAGCTCAGTCTTCCCCGCAAGAAAAGTAGTGGTCGTGCAAGAGACAGGCTATTGTGTTTTCTTTGGCTCATCATTGATCTGTTGGAAAAGCAAGAAACAAGAAACTGTATCCAAGTCCAGCACAGAAGAAGCCGAGTACCGTGCCATGTCTTCTGTTGAATAATAATAAAATTATTCTTGCTTTAGAAGAGTAGTCGCACAGTGAAGTCAAGCGTTAGCAACGTCTTGCCCAAGTGAAAGAAAGACAGGGGACCCAACCCAAGTTTAAGAGGCGAGCAGCGAGTTAGCGAAGGAAGGGAAGCTCTGCACAAGGAGAGGAAGCGAAAGCTGGTTTTTTATCCCTTGCTTGACCTGCTGACTTGAAACTATTTAAACACGACTTCTCCTGGAGAGTCTCGCTCTGAAAAAGAAGGTTCTAATGAATCCGAAGAAAACAGCACATTATGGCCATGATCGGCTAAAGATCACTGCCATCTCACGAATTGGATTCGAACCAATCAAGCAACTTGCCCTTTAGTAGATCGTGAGTGGGTCTGTCGTCCTCCTCATTATAGTCCTCCTAAAATCAATAGCATTTCGTCGGAATACATCCTGTCTTTTCACCTTAGTAGTCCTATGCATAGTCAGTACTATAGCCCCAATCATGGCTACTAATAAAATAAGACTAGGAACCAAAAACCAGACGGAATAGTAGGTATAAAGTAAATTGCCCAATGTTTCCAAATTAGTCCAACTTCGTACCTTTTCGGCATAAACCGTATATCTCAGAGAGGTCGTATTTCTTTGGGTTGGTAGTAATGGAATGGTTTCATTATCTAAAATGAAGAACATTTCCCACCAAAAGATCAGTCCAATAATACCACTCACTGGTAAATAGCGCAATACTTCTTCGTGAATCTCCGCTATTTGAATATGGAACATCATAACAACGAATAGGAATGAAACGGCTATAGCTCCTATATGAACTACTGGGAAGATCATAGCGGAGAAGTCGAGACCTAACAAAAGAAGTAAACCTGAAGTGTCGCGAAAGACTGGGATGGGAAACAAAACGGAATGTACCGGATTTTTAGCACGTGCAACCATCAAACCAGAGACAAAAGCAGGGCTCGACAAAACAGAAAGTATCATGGTACGTCGTCCTTCCCTGAAATGGAACTTTAATGCTGGAGCAAGAACTAGCATGAAAGTCGATCTATTACGACCAGCGCGGGCGCGGTTGTTCGTATTTATTTCATTTTCTTCTTCCAAGCCAAGCCCTTCTTAGAAAGCACTCACTGAGTTACTTACGGAATCTCAAATCTCTCTCGACGCCGAGAATTTTTTATGTGTCTAGGTCGATCAGAGGTTCGGCTTACTTCTCCCCCACCTTTTAGCGTTCTGGGCCCCTGAAAAAATAAATAAACCCGAAATCAAAAAGAAAGAAGAAAAATTGGGCTATGTTTCCCGAGAGAGGCCGCCTTCTCTCAGGCCAGCAGTCTTCTACTTCTAGTCGACTGCTCCATGACGGGCTTCCCTCTTTCCTGGGCTCTGCTCGCTCGTCTACGCTCCGACCCAGCAAGTAATAATTGAAAAACGATCTTTCCTTGCCTGCATTAAGATTTAAAACTTGTCGTCAAAAAAAAAGGCAATCAATCAGAATCAAGAAAAAAAAATGGAAATAGTGAATCAAGATCTAGATGGATCCCTATCTTTATCTCTATCCACGGAGATACCTATCTATATAGATATAAATTTATATATGAATCGATCTAGACTATCCTCTATCCGGATAGATATGTCCCTATGAGCGACTACGCCGATCTTTATATGTTTTGGCCACGTCCGTTTCCGCTCCGAAGAGGAAGGTTTAGATCTTTCAATCTTATGTCGTGAGGGATGTGACCTATGTTAGGTCCATAAGATACCACAGCTTTTGGTGTTCTATGATTAACCTCCGAATAATGAGTAGGTAGTTCGATCCTTTTGATTCTTCTCTTCATAGTAAACTGATGGGGGACGCGGAGCAATAGGTCGAATTACTATATAAAGAAGAGTTGTAAACTATAGGACTTTTTGTTCGAGTAGGAAGATTTCGGTTTTTCT
>CM025849.1:37955245-37977745 GCA_003952965.2 Morella rubra
CGCCTCATTACTACTTAATTAATTAACGGCTAAGCGATTTTATAACCTGAGCTTTCCTTAAGCTGACCTTACTTCGTAACCTTAACGTACTTTCTTTCTTACTTTAGCATAGGCCTTCGCCACTTCAAACGGGCGCTCCGCCCCCTATTTCTTTTTTTTTTTAATTAGAAAGAACGAGGCCTTACTTATTCTGTTCAGGGGGATGAAAGACAAAGAAAGGGGTCAGGGGGCTTTTTGATCGGAGAAAGGGAGGAGGCGTGGTTGGTGTGTCACTGGGTCGGTGGGGGAACCCGTAGTAAGGGGGGACGACCCGCCGAATTCACATCAGAAATCGCCAACATGAACACAAACGAAATCTTGAATTGCGTATAGAAACAAAACGAACCACTTCTATTCTCGGAGCGGAGGTATATGAAGATGGCTTTTTGGTCCCTTTCGTCCAGTGGTTAGGACATCGTCTTTCATGTCGAGAGACGGGTTCGATTCCCGTAAGGGATAGGTACTCATTCCCGGCCGCTTTCCGTTAGTGTTCATTGCTGAGTGATCGCTCGCTATCTGGCTGGAAAAGGTGGTCCGGAAGCTTCCTCTCTCCCCAGTAAGCAACGAGATCACCACTTCTCTCAGTAATGGACTTCCTTAAATTCTTCCTTAGCCTTAGATGTCCTTTCATAGAATAGATTCTCGAACCTCCGACAGACAGAATCTCCATGCATGCGTTCTTTCTCTCCTCCCCTCAGCCATACATCTTTTCTTTCTTTTTCTTTTTTTTTTTTTTTTTGGCCGTTTTTGTTGGGCATTGAACCCCACCTTAGGTGCTGAGTGGTGCCCCCCCTAATACCTAAAAAAAGTTCCGTCTATGGAGCCTCAAGCTTAAACATGGCATGGCAGTAAGCAGTAAGTTGGCTAGTCTCTCGCCCAGCCTTCGCCTTCTTCAGTGGCCAAGTTGAAGTGTTCAACGGTTCTTCGGCCTACCACCTTTCTTTTTCAAGGTTGAGCTTGTTCAATTGAAGCTAATGCTATGCTACCCTTCTCTTGTTCAAGAGAAAGCGAGGACTTTTTTTTAGCTACCGGCCCAAACAAAAGAGATTAGCCTCTTGATCGATCGATTGATTGGATCGAAGTACGAAGGGGTTGATTGAAGTGTGAGATCCGTCCAAGACTAAGGCCGAGCAACTAGCTGCTGCAGGATTGGACGTCTATCTATCTCACCACGCTCCCCTACTCCTATAAAGACCGGCGGAAGGAATGCTCTGCTCATCTTTCTTTCTTACGGCTCGTTACCGCAGCGCTCGTTCACCCCTTCGGCTTCTTCAATTCAAAAAGATAGTGTCTTTTTCCTATTCTTATTGGTAAATGGTGTCTTGAAGCGAAGGCATTATTGAACGAAAGAGATGCCGGGTCGGTCAATCTGTATCCCATTCTTCAGGTATAGTTTTCTTTGATCACAGATCGGCAGGTGATCCGTCCTTTCTCCCCCCCCAGTCGTCTTGATCCGCCAGAGGGTCTTGAGCTAGCTTCCTTGAAGAGGCTTGATGGGAAAGATAGGTGAAAAAGGAGAACTTAAGGAAGGTCTCTCTCTACCTCACAAGCTCTTGGATTCCATGGCTAAGGCTTACTTTGGCGGATTTTAGGTGAGGGTGGAGGAGTAGGATAGGGGGTGAGTGTAAGATAGAACCTCAGGATTCTAGGGAAATTGTGGCATATAAGAAGGGTGGTGCTAGGGCTCAAGACCATTTTGAAGGGGAAGTTGGATCATAAAGAAGAGTTTCTTCCTTTGTTTGAAGAAGAACAATCCTACCGGACTCATTTGAGATAGGAATGGCTAAACTTATTGTCCCAGGAAGAAAGCTAATGAAAGCAAAGGTCAAGAATATCTTGGTTTAACAGAAGTTAGTCAAAATCTCGCTTTTCTCCATCGTACTATGATTGCTAGATGTCATTCCAAGCTCCTTAATCTAATTCCTATCGAACGGGAATGAGTAGTAGTGCTAGTGAGGGTATGGAGAATTAATTCATCGAGTCTTTCAAGAAGTTATATAAATTGGATTGGCGCCTTAGACCGTTTTGGGTGACTTTTTCGTGCTTGTCCTTAAAAATAAGAGAAAATGTTCAGCCCCTTTTTATAAAGAAGATATTGAAGAAGCGGTGTTCAATGTTCAATCTAGGGAAGATCTTACTAATAAAAGAATAAGAAATACGATGGTTTCTCTTAGGGTTTATTCAGGCTTTATGGGCTTTGTTAGAAGTGGATCTCATAAAGTTATGGAGGAGTGTTGGCATTGAAATGCTGCAGTGGGTATTTAAATACCTAATTTACAAGCCTGCGGTTCGGGTTGTTTTATCCTGCAGCCCCATTTGAGAAGTGCGTTTGAACAATACCTCTTGGTACTTATCCTTTAAGAAAGGCTCGAGAGACCTACTTGCCACGTGGCAAGAGGCCATTAGCCAAAAAAACTGTGATAAGATCTCAAAAGAAAGAAGAGCCTTCGAATCCGGGTCCCCTATGATACTTGGCACGAAGCCATAGGTCCTAAGGGAGATTGGAAGAGAAATCCGATCTCCACTCTCTCAAAGAAATACGAAGGCTATAAATAGGATATATAAACCTCACATATAGATGCGCACAAGTTTTTTTACAAACGACTTCACACTTGGAGCTTTGAAGAGGCACTAAAGTGCTTGAAGGAGAAAGAAAGAGAAGCTCTCAGTAGGATAAGGAGGAGATTAAGTCCCCAAGAACTCAAAGGACAAAGACAAGGTAGCAAGGCCTCGAAGACCGGAAAATTCTTGCATCTTCTTCCCTATTCTTCTTCTCATTTTCTTCTGTAAAGATCTCACTGATCTTAGAATCAAATGTCTTCTCCTATGGTATATGTAATTAACGAGAAAGCCGAGAGACTTCCCAGGAGTGTGTAACCCACCACCATATTAATAAAGACCATAAAAAAGGGAGATTGTTGTGATCACTTTTCTTGTGTGAATCTTTATTTCATACTCTAAATTTGCTTTCACAAATAAACACCGGGGAAGAAAGCAAAAAGGATTCAGACATATGAATCCACCAGTTACGACAAAGTGTACTTGCTAGAACCTCGAGCAACGCTATGGGGATAGGACTGGTTCCCCACTCTCTGAAGCCGAATTTTGAGCGGGCAAGTTCAATGGGACGGGCACTTCCGCACTAGGAGATCTCCGTCTTATATCGTCGGCCTCCCAGAATGGACGAAGCAGATTCTATATCTATGCAGATTCTATATCTATATAATCATCGGGAGACTTTGGATAACGCTGGCATTTATGGTGCTGTCCGAGTCGCGCAAGAGTATTACCAAAGGGAGGCAAACATTTCTAGGGGCGCTTGTGAGTAGTGGAGCTGGGTGACGAATACCCTCAATTTTCAGAAAAAAACCTTGTGGGATCTGAAGAAAATCGCCGGCCTTCCTATTTACGGCCAAGTTTACGACGAGTATACTCCTTGGAATGAAGAGTTGTACGGCTTCGACGAGATTTCGAAAGAGAGTACCATTCGGAGTGTGCTCGGGAACTCTTCGAAGTACAAACGCTTGGCGCTTCGTAATCAATATCAAAAAGTGGACCATCACGTATGGGTGAACCATTTCTTCAAGGGTTAAATTGATAAACAGGCCCCACAGCCTAATAGAGCCAAGAAGAAAGGTATGTCAGAGACGGCCTACTTCCATTCTACCACAAGTCCAGCGGCATAATATGCTGGAGAAGAAGAAGTCCTTGCTGCTGGTTACTGAAGCCTGACTCCGGAATTCTCAAGTGAGACGACTTAGCCGCATTCTTATTCTTGGCTCTCTGGTTGAGCCGCTTTGTCCTTCCGAACAACCGCAGCAACGTCATTCGCCCGGAAACATTCGTCATGGCCGGGTTCTTGGTGCAGGGAAAAAGAGTAGCCATAGCTCCGGCCGTCCTTGCCAGCATTTATTACGGTTTGGGCGCTGTTGCCCAAGAGAAAGTGGGTCCAGGCCAGTGCAATGCGGAATTCCCGGTCCACTACTTCTATGCATGACTGGACCAGTCTTTTCCTAAGCTGTATATGAGATTGCCGCTTCTGGACCTGGGGAAGCTGAAAGATTATGTCCCGGAGATGCTTGCAATTGAGAACATTGAAGCCGGGAAGTTCGATGCGAAGATAGCCAGGCTCTTTATTTGTCATCCGATGAGCTTCACGTGGCGACCCTACAAGCATGGTATTTAAGAGATGCCCTAAATCTTGTATGATTGGTCGACAAGGTCGATGAAAAGGGCCCTTGCTACTTTTTTCTGTTGTGAAAATTCATCAAAGATAGTATCTGATCTCCATGCGATGCGGCATTTTGACGTTACGGCAGGGCAACGTGCTTCGGGCAGAACCGTAAAATCCCCACCGGTTTACAAGACAATTTTGTTTTGACCAATTCATTCCGGCAGCCGGTCACGACGTCAAGCGCGTCATCTTTAACCTTTCGGAACTGGCGGGGTACTGGGCACATATGATGAGAAAGGGCACCGGGGTTGCTTTCGTGATAATGCCGGATGACAGAGAGGGCAAGATTTGAGATGATCCCGGCGACTATCTACCTGAAGAAGTTGCCGATAGCTACATCGCGAGTCTCTTCCCTTCGAAAGCACAGCACGAATACCGCCATTCTAAAAAAAAGTAGAGGAAGAGATGGCTATGTATGAGAGGGCCGTAAAGGACTCTCTTGAGCCAACTTTCGGGAGGCCAGTTTAGGCTCTCTTTAGAATTTATACTGGTATACTTATTTTCGAATGCAATCCATTCGTATTTCATTCTTTTTTTCTTGCCTTAACTTTGCTTTTCTTTGCAATACAGAACCGAAGACGAAGGCGAAGGAAGCTCCAGCGGACCCCAAGGATAAGGAGAAAGGAAAAGCAGCCGAGCAACCGGTCGAATCGATTTCGTCCGACAAAGAAATGATCTCCGCACTTCGTCATGGGATGAGGGGCAACTAGAATCCCGACGCTCCTCCTTCTCCTCCCGAGGTCACTTCCGGCTTACAGCGGGCTGCTGTCATCCCTCCTTTGGCAGCGATCCTTTTAATTTCACTACCAGTCCAAGCTGAAGAAGTTCAAGAATAGGTCCTCCCCCTTTACGCAATAGGGGCCGAGGCACCGATCATGTCAAAGCCTCCCGCCGAGCAAATTACTGAAGTTGGTTTTGAGTCGGCTGGTGATCCAGAAAAGGCTGCTGAACAGAGTGTCGAAGGAACACAGCCTACCGAATGTGTTCTGGAGTCCGCGGGTAAAGAAGTTGAAGAGACGGCTCAGTCGCAGCCGAACCGACCGAGATCACAGGGAGCGATCCCCACAGCCGCTAAAGGTAGCTGGAGCCGGGTTTTTTTCGAGGTTCTTTCTTCCCTACTTCCGCTGCCAAAGCTTTACTAGATAGGGGGGGCGAGTCGGGCGAGAGAGAGAAAGTCCTCTTTCTCACTCGACTTGCGCGAGTCACTGCCACTCTGTGCGCCATAAACACCACCCCCAATTTATACCGCATTCATCTTTCAGCAAAGTTGCATTGTGTTTTTTTGCATTTGTGTTGGGGAACGTAAAGAGATTTAGTAGGTAATAAGTATAACCATAAGTGCAATGGAACAAGTTTCGATTGAGTTAATGATCAGTGGCTTGCTTGCTTGCCTCCCTTAAACAAAGGCACATCACTTAGACTGCTAAAAACTGATGCAAGCAAAGTTCCTCAGTACCTATGGGCCGAAGCGTTTAATAAAGCAGTGCATATTAATTACTGATTGCCATCGTCGACTATTGCTGGTGACTCCCCTCATAAAAAGCTTTTTCAAAAGATTCCAGACTATTCCTATTTCAAAGCCTTTGGATGTCTCTGTTTTCCTCATATTGATGCTTCACAAAGAAACAAGTTTTCTCAAAATAAAATTGTTGGAGTGTATCTTTGTTGGATATAGTGAAGAACATAAACATAAAGGGCGGTTTTGATCGGTTTGATGAAAGTCGATTTTTCTCTTCTATTCTAGGATTTTCGGATTCGGCTACAATTTTGGGGGGGAATCTTGAGCTGCAGCAGCTGAAAGCCATTCATGAATTTCAGCCGTTGCAGCAGTCCATGTCCTCCACACCTCAGCCCCAACCACTTACAACATAGGGGGCTCTACAGCGGTCCTCCACGTCTCAGCAGCAGCAGCCTGGAGTGATGTTACAGCAGCATTCATCTTCGGATTTTCAGCAGCCCATGCTCAGGCATGGCCAGTCCACGTCAGAGCCCATTCTCAGACTTACAGCCTCTACGATAAGCAAGTGAATGCTGGTATCCAATCAATTGTCTGAAGCTCCTGAGTCTCAGGGCCCATTATCTCCTTCTCAAAATCTCAGAAAATCCACACTCCTATTGATCGATTTTTCTCCTATGGTTCCTACTCTCTTGACTTGAGCACAAGTCTTTCAGAAATCTATAAAATCATGGAATCGGACTCTTATCTTACGTACGATAAAGCCAAATCTGATGAGAATTGGAAAGGAGCTATGTTAGAAAAAAAGGGATGCTCTTCAAAAGAATGAAACCTGGGATCTTGTCTTTCCACCACCTGACAAAAACATTGTTGGGTCAAGGTGGGCTTACAAGATCAAATACAAGTAAGATGGTTTTTTTATATAGAGGTACAAAGGGCTTGTAGCAAAAGGCTTTTCTCATTAGTAAGAAAGCTCGCCTGGTTGCTCAAGGCTATGAAAAAGAGTATGGTCCATATTATGCCGAGACATCACGTTCAGTCCAGTTGCTCAAAATGGTACCATTCGCACCGCTTACATTCAGCACTGGCCCAACTCTCATCCCAGTTAGACGTCAAGAACGCTTTCCTTCACGGAGATCTCAAAAAGAGGTCGAGGCCAACCTCCCGGTTATGAAGACTCTATTCATCCAGACTATTTGTAAGCTTTCAAAGGCTCTCTATGGACTCAACTCAAATAGGCTTTGAAAAATTAAGCCCAGCACTACTAACATTAGATAGTAGTTCAGCTGGATCACACCTTATTTGTTTGTCAAGCGCTTCAGGTATATCCATCCTTGCCATTGAAGTTTTAATATATATATATATATATATATATATATATATATATTACCGGCAATGATTCTGCTGCTATTCATCAAACGAAGCAACATCTTGGCAAGCAGTTTCATATGAAAGATCTTGGTCCTCTAACCGGGATTGAAGTTTTTCGGTCTCCGGGTATGCATCTAACTCAGCAGAAGTACGCCATGGATCTTCTAAGCCGCCATGGAATGCTTTACAGGTTGCCCCGTGTGACTCTAGCTTAATGCCAAGCTGTATTCTCATGATGGTGAGCTGCTATCAGATCCATCGGCCTATAGGAGTATGTATGGTGGGTGGTCTCCAGTACTTCACTCTGATTCGCCCAGAGATTTCGTTTGCTGTTGGACTTATAGACAAGTTTATGCAGTCTCCTCGCTCCCTCATTTAGTAGCTGCTAAACGTATTTTGAGATATCTAAAAGCTTGACTCTTCTGGAAACCTTGCCATTACTACCTACCCCTATTCTATTAGTCAAGCTTGGCAACCCCTACCTCTTAAATTAAAGCTGAAGTAAGGTATTAATGCTGGTGATGTTACAGATCGTCGCTCCACTACTGGCTTTTGCGTTTTCTTCGGTGACTCTCAACTATCTTGGAAGAGCAAGAAAGAGACAGTGGTTGCTCGCTCTAGTGCAGAAGCAGAGTAAAGGGCTCTTGCTGATACTACATCAGAGATTATTTTGTTGCGATGGTTACTTAAAGATATGGGAGTGACTTTTTCTGGGCCTACTATTCTCTTTTGTGACAACAAGAGTGCTATCAAAATAGCACACAATGATGTGATGTGTTTCATGAGCGAACAAAACATATCGAAATAGCCTTACTCACTTAGGGCACTTCGTTCGCCATCACTTTCTACAGGGTTCAATGCCATACATTTCCTCAGAGCTTCAGATCGCGGATCTTCTTACGAAGTCCCACACCACTGTGCGATTCCGATACTTAGTATCTAAACTTCAGATGTTATCCTTTGAGGCATCTTGACTTTGAGGGGGGGTGTTAAGCATATTGATTCATATTGATTCTGTATCTTCTGTATTAAGTAAGTAGGTCTTGCTATATATAGCACTTTCCTTTTTTTGATGCTTTTTCACATGTATATTATAGGGCTTTAAACCCTCAGTGAAATACATAGATTTTCACCCATTTTCAAATCAAACGATTCTATTTTAAAAAAAAAAAACAATAAAAAATTTATAGTAAGTAATCGAGGAATTAACTAAAACTACATTTGACTGACTATACTTCTCTTTGTCCCCCGCCGGGTGAGCCTAATATGAAAAATAACTCTAAAGGAAAGGAGGATACACGTCTTGGAGTAAAGGACAGAGCACAAAAAGCTTTTTTTCTGGAGATGGAGAGAAAAAAGTAAGCGGGGTGCTTTATCTCTTCCCTCCCGGTGTCCCCATTAGTTGATATACGGAATTGGAAAGGAATTCCAGATCATTCAGATTTCAGGCGGGAAATGGATGGAATCGAGAGGGAAGAAAGAGTCCGGTTTCAAAGGCTTGATCAACTTTGTAATCATGGATCATCAACAAATCCCTAAATGCTTCTTTATACTGTCGCCACGGAAAAGGTTCAGGTAGGGAGAACTCTTAGATTCTCAAGTTTTAGAGAAGTTTTTATGAAAATCCATCTCCACCTATGTTGTGCCCTTCCTCCCAAAGCATTCCGGCATCTGTTATTCCTGGTCTCACCCTGTGAAGCAAAGTCGGACAAGAGGGAGAAAGACATGGAATTGATAGGGAACTGTAGCCAAGTGGCTAAGGCATGAGTCTGCAAAACTTCTATTCGTCGGTTCGAATCCGACCGGTTCCTACAGCGCCGACCCATTCCACCCATCATTTTTTACATGGTTAGTGGATAGAACGGGGGCCTCCGCTTGCTCCTTCGTACTAGTGGCTTAGCTGCCTTAGTTTCCCTTCCTTACCGTATTCCTTTCCTTATTAGCAGTCTTATTCTTTATGTCTCTAGTTTATTTTATCTTTCTTTAGCAGCTATCCTTGCTTCGGCCTTAGGTCTTACAGCTATGGTACTATAGACATATCTAGTTAGTCTTCTTCTTTCTTCGCCTTTGGCTTTCGTCCTTCGTCCTCTTTACACTTAGTTGCTTCAGCCTTCGTCTTTCGGCTTTAGGACTAACTCAGTCTTCTTTAAAAAATAGGTATTCAGTGAGGTGAGTGACTCTTTCCGGCTTTTGTTTAGGTTCATTACGGCAGTTGTGAGTTTCGTCTCTTTATCAGTTAATTCGGTATCGTTTATTAATTGCGCATATTAAGGGTAGTCCTTCCCCCAGGTGCGCCTAAAGTCTTATGATGATCCCTTTCAAAGCCCTAGGTTGGGTTAAACCATCAGGCTCGACTATTAAATCAATGCAAGAGACTAATCCTAGTAACCATCCCCGAAATCCAGAGAGGTGTTCTTGAAGACATGGCGGGCTCCAAGCTTACACCCTTCTCTGCTACCAAATCATAGATCTTCCAGAGAAGACCAAAGCGAATGAGCTCACTCGATTCGCGTCTGATCCTCCATAATTTCTCATAGACTGATGCAGAAAAGAAGTCACTTAAGGAAACATCCGGTGAATTCGCGACACTCCAGTACCAATGGACGTACCGAAGCCAATCCTTCATCCAGTTCCTGAGCAAAGACCACTCAAGGAAGTCCCGGACTCTTTCTGTTGGAAAAAATGCATCAGGAGCCACCTTTAAATCCGAAGGTTTCATCTTTTTAAGAAGGAAGGAGATAATGAAACCTCGAAGATAAGGAAGCGAAAGCTCACTCTGCCAAGCCACAATTCTAATGGATAGTCATTGTGACCCCGAGGCTTGGTGTACATAGCAAGAACCCACTCAAAGTGACGAGATCTTGTATGACTGAGTTTGGCAAGGACCCTATAACCTCCACTACCTATCCTTACTAAGGTAGAGAACCTTCGTAATGAATGGAGATTTTTTACATATAGCCATCAATCAGACCATATGGATGATGGTAAGCAAGCAAACAACAAGCAGACATGGCAGATAAATCCACGCGTCCACCCTTGACGCAAAAGCGCTTAGCAAACTAAAATGCACCAGTGTCAGAAATCAGAGATTTTTGAGTTGAAATTGGAACTCCTCATTTCTGAAGACACTGAAAATAAACTTCAGCAACTTGCGCATCAGCGATGACAGCATCATCACCGAGCACATTGATTGGGACACATCAACTAAAGTGGCTTTTGAACGAGACCTACCGGCTTAGGGGCAGTTGCTACTCAAATTGGTGTACCCGGAACGGGGTTCTGATCTCTAAACGGATCCGCTATAGCTGCTACTCGATCTCGATCAAATAGCTCTGGATCTGTCTCTACATCTTGAATATCTGTAACAGGATATGGAATTCAATATCGATCTGAAACTTGAAGGGGTGCTCCATAGCTTCAACTGATACTGCTTCTAGCCAACATCGGCTATGGATCACGCGCCCTATCTCAAAGGCATCTCGGTATTGAATTCCATATCCTGTTACAGATATTCAAGATGTAGAGACAGATCCAGAGCTATTTGATCGAGATCGAGTAGCAGCTATAGCGGATCCGTTTAGAGATCAGAACCCCGTTCCGGGTACACCAATTTGAGTAGCAACTGCCCCTAAGCCGGTAGGTCTCGTTCAAAAGCCACTTTAGTTGATGTGTCCCAATCAATGTGCTCGGTGATGATGCTGTCATCGCTGATGCGCAAGTTGCTGAAGTTTATTTTCAGTGTCTTCAGAAATGAGGAGTTCCAATTTCAACTCAAAAATCTCTGATTTCTGACACTGGTGCATTTTAGTTTGCTAAGCGCTTTTGCGTCAAGGGTGGACGCGTGGATTTATCTGCCATGTCTGCTTGTTGTTTGCTTGCTTACCATCATCCATATGGTCTGATTGATGGCTATATGTAAAAAATCTCCATTCATTACGAAGGTTCTCTACCTTAGTAAGGATAGGTAGTGGAGGTTATAGGGTCCTTGCCAAACTCAGTCATACAAGATCTCGTCACTTTGAGTGGGTTCTTGCTATGTACACCAAGCCTCGGGGTCACAATGACTATCCATTAGAATTGTGGCTTGGCAGAGTGAGCTTTCGCTTCCTTATCTTCGAGGTTTCATTATCTCCTTCCTTCTTAAAAAGATGAAACCTTCGGATTTAAAGGTGGCTCCTGATGCATTTTTTCCAACAGAAAGAGTCCGGGACTTCCTTGAGTGGTCTTTGCTCAGGAACTGGATGAAGGATTGGCTTCGGTACGTCCATTGGTACTGGAGTGTCGCGAATTCACCGGATGTTTCCTTAAGTGACTTCTTTTCTGCATCAGTCTATGAGAAATTATGGAGGATCAGACGCGAATCGAGTGAGCTCATTCGCTTTGGTCTTCTCTGGAAGATCTATGATTTGGTAGCAGAGAAGGGTGTAAGCTTGGAGCCCGCCATGTCTTCAAGAACACCTCTCTGGATTTCGGGGATGGTTACTAGGATTAGTCTCTTGCATTGATTTAATAGTCGAGCCTGATGGTTTAACCCAACCTAGGGCTTTGAAAGGGATCATCATAAGACTTTAGGCGCACCTGGGGGAAGGACTACCCTTAATATGCGCAATTAATAAACGATACCGAATTAACTGATAAAGAGACGAAACTCACAACTGCCGTAATGAACCTAAACAAAAGCCGGAAAGAGTCACTCACCTCACTGAATACCTATTTTTTAAAGAAGACTGAGTTAGTCCTAAAGCCGAAAGACGAAGGCTGAAGCAACTAAGTGTAAAGAGGACGAAGGACGAAAGCCAAAGGCGAAGAAAGAAGAAGACTAACTAGATATGTCTATAGTACCATAGCTGTAAGACCTAAGGCCGAAGCAAGGATAGCTGCTAAAGAAAGATAAAATAAACTAGAGACATAAAGAATAAGACTGCTAATAAGGAAAGGAATACGGTAAGGAAGGGAAACTAAGGCAGCTAAGCCACTAGTACGAAGGAGCAAGCGGAGGCCCCCGTTCTATCCACTAACCATGTAAAAAATGATGGGTGGAATGGGTCGGCGCTGTAGGAACCGGTCGGATTCGAACCGACGAATAGAAGTTTTGCAGACTCATGCCTTAGCCACTTGGCTACAGTTCCCTATCAATTCCATGTCTTTCTCCCTCTTGTCCGACTTTGCTTCACAGGGTGAGACCAGGAATAACAGATGCCGGAATGCTTTGGGAGGAAGGGCACAACATAGGTGGAGATGGATTTTCATAAAAACTTCTCTAAAACTTGAGAATCTAAGAGTTCTCCCTACCTGAACCTTTTCCGTGGCGACAGTATAAAGAAGCATTTAGGGATTTGTTGATGATCCATGATTACAAAGTTGATCAAGCCTTTGAAACCGGACTCTTTCTTCCCTCTCGATTCCATCCATTTCCCGCCTGAAATCTGAATGATCTGGAATTCCTTTCCAATTCCGTATATCAACTAATGGGGACACCGGGAGGGAAGAGATAAAGCACCCCGCTTACTTTTTTCTCTCCATCTCCAGAAAAAAAGCTTTTTGTGCTCTGTCCTTTACTCCAAGACGTGTATCCTCCTTTCCTTTAGAGTTATTTTTCATATTAGGCTCACCCGGCGGGGGACAAAGAGAAGTATAGTCAGTCAAATGTAGTTTTAGTTAATTCCTCGATTACTTACTATAAATTTTTATTGTTTTTTTTTTTTAAAATAGAATCGTTTGATTTGAAAATGGGTGAAAATCTATGTATTTCACTGAGGGTTTAAAGCCCTATAATATACATGTGAAAAAGCATCAAAAAAAGGAAAGTGCTATATATAGCAAGACCTACTTACTTAATACAGAAGATACAGAATCAATATGAATCAATATGCTTAACACCCCCCCTCAAAGTCAAGATGCCTCAAAGGATAACATCTGAAGTTTAGATACTAAGTATCGGAATCGCACAGTGGTGTGGGACTTCGTAAGAAGATCCGCGATCTGAAGCTCTGAGGAAATGTATGGCATTGAACCCTGTAGAAAGTGATGGCGAACGAAGTGCCCTAAGTGAGTAAGGCTATTTCGATATGTTTTGTTCGCTCATGAAACACATCACATCATTGTGTGCTATTTTGATAGCACTCTTGTTGTCACAAAAGAGAATAGTAGGCCCAGAAAAAGTCACTCCCATATCTTTAAGTAACCATCGCAACAAAATAATCTCTGATGTAGTATCAGCAAGAGCCCTTTACTCTGCTTCTGCACTAGAGCGAGCAACCACTGTCTCTTTCTTGCTCTTCCAAGATAGTTGAGAGTCACCGAAGAAAACGCAAAAGCCAGTAGTGGAGCGACGATCTGTAACATCACCAGCATTAATACCTTACTTCAGCTTTAATTTAAGAGGTAGGGGTTGCCAAGCTTGACTAATAGAATAGGGGTAGGTAGTAATGGCAAGGTTTCCAGAAGAGTCAAGCTTTTAGATATCTCAAAATACGTTTAGCAGCTACTAAATGAGGGAGCGAGGAGACTGCATAAACTTGTCTATAAGTCCAACAGCAAACGAAATCTCTGGGCGAATCAGAGTGAAGTACTGGAGACCACCCACCATACATACTCCTATAGGCCGATGGATCTGATAGCAGCTCACCATCATGAGAATACAGCTTGGCATTAAGCTAGAGTCACACGGGGCAACCTGTAAAGCATTCCATGGCGGCTTAGAAGATCCATGGCGTACTTCTGCTGAGTTAGATGCATACCCGGAGACCGAAAAACTTCAATCCCGGTTAGAGGACCAAGATCTTTCATATGAAACTGCTTGCCAAGATGTTGCTTCGTTTGATGAATAGCAGCAGAATCATTGCCGGTAATATATATATATATATATATATATATATATATATAAAACTTCAATGGCAAGGATGGATATACCTGAAGCGCTTGACAAACAAATAAGGTGTGATCCAGCTGAACTACTATCTAATGTTAGTAGTGCTGGGCTTAATTTTTCAAAGCCTATTTGAGTTGAGTCCATAGAGAGCCTTTGAAAGCTTACACAAATAGTCTGGATGAATAGAGTCTTCATAACCGGGAGGTTGGCCTCGACCTCTTCTTTGAGATCTCCGTGAAGGAAAGCGTTCTTGACGTCTAACTGGGATGAGAGTTGGGCCAGTGCTGAATGTAAGCGGTGCGAATGGTACCATTTTGAGCAACTGGACTGAACGTGATGTCTCGGCATAATATGGACCATACTCTTTTTCATAGCCTTGAGCAACCAGGCGAGCTTTCTTACTAATGAGAAAAGCCTTTTGCTACAAGCCCTTTGTACCTCTATATAAAAAAACCATCTTACTTGTATTTGATCTTGTAAGCCCACCTTGACCCAACAATGTTTTTGTCAGGTGGTGGAAAGACAAGATCCCAGGTTTCATTCTTTTGAAGAGCATCCCTTTTTTTCTAACATAGCTCCTTTCCAATTCTCATCAGATTTGGCTTTATCGTACGTAAGATAAGAGTCCGATTCCATGATTTTATAGATTTCTGAAAGACTTGTGCTCAAGTCAAGAGAGTAGGAACCATAGGAGAAAAATCGATCAATAGGAGTGTGGATTTTCTGAGATTTTGAGAAGGAGATAATGGGCCCTGAGACTCAGGAGCTTCAGACAATTGATTGGATACCAGCATTCACTTGCTTATCGTAGAGGCTGTAAGTCTGAGAATGGGCTCTGACGTGGACTGGCCATGCCTGAGCATGGGCTGCTGAAAATCCGAAGATGAATGCTGCTGTAACATCACTCCAGGCTGCTGCTGCTGAGACGTGGAGGACCGCTGTAGAGCCCCCTATGTTGTAAGTGGTTGGGGCTGAGGTGTGGAGGACATGGACTGCTGCAACGGCTGAAATTCATGAATGGCTTTCAGCTGCTGCAGCTCAAGATTCCCCCCCAAAATTGTAGCCGAATCCGAAAATCCTAGAATAGAAGAGAAAAATCGACTTTCATCAAACCGATCAAAACCGCCCTTTATGTTTATGTTCTTCACTATATCCAACAAAGATACACTCCAACAATTTTATTTTGAGAAAACTTGTTTCTTTGTGAAGCATCAATATGAGGAAAACAGAGACATCCAAAGGCTTTGAAATAGGAATAGTCTGGAATCTTTTGAAAAAGCTTTTTATGAGGGGAGTCACCAGCAATAGTCGACGATGGCAATCAGTAATTAATATGCACTGCTTTATTAAACGCTTCGGCCCATAGGTACTGAGGAACTTTGCTTGCATCAGTTTTTAGCAGTCTAAGTGATGTGCCTTTGTTTAAGGGAGGCAAGCAAGCAAGCCACTGATCATTAACTCAATCGAAACTTGTTCCATTGCACTTATGGTTATACTTATTACCTACTAAATCTCTTTACGTTCCCCAACACAAATGCAAAAAAACACAATGCAACTTTGCTGAAAGATGAATGCGGTATAAATTGGGGGTGGTGTTTATGGCGCACAGAGTGGCAGTGACTCGCGCAAGTCGAGTGAGAAAGAGGACTTTCTCTCTCTCGCCCGACTCGCCCCCCCTATCTAGTAAAGCTTTGGCAGCGGAAGTAGGGAAGAAAGAACCTCGAAAAAAACCCGGCTCCAGCTACCTTTAGCGGCTGTGGGGATCGCTCCCTGTGATCTCGGTCGGTTCGGCTGCGACTGAGCCGTCTCTTCAACTTCTTTACCCGCGGACTCCAGAACACATTCGGTAGGCTGTGTTCCTTCGACACTCTGTTCAGCAGCCTTTTCTGGATCACCAGCCGACTCAAAACCAACTTCAGTAATTTGCTCGGCGGGAGGCTTTGACATGATCGGTGCCTCGGCCCCTATTGCGTAAAGGGGGAGGACCTATTCTTGAACTTCTTCAGCTTGGACTGGTAGTGAAATTAAAAGGATCGCTGCCAAAGGAGGGATGACAGCAGCCCGCTGTAAGCCGGAAGTGACCTCGGGAGGAGAAGGAGGAGCGTCGGGATTCTAGTTGCCCCTCATCCCATGACGAAGTGCGGAGATCATTTCTTTGTCGGACGAAATCGATTCGACCGGTTGCTCGGCTGCTTTTCCTTTCTCCTTATCCTTGGGGTCCGCTGGAGCTTCCTTCGCCTTCGTCTTCGGTTCTGTATTGCAAAGAAAAGCAAAGTTAAGGCAAGAAAAAAAGAATGAAATACGAATGGATTGCATTCGAAAATAAGTATACCAGTATAAATTCTAAAGAGAGCCTAAACTGGCCTCCCGAAAGTTGGCTCAAGAGAGTCCTTTACGGCCCTCTCATACATAGCCATCTCTTCCTCTACTTTTTTTTAGAATGGCGGTATTCGTGCTGTGCTTTCGAAGGGAAGAGACTCGCGATGTAGCTATCGGCAACTTCTTCAGGTAGATAGTCGCCGGGATCATCTCAAATCTTGCCCTCTCTGTCATCCGGCATTATCACGAAAGCAACCCCGGTGCCCTTTCTCATCATATGTGCCCAGTACCCCGCCAGTTCCGAAAGGTTAAAGATGACGCGCTTGACGTCGTGACCGGCTGCCGGAATGAATTGGTCAAAACAAAATTGTCTTGTAAACCGGTGGGGATTTTACGGTTCTGCCCGAAGCACGTTGCCCTGCCGTAACGTCAAAATGCCGCATCGCATGGAGATCAGATACTATCTTTGATGAATTTTCACAACAGAAAAAAGTAGCAAGGGCCCTTTTCATCGACCTTGTCGACCAATCATACAAGATTTAGGGCATCTCTTAAATACCATGCTTGTAGGGTCGCCACGTGAAGCTCATCGGATGACAAATAAAGAGCCTGGCTATCTTCGCATCGAACTTCCCGGCTTCAATGTTCTCAATTGCAAGCATCTCCGGGACATAATCTTTCAGCTTCCCCAGGTCCAGAAGCGGCAATCTCATATACAGCTTAGGAAAAGACTGGTCCAGTCATGCATAGAAGTAGTGGACCGGGAATTCCGCATTGCACTGGCCTGGACCCACTTTCTCTTGGGCAACAGCGCCCAAACCGTAATAAATGCTGGCAAGGACGGCCGGAGCTATGGCTACTCTTTTTCCCTGCACCAAGAACCCGGCCATGACGAATGTTTCCGGGCGAATGACGTTGCTGCGGTTGTTCGGAAGGACAAAGCGGCTCAACCAGAGAGCCAAGAATAAGAATGCGGCTAAGTCGTCTCACTTGAGAATTCCGGAGTCAGGCTTCAGTAACCAGCAGCAAGGACTTCTTCTTCTCCAGCATATTATGCCGCTGGACTTGTGGTAGAATGGAAGTAGGCCGTCTCTGACATACCTTTCTTCTTGGCTCTATTAGGCTGTGGGGCCTGTTTATCAATTTAACCCTTGAAGAAATGGTTCACCCATACGTGATGGTCCACTTTTTGATATTGATTACGAAGCGCCAAGCGTTTGTACTTCGCGAAGAGTTCCCGAGCACACTCCGAATGGTACTTCTCTTTCGAAATCTCGTCGAAGCCGTACAACTCTTCATTCCAAGGAGTATACTCGTCGTAAACTTGGCCGTAAATAGGAAGGCCGGCGATTTTCTTCAGATCCCACAAGGTTTTTTTCTGAAAATTGAGGGTATTCGTCACCCAGCTCCACTACTCACAAGCGCCCCTAGAAATGTTTGCCTCCCTTTGGTAATACTCTTGCGCGACTCGGACAGCACCATAAATGCCAGCGTTATCCAAAGTCTCCCGATGATTATATAGATATAGAATCTGCATAGATATAGAATCTGCTTCGTCCATTCTGGGAGGCCGACGATATAAGACGGAGATCTCCTAGTGCGGAAGTGCCCGTCCCATTGAACTTGCCCGCTCAAAATTCGGCTTCAGAGAGTGGGGAACCAGTCCTATCCCCATAGCGTTGCTCGAGGTTCTAGCAAGTACACTTTGTCGTAACTGGTGGATTCATATGTCTGAATCCTTTTTGCTTTCTTCCCCGGTGTTTATTTGTGAAAGCAAATTTAGAGTATGAAATAAAGATTCACACAAGAAAAGTGATCACAACAATCTCCCTTTTTTATGGTCTTTATTAATATGGTGGTGGGTTACACACTCCTGGGAAGTCTCTCGGCTTTCTCGTTAATTACATATACCATAGGAGAAGACATTTGATTCTAAGATCAGTGAGATCTTTACAGAAGAAAATGAGAAGAAGAATAGGGAAGAAGATGCAAGAATTTTCCGGTCTTCGAGGCCTTGCTACCTTGTCTTTGTCCTTTGAGTTCTTGGGGACTTAATCTCCTCCTTATCCTACTGAGAGCTTCTCTTTCTTTCTCCTTCAAGCACTTTAGTGCCTCTTCAAAGCTCCAAGTGTGAAGTCGTTTGTAAAAAAACTTGTGCGCATCTATATGTGAGGTTTATATATCCTATTTATAGCCTTCGTATTTCTTTGAGAGAGTGGAGATCGGATTTCTCTTCCAATCTCCCTTAGGACCTATGGCTTCGTGCCAAGTATCATAGGGGACCCGGATTCGAAGGCTCTTCTTTCTTTTGAGATCTTATCACAGTTTTTTTGGCTAATGGCCTCTTGCCACGTGGCAAGTAGGTCTCTCGAGCCTTTCTTAAAGGATAAGTACCAAGAGGTATTGTTCAAACGCACTTCTCAAATGGGGCTGCAGGATAAAACAACCCGAACCGCAGGCTTGTAAATCATTAGGTATTTAAATACCCACTGCAGCATTTTCAATGCCAACACTCCTCCATAACTTTATGAGATCCACTTCTAACAAAGCCCATAAAGCCTGAATAAACCCTAAAGAGAAACCATCGTATTTCTTATTCTTTTATTAGTAAGATCTTCCCTAGATTGAACATTGAACACCGCTTCTTCAATATCTTCTTTATAAAAAGGGGCTGAACATTTTCTCTTATTTTTAAGGACAAGCACGAAAAAGTCACCCAAAACGGTCTAAGGCGCCAATCCAATTTATATAACTTCTTGAAAGACTCGATGAATTAATTCTCCATACCCTCACTAGCACTACTACTCATTCCCGTTCGATAGGAATTAGATTAAGGAGCTTGGAATGACATCTAGCAATCATAGTACGATGGAGAAAAGCGAGATTTTGACTAACTTCTGTTAAACCAAGATATTCTTGACCTTTGCTTTCATTAGCTTTCTTCCTGGGACAATAAGTTTAGCCATTCCTATCTCAAATGAGTCCGGTAGGATTGTTCTTCTTCAAACAAAGGAAGAAACTCTTCTTTATGATCCAACTTCCCCTTCAAAATGGTCTTGAGCCCTAGCACCACCCTTCTTATATGCCACAATTTCCCTAGAATCCTGAGGTTCTATCTTACACTCACCCCCTATCCTACTCCTCCACCCTCACCTAAAATCCGCCAAAGTAAGCCTTAGCCATGGAATCCAAGAGCTTGTGAGGTAGAGAGAGACCTTCCTTAAGTTCTCCTTTTTCACCTATCTTTCCCATCAAGCCTCTTCAAGGAAGCTAGCTCAAGACCCTCTGGCGGATCAAGACGACTGGGGGGGGAGAAAGGACGGATCACCTGCCGATCTGTGATCAAAGAAAACTATACCTGAAGAATGGGATACAGATTGACCGACCCGGCATCTCTTTCGTTCAATAATGCCTTCGCTTCAAGACACCATTTACCAATAAGAATAGGAAAAAGACACTATCTTTTGAATTGAAGAAGCCGAAGGGGTGAACGAGCGCTGCGGTAACGAGCCGTAAGAAAGAAAGATGAGCAGAGCATTCCTTCCGCCGGTCTTTATAGGAGTAGGGGAGCGTGGTGAGATAGATAGACGTCCAATCCTGCAGCAGCTAGTTGCTCGGCCTTAGTCTTGGACGGATCTCACACTTCAATCAACCCCTTCGTACTTCGATCCAATCAATCGATCGATCAAGAGGCTAATCTCTTTTGTTTGGGCCGGTAGCTAAAAAAAGTCCTCGCTTTCTCTTGAACAAGAGAAGGGTAGCATAGCATTAGCTTCAATTGAACAAGCTCAACCTTGAAAAAGAAAGGTGGTAGGCCGAAGAACCGTTGAACACTTCAACTTGGCCACTGAAGAAGGCGAAGGCTGGGCGAGAGACTAGGCCAACTTACTGCTTACTGCCATGCCATGGTTTAAGCTTGAGGCTCCATAGACGGAACTTTTTTTAGGTATTAGGGGGGGGCACCACTCAGCACCTAAGGTGGGGTTCAATGCCCAACAAAAACGGCCAAAAGCAAAAAAAAAGGAGAAAGAAAGATGTATGGCTGAGGGGAGGAGAGAAAGAACGCATGCATGGAGATTCTGTCTGTCGGAGGTTCGAGAATCTATTCTATGAAAGGACATCTAAGGCTAAGGAAGAATTTAAGGAAGTCCATTACTGAGAGAAGTGGTGATCTCGTCTTGCTTACTGGGAGAGAGGAAGCTTCCGGACCACCTTTTCCAGCCAGATAGCGAGCGATCACTCAGCAATGAACACTAACGGAAAGCGGCCGGGAATGAGTACCTATCCCTTACGGGAATCGAACCCGTGTCTTCGACATGAAAGACGATGTCCTAACCACTGGACGAAAGGGACCAAAAAGCCATTCTTCATATACCTCCGCTCCGAGAATAGAAGTGTTCGTTTGTTTCTATACGCAATTCAAGATTTCGTTTGTGTTTCATGTTGGCGATTTCTGATGTGAATTCGGCGGGTCGTCCCCCTTACTACGGGTTCCCCCACCGACCCAGTGACACACCAACCACGCCTCCTCCCTTTCTCCGATCAAAAAGCCCCCTGACCCCTTTCTTTGTCTTTCATCCCCCTGAACAGAATAAGTAAGGCCTCGTTCTTCTAATTAAAAAAAAAGAAATAGGGGGCGGAGCGCCCGTTTGAAGTGGCGAAGGCCTATGCTAAAGTAAGAAAGAAAGTACGTTAAGGTTACGAAGTAAGGTCAGCTTGTTAAGGAAAGCTCAGGTTATAAAATCGCTTAGCCGTTAATTAATTAAGTAGTAATGAGGCGTCGGTACGGAGTTGCGTCAGCTGTAGATATAGACTAGGCTAAGGGACGGACTTCATCTCTTCTATTCTCTTTACTTACACCTTAAACTTCCGCTGAGTCTAATGAGGCTCAGGTGCGGAGCCTTCCACTGTGGACCGAGACTACGCAAAGGTAGAACACCATAGAAACTTCGCTGACTTTATCATAAACCTTGATTTCGCTACGCTCAATAAGAACCCGGAATAGCGGAAATCGGTTCGTGTTCAGCTTCCAAAGTCAGTCGTCTTTGCCCAAGTGTGAACTGCAGACGACTCTCCAGTGGTTCCATTCCTTCTTACTTAACTTCTGGGTCAACCCAACCCGAATGGGAAGAAGAGGGTCAGCCAAACAGCGGGCAGCTCCACTTTGTACATTTGCTGAGGCAGACCAATCAGGCATTTTAGAAAAGGGAAGGGAGCTTCTCACCGAAGGAGGCAGTAGGGATGAAGGAGGCGGGAAGCTACCGCTTCTAGAATGCAAGCTTATCCTTGACTTTTTTTTAGAGCGTACCCCGCTATTGAAATAATAAAAAAAGATTTATGGATGAAGTAATCGGAGTAACAAATGATTACGGTTGCGGAAAGCGGAGAAAGTCGGGAACCGTCGGTTACCTTTTGAATCAAAGTAGCGACGAGCCGAGTACTACGACTACAGGGGGGAGCAAAGCTTCGTAGACAGCTTCGCTTCCTCGTCGCTTCTTTCTGGCGACTAGCTTATAAAGTAGGTGGCTTGGTAAGCAAGCTACCTTCAGCATCGGTAAATCCCTAAAAATAATAGGCCGGAATGGTGGGGAAGGAGGCCCCCCCTTCAATGGAAAGGGGGGAATCGCCGTTTCACAGCCGCTCCTCTACAACTACCTTTCGCCAACATGATCACGAACGAAGACAGAGAATTGCGTAGATAGAAGGACGAAACGAACCAACCCACTTGTCCTGATCGGAACGATTGAAGAAAGAAAGAGAATGATGGCCCCTTTCGCCCAGGGGCATCGGAGAACAATGTCGGGGACAGGGTGAGAACCTTCCGTTGTTACGCCTTTTAAGTGTTGGTTCTTCCATATTTAGATATTGAAATCGATCCAGATAGAGATCTATATCTTTCTATCGATAGATAGATATATTGAGAAACGGATATTGATCTGCTTTCAAGATCTATGAGCAAGAGAGATCCCTAAATATCCATTTGAAAAAAGAGATTGAATAGATAGGGCGGAGCCAGCTGAAGGAAGGGCGCTAACGCGCCCTGCAATCTTTCTCAAGCAAGAAGCGCGAAACTTGACTTTGAAAAAGAAGCGCCTTATACCTTATAATATTAGTAAAGGCGCCTTATCCTATCTATAGTAAGGGGCCTTTTCTTGCTCGTTAGCGCCCCCTTACCCCTATTAAATTCGTTTAGTCATAAAGGAACTAAAG
>CM025849.1:37980245-37990245 GCA_003952965.2 Morella rubra
GCTCGCCCCTATCTCTAAAGGGACTTAAGCACTCCGCTCGTTCGTAAGAGAGGGGGGGCGAGGGCGGCTTTGATGAGAGCTCAGGGCCGAAGGTGGCTTCGCTTAGTACATAAGCTGATAAGACCTGCGGCAGATACAGTAGAGCGCATGCAAAAAGGAGCTTATAAAGTAGACAGCAAAAAGTAAATTGCCTGCCATGAGACAGACAAGCCGCTCCGCAATAGTGAAGGAGCGGCTTCGCTCAATCAATGCTACAACATTTTAGTTGAGTCTAAGAATGTGGTTTTTGCTAGTGGATTGGGGCGGCTTCGCTATCCCATGCAAGTAAAGGGCCAGTCCTCCTATCGCGAACCTATCCACTTATCTACCGCATCGAGGCGAACATCTCGGCTTGGTTGGAAAGCTTTTATATAGCAAAAAACCGGAAGGCTCGGGTCTTTCCGAGGCCAGAAGGATGGAGAATAGGTAGGAATGGATAGGGGTAATGGCGGGTAGTGAGCTCTATTGGGTCCCCAGGGTCGCTTGGGAGCACCTTGTTGCTACTGAGGATCATAATTGGCCGGAGGCGCAGCGTTGTTATAAGCGGGTCTGGGCGGAACTTGCGCTGGGTTTTGCGGTTGCGATTGGGTAGGAGGGTTTTGAGGTTTTTGAGTGGGTTGGGGGACGGCCCCGGCCCCCTGGATGGCTTGCTGGGTGCTCTGTTGTCTCTGTGCATTCTGCTGTGCTTGAACCGCATTAATTTGATCCGGAGTGATGGTAACCTCTTGAGTTGGCTGCTGGGTTCTTAGGGTATTCTTCGGCTTGCCTTCTCTCCCATTAGAACTGTTCCTGAGTAAAGTGATAGACCCGTCTCTTTTATACTCCTCTGCATGCGGGCAGCTCGTTCAAACAGTTGAGGGAATGTTCGGAAATCTCTTAGCACCATCGCTTCCTTGATGGGCCCATGCTGGTTATCGATAACCATTTGTACTGCATCTTCCTCTTTTATGTTCCATTTTGCTTTAGCTGCTAAATTCCTCCATCGGTTAACAAAGGTAATGAATTCAAAACCGGGCTGAATTTTTTAATTCACCAGATCACAGAGATTGGGGGATGTTCCACCTAGTGGAACTACTGGCCGGTGAATCTGTCAATCACATCGTCAAAACTACGTAGAGCATCAAGGGGGAGAGATGAGTTCCACTTGAGTGCTTCCCCTTCTAATGACTTCTGATAAAGGTGGATAAATACCCAGACTGGGAATCAAGGCCTCGGCAATCCCCACAGAAGGACAGCAAGTATATGGGTCGACCCCATTGTATTTACTAAACTTCGGTATCTTGAACCCTTCCGGCAGAGCTACATCTGGATGTCGGCAAAATCCTTGAATCTCAGTTTCCTCCCGTATTGGTCTGCTCTACTGCAGCTTGTATCATTGCAAATCCATCTTTCCGAGACGCTTCTCCATGGGGACCACAGAGCGATCATAGTATAACTCTTCAATAGGAGATCATAAGCGAATCGCTTTCGAGGCCTCTCGGATTGCCCATTCATGAAATAAGGTGCAGGAGTTCTTTGCATCCGTAGAGGAGGCTCATCCATGATTGGTAATTGGAATGTGGGTACTTGACTGGATGCCCTCCATTGATCTTGGCTTGCTTCATTGCATTCATGAATTCTTTGTTTGATTCTTTGGGCTTCTTCCGATCCGTTTGACATCATTTCCCTTTACTCCAAGTATTCCGAAGTATGTTCCTCCTTTCGTGGTTCTTCAGGTGCATTATTAACCGAGCTCGAGGGCAATGCGCCTTCCGCATTGATCACCATGACTTGTCTTATCGCTTCGGGGATTTTGAGAGAATCCCCTCTTAGTTTTGAGTAGGGGAACCCATTCTGAAAGGTTCTTCTTCTTCTTCCGCTTTTCCCCATCTTACTAATAATAATGAAGGGGCAGGCAATCGGTCAAAGGTATTCCCAAGTCGGAATTCCGGCAAACCAAGAAGTATCCATTCTTAGCACAAAGAAACCGCCGGCTTTTAGAGAATCTTTCCTCTTCAATTATGCACGATTTACTGGGGTTGTCTTCCTTTCTTGGAAGTTAAGCGATGAGTTGGGTAAGCTTCCTAAGGGTATGGCTTATCGGGGGTGACTAAGAACACACCCAACCAAACGATCGGTAAAACGGGTCTCCTTTGGTACAATCTCCTCCGCCGGGTCTATCCCGTACGGTTGTTTTCAACAAGTAGTGCAATCAAAAAGCATTCTATGAACGAATTCCTTCATAGCCTTCATAGATAGAGTAAAGTAGAAAGAAATGGGAGTAAGCCTTTGGGTTCTTATTACTTAGTTCCTGTCTATCTTTATCTAAAGAAATAGACCCTCTTTGAAGGGGAGAAAGATCAGTCCAGTATTTAGAACTAGATTCGGAAAATTCACATACATAAAAGGGTGAGGCTTGAGTCTACTTTCGATTAGAGTTTCGATTACAAAAGTAGAGTAGAAAGAAGACTCACTACTCAATTCGAAGGCGACACCCCTTGCTGTCTTTACGAAGATTTCCCTTCTTTGCTTCTTTTGTTTGAAATAGGACCGGACGGGGTATAATCCGGTTGTAAAGAAAGAAACCGCCAGAGTGGGGGATTGTCCTGTCCTCCTCACTGACCACAAAGAAGATGGCTCCGTCGCTAAGCAGGCCGGCAGAGAGGACACCAAATGCCTAAACAAGACAAAAACCTACTATATGCTTAACACAAACTTTCCGGTCCTCCCTCTAGCACACGGGGATCGGCCCTACGCACCGGGGACGAAGCGTAGAGGTCACTTTAGCTTGTTGTACCGGAGTGGTTCATCGTCAAAAGAACAACAATGGGTTGTAGCATTTCCTATAAATTTTTCTAGGGGATGTAAAAGAGGGCTTTCTCGTCTAAAGGCAGGGGTGAGCTTTCTCACTATACAATGACCACTACGAATGAAGGACCAACGACGATGAAGGAGGAGAAGGAGGAGGAGTAGGAGCTAGCTTTAATTGAAGTAGAGGCGGAATCGAAGCGAAGAAATTCTGAGTTCATGCCACGACGATCTATATGGAAGGGCAGTTTTGTTGATGCATTCCTGTTGAGAATGAAGAAGAAGAGAGATCTTCTTTTGAACAGGAAAATTGGGTCACGTAGATCTTCTATTTTGCCGGAATTCGTTAATTGCTCCGTACAAATTTACAATGGAAAAACTCCCGTTCGTTGTAAGATCACTGAAGGAAAGGTTGGTCATAAATTTGGAGAGTTTGCTTCTACACGGAAACGAAGACTTTCGAGAACAAATATTGGACCGGGAATCAAAAGGGGGAAAAAGTAAAGTCTAAGCGCATATGGCACGAAAAGGAAATCCGATTTCGGTAAGACTTGATCTGAATCGTAGTTCAGATTCAAGTCGGTTCAGTGAGGGCGACCGCGAAAGTCACCGAATGGGTCAGTCTTTTTCTTCAGTTCGTCTTATATTTAAAATAAAAAAAGCGTGGGAGGACGTTGCAGATGTCCGTCCCGGACACGACTTCTTCTAACGCTAGAAGACCACTGGAAGACACCCGGGACCAGAGCATGTCGTGAAAGAAGCACACTGGGCGGGCGTGCTTCGACCGTGTCTTCGGGGCACAGTTAAATGTAGATATCATGAACGCGAGGTGCAGGATACCAGGCCGAGAAACCCGGGCAACCACTCCCCTATGTGCCGATCGCTAGCGCATCCAGGGCCGCGGCGCCCGGCTCAGCTGGAGAGGCCTAGCCTGATCTGAGAAGTGCTAATTCGGTTCGGATAGACTTCATTCAAGAATCCCGCCGCCCCTTGAATTAATAAGAAAACAAGTGCTAAGTTTCAGATCAGTGAATAAACCGAAACGAAAGAAGAGACGTTTCTCGCTCGGCGCCTAAAGCGCACTATGCTCCGCTTCAACAAATTAGAGTTTTCGGTGGAACCGGTGAACCACGCGAGCTGGTTAGATGCGTGGGACAGAGGACTCATAGTACCTGCTAGCGCAGCTATGCAGTGGAAGGGAAGGAGCCTAAATCGACCCCCTTCTTTCTTTTTTTTTCAAAGAAAATAAAAAAGCAGTACAAAGAGATTAGACTCTCGGATGAGACTAAGCAGCCACCGACCGTTCCGACGCGCCCCTGACCTATTTTGATTAAGACCGAAAACCTATCTAAAATGGAACCTAGTTTAAGCTGTCAAATAAATAAAATTAGAATGGAAAATGAAGAATAATCACTAGTAGGGATATGGATAGAGTCTCTCTCCGTAAAGAGAGTTGTAGATTCGTAGAAAAGGAGAAGAGCCTTTACTTTTATTATATTAGTAAAGCGCTAACGCGCCCCTGCAATCTCTCTCAAGCAAGAAGCGCGAAACTTGACTTTGAGAAAGAAGGTGCTTGTTGCCGCTTTATTAGTAAGTAAGCTTGTTTTATATCATATCAATAAAGGCGAAAGGTTGCTTTTATAATTGTATAATATAAGGCGCGTTAGCGCTTTAGTTTTCAATAAGGACGTTTAGGCTTTACTAAAAAAATATAATGGGCTTTTTAATCAGGGTGCGCAGGTTTGGAACCCTATACAAGGGGCCTTTCCTTTCAAATGACAACTGCCTCTTCCTGCTGCGAGGGCCTTGCACGAAACCAAACCGCCCCCCGCCCGATCAAGTACCAGTTGCTTCGCAGGTAGGCCCACTTAGGTTAGGGGGGCATTGTCCCCCAGTTCTTACCAACCTCCGGTGTATAATCGACCGACATGTTGCTAGCTTCAACTCGGTTGAATAAGAATCATTGATTCCCTCTGTTGTCCATTTCTTATTCATTCAGGGTGCTCGGCCGGTGCTCCTTTATCAAACCAGAACTACTCTGAACATTAGGGAAGATAAGGGAAGACCACCTGAGCGAACCGACCGAAGGGACTTGACTTATTCGAACCGAACGATAGCGGCTTAAAGTTAAGCCTATCACAAGCAGCGTCGCTGCTTGATCGGCGGGGAGGAGCATCTCAAAGTATGGGGCAAAGGATCAAGCGCTTTGACTTTGTCCCCCGGGATCCACCACAGGTTGGGTTTGAGAGCCGTGTGATGGGTGACTATCCAGCACGGTTCGGAGAGCACTTTTAGTCTGCGTTGGTGAATGGAAGCCCCCCCTATCAAGCAAGAAAGAAGCGGCTCTTCCCACGGCGGAGTCACCATTGACTCTATTTATTATTATGGTAAATCAGTGTATCAAGATGTCAATCTGAGATCTTATTTCGGTTCGATACGTCCACCTACGAGACTCACCTTTGGCTTTCGTCTCGGTAGGTGTATTATTATAAATTTTCCCAAAAGAACATTCATTCATTTCTTTCTTCCTCGTCGACCACGACGACTGAAACGACGCGAAAAATCCAGACCCGGAAAGGAGAAGGGCCGGTGGTGGGCATTTGGGAAAGTCGGGCCGATCGGGTGTCTTCATTCAAGCGACGATACAGAAGAAGAACGAAACGAAGTGAGAGGCCGGGGGGCAGGGAAAAGAGTCGAGTCGATCAGGCTCGACGACCGGGAGAAGCAAAACGAAATTAGGATTTGGCCGAAAAAGAAGCAACGCTATGGATACCATGACCGATCACCATTGAAAAAGAAGAATCTTTCTAAATCACTTCGGGTCAGCGGGGCCTTCAAGCATCCGAAATACGCCGGGGTTGTAAATGACATAGCCTTCCTGATAGAAAATGACGACTCCTTCAGAAAAACAAAGTTATTCAAGTTCTTTTTCCCAAAGAAGTCCCGCTCCGACGGCCCGACGAGTCATCTACTTAAAAGGATCCTCCCTGCAGTGCGCCCCTCCTTGAATTATTCGGTCATGCAATACTTATTGAATACAAAGAACAAAATGAATTTCGACCCCGTCGTAGTTCTCAATCATTTCGTGGCACCGGGCGTGGCTGAACCATCTACGATGGGGGGAGCGAATGCACAGGGAAGAAGCTTAGATAAGAGAATACGTTCTCGCATCGCTTTTTTTGTAGAAAGCTCGACCAGCGAGAAAAAGTGTTTGGCCGAAGCCAAAAAGAGGTTGACCCACTTCATTCGCCAAGCGAATGATCTTCGCTTCGCGGGAACAACAAAAACCACCATCTTGCTCTTTCCTTTCTTCGGTGCTACCTTTTTCTTTCCAAGGGATGGGGTTGGGATGTATAATAACCTTTTTTTTGAGGATGCCCGGGAACAACTCCTAGGTCAATTAAGGATCAAATGTTGGAACCTCATGGGTAAGGATAGGGTAATTGAATTGATAGAGAAATTCATAGACCTAGGTGGGATAGGAGAATTAATAAAGGGAATAGAGATGATGATAGAGATCATACTGAGAAACAGAATAATTCCGTACGGGTACAACTCTTATTTGAACGAAGTGAAAAAAATGCGATCTTTGTTGTCTAATAGAACAAAGACTAATACCTTAATTGAGTCGGTCAAGATCAAATCTGTTTATCAAAGTGCTTCTCCGATTGCTCAAGACATCTCTTTTGAACTGAGAAACAAAACAAGATCATTTCGTTCCATTTTTAGTAAAATAGTGAAGGATATTCCATTAGTAATGAAAAAAGGGGTTGAGGGGATCCGTATATGTTGTTCAGGTCGATCAGAAGGCGCAGAAATAGCTAGAACTGAATGCGGAAAGTATGGAAAAACATCTCGTAATATATTTAACCAGAAAATAGATTATGCTCCTGCGGAAGTATCTACTCGTTACGGAATCTTAGGTGTCAAAGTGTGGATTTCATATAGTAAAAAAAAAAAAGGGACGTGCTATATCCGAAACGTACGAAATTTAGTAAATATCGTAAAGGCAGATGTAGTAGGGGTTGCAAACCGGACGATACACAACTTGGTTTTGGAAGATATGGTATTAAAAGTTGTGGAGCCGGTCGTCTTTCATATCGAGCCATTGAAGCAGCGCGTCGGGCTATAATCGGACAATTCCATCGTGCTATGAGCGGACAATTCCGAAGAAATGGTAAGATATGGGTAAGAGTTCTCGCAGATCTACCTATTACCGGGAAACCTACAGAAGTTAGAATGGGAAGAGGAAAAGGAAATCTTACGGGTTGGATTGCTCGTGTGTCCGCGGGACAAATCCCATTTTAAATGGATGGTGTGAGTTTGTCAAATGCTCGACAAGCCGCTACATTAGCGGCGCATAAACCATGTTCGTCAACCAAGTTTGTTCAGTGGTCGTAACGTAATTGGTTAGTGGGGGAAAACCGGGCCGGGATTCAAAAGAATTAGGCGAAGTCTTTGTTCCTGAACGACGGAAGTGGAAAGACACTAAGGAGGAGAGGGATATACTCCTTTATTTTTGTAATCGCCGAAATTGTACGACGAACCTTTTTGTTCCAGGGGTACGACCCTGATACGTTACGGTTTTTATCAGCCGGCCTGGTTTATAAAGTGATAGTAGTAAGAATAAATAAGAAAGAGAAGAGCTAAGATTCAGGAAAGGAAGCTTTATGGGAAAAAAGAAGAAAAGTATGTATGTATCTGGGGGGTGGGGGTGGAAGGAATTGGCGGAATTTTGTTAGGTCCCAATGAGGGGGGACCGGGCCATGTGACGGATGCAAGCTAGACTTTGAAGCAAAAAATCCAAGATTTCATAAAAGAAGGAAAAATCAACGTGGCGGATGAACAGGAAGCTCCTAAGAACCCCAACGATAGAATGGGAGTTTTTAAGAACTCGCTCCCTAGTCACGCTCCGGTCTCAACATGCTGGGCCGAGGAAGTGTCCGATTTCCAACATCCCCCTACCATCACTACAATTAATGCTATTAAGACTATCTGGCTTTGTGAGGAACATCTGGATCATCATGACCCCTGCGTTCCGGCTTCCAAAGGCGATCCTAAGCTAAGGGAAGAATAATTTTTAAAAGGGATAAGGCTGCAAGAATAACCTAACCTAGAGAGGAAGCTCCACCGAAAGAAGAAGAGGAAATGCCGCTAAAAGGAGAAATGCTGCCGGAAGAAGAGGAAATAAGACTCGAGTTTCTGGAAATCTTTCAAGAAGGAGTTCCATGGGAAGAGGAAAATTCAGAAAAAGAGAGAAAAGAGAAAAAAAAAGAAGAAGATTGAATGGATTATCCCGAACCTGCCTCCGCCGCCGTCGCACGAACCATTTAGGATGGCCGCGTCTGGGTGGATTGTGGTGCTACCATTCCTTTAGGATACCTTTCGGCTTCAGTAAAAACTCTTCCCCCTTAGTTTTTATAGATATTGAGTTTGTACAGTAACTCAACTTTGAGTATGGAATTTACTTTGTTGGTTGAGTGGAGTTACGGTAGTTCAATCTATAAAGGAAGGACAATCGATCGCACTTGGCGCAGAACCACCTAACGGTTGGCTCTTTACTCCCTCAAGACTTGCTTCTTATTTTTCTTTCACCCTTCACTTCATCCCCTTTTATATCAATACGGAGCTACGAGCAAGGCAGCTCTGCTCCAGAAAGAAAAGAAGCCAGCAGGTCCTTTTCCGCTTGATCGCTAACTCATGAGCAAAGCCGCCTTTTGCCGCCCCTCATGCAGCATATGAGCGGATCTTCACTAAAAGCCGGCTCTATTGGCGGATGGATAACGCCCCTCACTCTGTCATGAGAACAAAGAAAGCCGCACTATCTCCTTGCAGCTTTGCCTGCCGCCCTTCGGTAGTATAGTATAGGATGGATAGCAAAGCCGCCTTCGGCCCTTCGCTTAGTAAGCCCCTCTTCGAGCCTCTACTGAATTCCGCTCGCCCCGGTCCCGTTGACTTTGTCAACCTTTGGATGTTGTTGTGACGCTTTGGTTAGGCTCGGTTGACTTTGTCAACGACACAAGCAAGGAGTTGACAAAGGAGAACAGCCCCCCTGTTGTTGATAGAGAGCTTACCGCCCCGCCCTTTATAGTCGCGACTGTTGTCATAGAAAAAGAGTTTGTTTTCTGTCAAAGAAGCATGATTCACACAGCCTATAGCGTAAAAGCATTCGAGCCGCGTCTAAACTAAATTAAGGGTAAGGTAAGGGCCCGTACTCTCTCTTCTGTAGATACGCTATCCCTTCCGGCTATGGTATGGGGGAAGGTAAGTGAGATCTACCGATTGATTTGATATTAGATGAGCGGCCGTACTATGATCGTTCGGGAGACATGGCTCCACGCGCTACACACAAGAATGAATTGTTATGCGGTCGGTAAACAATTTCTGCAGGCAGCCTATCAAATCAGATCACGTATTTTTGAATATGTCGTTCCGTCATGTACATGTATTCGGTCTTAAATTTTGATGTTTCTGCTCGTGCCCGGAGAGAGAATGGGCACGACTCCCCCTCTCCCCGTTCTACCGTCCAAAAGATGCCGGCCGTTCTAAGTTCCGGGGTTGGGTCGGATAGGACCAGACCAAATCGGCTGGATCTGTGGAATCTGAACGGATCAGATCCAATCGGATCTGATCGTAGCTTCGAGTTCAGGTGCCGTACCGCGGCCGGACCGGAAAGGAAGGGGGCAGCGAACCTCCTGCCAAGAGGCCAAGGTTGCTTGCTAACTCTCAGCCACTTGTTAGAAGGAAGTGCAGCTTGATTGTCGGGGGGAATCAACGGGAAGGAAAAAATAAGGTAAATTATTCGATTCGATTTCCTCCTTTGGTAAGGATTGGCTTTAAGTGATAGGAGATGTGATTCAAATTCGTCTTTTCTTTGTTTGTATCACCGAGACACCCGAAGGGCCGGCCATATGTACCTCGGAAGACCCGGCCCATTCAAATAAAAATAGAAGGAGCACCTACGACTAACGGGAATGGAATGTCGACCACAGGGTGAGATGATTTTATAATACGAGGGCGAGTGACTGGTCAAGTCATGAAACTTAGTAATTTTTATCAACATGGCTGCAAGTGGACTGGGTTTATGTGTTTAAACTGACTACGACCAAAGTCGTGGCTACTTCAACCAAAAAAAGGGCGACCCCCTATTCAAACCGAAAGAAGTACCTCACCT
>CM025849.1:37995245-38011201 GCA_003952965.2 Morella rubra
TTCTATGGGACCAGCTGAACATGAGGGACCCTTTTCAAGATAGGGGGATTCTAAAGGCTCTTGTCGGGAAGAATTTCATATAACATAGAATAGCCTTATAGAGTCTAAAGGGGCTCTCTAAGTTTTTGATGGGCTTGAGGCCTGAGTTCGAGAATGTTAGATCCTCAATTCAACATCGAGTTCCTCCACCAGACATTGAGAGAGCAGTTGCTGATGTGAGATCCGAGGAGACTCGACTTGCTCCCCTTGTATAGGTTGGGTGCTGGGGGTCGATCTTATATTACTCAGGGTGCTTCAGATCAGGCTGAACATGCTTCGGGACATCGACCCTATAGTCAGAATCTTCAATCTGGAAGCTCTGCTGGTGCATCAGACCAACGAGACATGTCCAAGATCATATGCCACTATTGCAAGAAGCCGGGTCACATGATTGCAGACTCTCGCAAGCGGCAGAATGCAAACTCTCGTCGACAGTCAGACACAGCTCATCTTGCTGATCCCCCAGAGACGCCTACGGAATCGGAGACTTCCCAATCCCCTTACTCCATAGGGCCTCTGCAGCATTACTTCTATGATCTTAGGAACACTCCCACGCCCGACACAGATAGTTTTACCCCACGACAGCGGAAGCAGATTCAGAGGTTGAATCCGTCTTGTCATATCTCTTCCTCCAGTACTCAAGCTCAAGCCAAAGCAGTTCAAGGACAGAATAGCGAATCCGCAAGGACAGGACAACTATTAGTTGACCTCCTCTAGTGAACGCCCCTCAACTGACTCTCTCATCTTAGATCTACTCAGGTACAGAGTCGATCGCTCTCGCTCGGGATAAGGAAAGGACCCGAAGGCCCATCATTGAATTGACCCGGCCGGCGGGGAAAGTGAATGGAATCATGGGGCTTTTAGGTATCATAGGGAATCGTTCATGCGATCCATCCATTCTTCATTAATAAGTGGTGCGGGACCCCTAACGTCCGCTGGAATGCCACACATAAACACTTGTCAGGATTAGGAGAAAGCCCTGAGAGTTCCCTAAACACGTTGAGGCATTGACCCACTAAGGTGACAGAGTGGAGTTCACCCTTACAAAAATGAGGAGGTCGTCCGCAAAACACAAGTGAGCACTTTTTTCCTTGTCGCATCCCCAATGAAATTGAAAATTTCCCCATAATTCATCAGTCAGAGAAGGCTTCCATAGCCAACACAAAGAGATAGAGTGACGTCCCTTGCCTCAGCTCTTACATTACTGAACTCCCGTAGTTAGATCCCACTGCCAAAGGAAAGAAGAAGTGACAATCTAACTAATCTATTCAAATCTGAGGTCTCCCCATACAGAAAGATTGGATTCCGTACGGCTTTCAGTTCAACTCTTTTGGTTTGTAGTTCATTCCTCGCCCATCTTACCTATCTTATATAGCCTAGCTCTTAGAACCCTTGGGATGAGGTACCTTTTCCCACCTTTCAGTACAAAGGCATTTCTTTTATATCTATAAGAAAAACCCGAACCTTAGAAAGCAAACCCACAACTTTGGGATCCACGAGAAAGCGGACCTAGGGTGATCTCGCCACGCCATAGAAGAAATGGGACATGAAAGACGGGAAAGCAAAGCACCCGGTGGGGCGGGAAGTCAACTTAAGGTAGACCGCTTATTCAAATCCAAAAAACTACATAAGGTTTTTTCTGAATAAAATACTGGATAGGAAAGACCAGTAAGGCATATCGGGATAGCCGGGATTCCCTCAATGGCAGGTTTAACGAGAACTTCTACTCCATCTAGACATGGCCCCAGCTTGAATCTTTAACTAGAGCCCTCCGCTCATCATCTATATAGCATATCGAGACCATAAAGCGGAAAGGCAGAGTAGGCAAGCCCATATCGTGATCTGATCTTCTATTGCTCGGGGCAGCTCGTCTAACAGAAGGGGCAGAGCTCCTACTAATAGATTCGAGATCCCCTGGGCGGAATTCCTCAATCAAAGACAGGATAGGAAAACACGGGAGAGCAGACAATTCTTAAACATAGAAAAAATACATAGAAGAGTCTGATTACCAGGCAAGTTCTCCATACCATACGGCTGGAACTTATGATTTGGACGCTGCTCCTACTTCTCTTGCTTGAGAGGTACCCTGTGGAATAGATGAATTCTTGGAAGGCCTTCTTTAGCTTCTATTGCTCGGGCGATAGCAGCAAACTCCAGGCTCGAGAGACCTTCAACAAAGTAGATCCGGCTGCCTTCTTAGCAAGGAATGAGAGAGAGGTCGAAGTCTTTCATTAGAGGCCCTTTCTCCTCTTATGATTTTTCGATCCCAACCTATGTGACACGAGCCAATAAAGTAAATCAGCAGGATCGGGGAAGAGAACTCCCGTTTTCGAGGAACTCAACATCTTTCGAGCTTGGTCTGGACGAGAGCTGGTTCAGATTCGGTTCAGAGGTCGGAGGGATGCTGGAGAATTCCATTGGTTTTGGCTTTTCGAACCGGTAAGTTCAATCAAAAGAGATCGATCGAGGAGACCTTGCATTTGTGGCATAAATTGCTTTTCCACTCCGTCGAGTTCAGCAAAACGATAAGGGTGAGACTTTAAAATAGGCACGCACAGGTGGGAACGAACTTCTTAAATTACAAGGGCTTGGCTTGATGGCTAGTCTGCTGTTTCTGTTGTTCCTATGCCCGTTTTACGTGCTGAGAGAGACGTCGATTCGTCCTATAAGGGGGGATGCCGTGAAAGGCCTCAAACGAGAGATTCTTCGAAAACAAAAAGGAAATGGCAAAAGAATCGATATTCGTACATATCCTCATTTGCTTCTTTTGATTCATCTACCATCGGTCACGAAATCCGCTCAGAGGAAGCTAAGAAAAGAAGCGACATAGGCAGCAATCGGTGGTGACAACGCACCTTTCCTTACTAGAATCGTTGAGAGCGGTGAGTCAGATCTGAAGGTGGAGGAAAGTCAGGCAAATCTGGCTTCTTTGATGAAGAGTGGGGGAAAGCCCGATCCAGATCACGCAGGGGCAGTGTCATTTGTTTAGGAACTTCACCATCGTGGTTGGGCGGGATCCCAGGCTTTCTTTCAATCCTTATTATTAGGTTAGGCGGAAACCCGATCAATCAGAGTTGCTGTCCGATCGGGAGGGGAAAAAGCCGGGAAACCGCACTCGAAATCCTTAGGACGACCGAATTGGTTGAAGGTTACGTTCCGCACCAGTCATCTTAATGGCATTGATATGTGCTTCCTTATTCTAATCATCGGCTAGCGGGCACATAAACTATTAATCCCTTCCTTGCTTGCGCGTAGTTTGACTAGCACAGGGAATGCCTCTGTCATCCTAATTGAGTGAAGTTCCGTTGAGAGCCTTCGTTCCGTTCCCACACGGATTGAGAGTCAAGTCAAGGACTTCGGGGTGAGGTTCCCTTGCTTGAGGATTCTTCCTAGGGTTCGGTCTCATTTATCTTAATTTCAGTGGACTGAATGCAACAAAGCAGAATACGAAGAAAAGCGTCTGAGATGAACAGATAACCAGGGAGGAGAGATCACCGATGGAAGGAAGTAGAGAACCGTGAAACATCAGCACCTGAGAGAGGGGCAGAGGCACAGACGAATGACCAAGCGTGGAACTAGTCCTAGCTTTGAGCCTTACTCCTAGGTTTGACCTGGGACATGGGGCAAGGCTGTGCGTTCACAGGGGATGGATGTGGTTGATCCTTTGCCCTTCCCTTTTGGTTTGAACTTATCGACGACTCGGCTACCTTTTCCTCTTGTTGACTTTGCGCTTGTGGATGAGACTTGAACCTTCTCGTCTACTCCTCCCCCTTTGAGACGGAGGTGCGCGGACTCTCTACTATCTAATCACTACTTTCGTTGCCAGTCGGTCAGCTACTCCTTCTGCCTATGGAAGGAATCCCAAAGCACGAACTCGGTTCATTGCAAGGAAAGGGAAGCCAATGCGCCCCTACTTGATCCATCTATTGGGACTCGACCATTCGGGTGGACTGAATCTGTGCTTTCGAATGAATCCTTCCCTTGGAATGACCCCTGACTTGAACCTTTGAGGCCTACTGACTCCTGTGAAAAGCAGTAACCTTGCCCATTAGCAAAGACAATTCCTCCATCACTGAGAGTTCGCTTGACGGCTTGACTGAAGTTCTTTCTCATTCCAGTATGCTTCTTTGCTAAACAGGACTCTCTTAGACCAGAAGCCGAAAGCGCAGGTGTTGGACAAGATCCGTTGAAGGGAAGGGTGACAGAGAACAACCAGTGAAGAACAAGGCGAAAGATCAAGCTGAATCCAGATTCAAGTCTGACAAGGCTGCAGAGGAAGCTCCAGCATCGAGAAATGGGTCGAATCTTGAAGAGGAAGCCATGGTTGAGCGAGGGCCAGAAGTCGAATTCTCATCAGATTTATATTCTCCCATCGGTCAATAGAACTGGGATTCTGGGGAAGCCAAATCGGCAACATCGGCTGCAGTAGGTGGTGACAACGACTCCTTAAAGGCGGCGTTTGGCATCAACAACAAAAGCTGCGTTCGGCAGAGACAAAGGAAGCGACTTGGACATCGCTTGCTTTCCTCTTGTGCCTTTCCTTTGGGTTGGCACCTTCCTCTGAGCGGTTGGACCGGCTCCTTGCTTTCGAAGTCCTCTTTGCTTTCCCCGATTGTAAGAACTCTTCTTTTCTCATCCCATGCGGAGGATGAAGACTTCGATGTAAAATCCACCTTTCCAACGAGACAACTCTCCACCGCTAGTGAATAAGTTTCTCGATCGTCAGGTCAGGCTGAGCTGTAGCACTGATCGTTGAGTGATCACATAGCTGACGTCAACAGATCTTTCCCTTTTGTTTGGGAACCCTCTTTCGACTCCCCCGGGTCGCAGTTCTCAATTGGTCAAGCAATGCCAACCTTCGGAGCTCGGCTGGGACCAGGTTTGTAAACCAGCCATTCAATGGAAGACTTTGTCCTCTTATTTATGTTCAGCATTAGGGTCCTTCACAGAATCTCTGTCCAATACCATGATTTCAGAGGAGTCTATACTTGGAGGAAGCTCTTGGTAGTGGATTTCAGGCGGCTTCAGGCTGATTATTCTGAGCTTATGGCAGATGTCTCATGACTTATTCGTGGGACGGAATATTAATTACGCCTGGAATTGGGATGAGGAAATAGAAAATGTTGTGAATAGCCAGAGGTCAAATATTCATGAGAGTTGTTCGATAGAGATTGACCTTCTTTATTAGGAAGGCTAGCTCCCCCCTGAAGGTCGAAGAGAACGAGGAAAGGGATACGGATTCTATGGGAGAAGAGGAATGTGACTCTATTTAGATGTATTCCTGGCAGAAGGTTGTTTAGATCAGGTAGGAACAAGATATCGGGTAGGTTCCATCGTCCAATGGTCTCGCAAGTCCTTCGTTCGATCCTACATTTGATTATGCCCTACACGTGCGTCAATGTCCGGTCTTCTGTAATCTTTAATAAGGGTCGACTTTTGGTCTTCCTGCTCCTGCCCGGGGAGAAAAGTCAGTTCTCATTGCCTTACTATGTTAGGGGAAGGGCGAAGTTCAGTCTTATTTGGCTCAAGCTAAAGCCAGCAAAGTCCAGAAAGAAGATAGAAGGTAGCACTCGCACTCAAAGACTCATTTTTATTTCCCTCTCGCGAGACTCGCTCCTAGCTTAGCTTTTCGAAAGACGATGATACATTTATACTCCTCGCAAGACAAGCCTAATCAATAAGGGGAAGAAAAACACTTAGTAGACTTTGAACCCGGAGAAGCCTTAGACGATAGGGGGCTGGCGACACCCAAGGAAGACTAGAAGACAGAAGAAGATTCCAAGAAAGAAGGAGTAGAGTGCCTAAAGGAAAAATCCCACCCGAAAGCAGGAACTAAAAGAAAGCCAATAGGGCAAGCAGCTTTAAGTAAGGCAATGCAGTCAAACCAACCAGTAAGGTAGGGAGGCGAAGGAGAATCTTATTATGTCTCGGTCTACAGGCAACAAGTAGCTCTATTGAAAGAAAGGGAATCGGTCAATAGGGGAATGATATCTTTAAGATTCGAATACTGCCCCGGAAAGAAAGACCAATGGAGAGAAAGAAGGCTTTTTGGGAAATGGGGTACGAAGGAAGTTAGCAGACCGCGGAAGATTTCCTCCTCTTGTCCAGTAACCATTATGAGTAGAGCTAGGGCCTTGAAAGGTTGATATGATCTTCGTTAAGGCTTTTTCGCACTCTTAAAGGACTCATTAGTCCCGGGATCTCTTAATACTGTCTTAGGAATAGCTGATTCAGAGGTTCGCTTTCGGACGAAAGGTAATCAAGCCCGCAAGAAAGAAGCCGACCTTTCGCAAACGTCTCCCCTACTAAGTAAAGGATCGAGATTCGAACCCCCTTTCGGACCCTTGCTTTCTTATCTCAGGGTGTGAGGCAAGGGATGGAAACCCGTATTGTAATAGTACGCACAAGGAACTTTCTTTAAGGAGGTTTGAATCGATTTCAATCTTTAGTGAGTTCTCGGAAAGTTGGTTCCAACAAGTCAAGTAGTTCCGGTCTTCCTTGCTAGGAGACAGATAAGAAGAAATAAGATAGAGGCTCTTTGGCCATCTCCTCATATGAGGCCTAAGCCACCTCACTTTCGCTCCCCTTTCTTCTTTCACATCTAGCTATGCAAGACCTATTTTGGGCCTAAGCGTTTTCCTCTCCTTCCAGCCGTCTCATCCCTTTCTTCTGATCCGATCCCGTGCCTCAGCTTAGCTTCAATCTATTCATTCGTTTTGATAGGCAGCTCCCTCAACCATTCTCTTGTTCTATCTTGAGCCAAATCCGCCCTAAGGCCTCGCTTTAGGTTGTTGTTAAGAGATGGGGGAAATAGGAGGAATCGCCCAATGGTCTAGCGATCAAAGAAGAAAAGAAGAGATTCCATTCGAGACAGCAAAGGACCTTCTTCGCCTCACTTCACTCTACTCTCTTGCGGACTTGCCTGGTCAATCGGTCGCCCTCTATCTTGCTTGAATATGGCCCTTTCTTATTATTATGCCTCGGGGAGATTGACTGCTCTAAGCGATCAGATAACAAGAGGAGGAAGGCGCTTGACTCTTTATTGGGCAAGTACGAGTAAGAGATACTGAACTTTCTTAGGTGAAACCGAGAAGGATTCTCTTCTGCTTTGGCTTCTTTCGAGGAAGGAGAAAGTCTCAGCTCAGCAACTGATTGAGGATTTTCCTTTTCTTTTGCGGCATCCCTGCAGCCTTCTTTCTTTTCGATCTTCTTATACTACCCCCTTTTTCTGATCTATTGCCTCGACCTTTGCTTTGCTTCCGGTTCCGGATCAGTCCTCTTGTCTGACTCTTTTCCTTTCCTTTGAGTGAAATTAATGAGGACTCACTATAGCAATAGCTAAGCTCTCTCTTCCTCTTCGCCTTACTCTACTCTTCTTTGTTTTCCCGCGCTCTGGTGACAACTCTTCTTTCGTAACCTTTAGCCCCCCTTCCCGTGTCTTTTCTGAACTAGACTGCGTTGACACATAGCTATGCCTATCTATATTAGGGGACCTCTACTCTGGCTTTCCGTTGACTCAAATGCAAAAGGTCTTTTTTGCTGAAAAGTCTTTATTTCTTTCTCTGATCTACGACCACCCTTCTTTCTCTCAATCTTTCCGGGATTCCATGCCCGCTCTATCCGACTTGGTGCTTTCCTTTATATCAGTTTGGGATCGAGATCGTCTTTCATTTTCTTTCTCGGGGCTTGGTCGTTTTCAGTTCCTTCCATCCAAATAGCAAATAGGCTGCTAGAAGACCTCAGGCTCAGGAAAGTCAGATATGGATTCCCAAACCCCCAATCTTTTCCAGTGGACTTCGATCCTTATTATGGTATGGCTTGACTTCCCTACCGATTACTTTAGATTCTCTTTACTTTCTCTTCTCATTTCCATTTATATTTCTGCTCTTTCTTATTATTATCCGCCTTCTTCTTTCGAGTACCGTATCTTTCCTCTCTTTAGGAAAAAGAAAGAGTAACCCCTCCTTACGGACCCTCGCTTTCACTTGAAGTAAGCGCCCCTATTTTAAAGCAAGAACTCTCCTCTCGGGTTTCGCGACACCCTTCCCCCCTCGCTTTTCTAGAAAGGCTTTTCTTTCGGATACTTGCACACGCCCTTCATTCGCCAGTTGTTCGCTCCTCTTTACCTTTGTTTACTTTCTGGGTCAGACTTCTGCCCTGTCCTAAAAAGATTCCGATTCGATTCGTTTTGAGTACTTATTTGCAATTGAGGCATATCTATGGTATGGAGGCTCTTCTACTAGCCCGGGTGGATTCCCTGGTTAAACCGATGTCTTTCCTATTTCAGCTTCTGCCTTCACTTCAGACTTGCTTTCTTGCCCCCCTTAAACAAACATAAGAAACAAAGGTAGGAACTCCTAATAAGGCCCGGGAACTCCCCAATGTTTCAAAAAATAAAACTAACCTGGGAAAAAAGCATTCCTATCTTTCTTTGGCTTATCGAACTATCAAGTGCCTATGTGAAATGAAAGTTTACCGATCGAAGCCGGATACTGGTCAATAACAACTTTTAGAGAGCTTGCCGCAGACTCAGAGGTATCCACCCTCCTAAAAACCAGAGAACGGGAAAGACTCCGCGGGACCCCATTTCCCCCAAAACCTTCTCTCCTCAACCCGGCTTCCCGGAAAAATCCTTTCCACGCCTGTAAGCAGAATGATTTCGAAGGTAGAATAAACATAGCCTTTTATTTTATTATCCTGTCTTCTTGGCTAGTAAAGGCATATGTGGTTATAAAGAAAATAAAAAGCTTCATCCTTTCATCCGGAAAGAAGCGGCAAGAGAAGGACCAGCCCTTCAGTCTATTAAATAAAGTGAAAAAGCCGATTAGGTTACCACTTGAGAGCTTGAACACCCTACCTTCCGCCCCCCGGGCCTTCCATTGGTCTTTTCGAATACATACCGAATGCGAAATGTTCCCTCGGCCGTCGAAGTGGTGCTTGACATACGCCGCACCTGTTATTCTTAGGAAATTCTCTGCTCTCGTCCAATCTATTGAGGACCATTCTCCTTCGTAGACATCCGGCCCAAGGAGATAATCTGCTGTTGCCCATGGCTGGCCCGGGAAGTAGTCTGATCGAGGTATCGATCGTAGTACTCGATCTCCAGTGGTAGGGAACCACTCTGTTTTCTTACGGGCCGTCTTCATCATGCTGATGCGTCCTGTTCCCCCTTGTAAATATTCTCGGGTAAGAAAATCCGGGAGGGAATTGGATTCCCCTTTGTTGTGCTCTATGTCAAAACTGAACAAAGAGAACATGGCTTGCGATCTTGCAAAGATCCGTTTGGCTGCCAGATCCTTTGCATTCTTCTCCAGGACTCCGGATGGACAGTCCGTCCTTAAAGTCAAGTGAGTATTTAGAAGATGCACCCGGAATTTGAGAATGGCCTTGAGAGCAGCCAAGACTTCTTTTTATTTTCTTTATAGGGGCATTTGCTTTGCGCCTCATTCCATACGCCGGAAGCGAACTGGATCACTTCCTCTTTCTCGCCATTCTTCTGTTTAAGAACTGCGCCCTACCCCCTATTTGAGTAAGGCTGGAAGGGGTCAATAGGATTTCATAGGGTGGAAAATCATTTTTTGAATCGATCTAGATTCGAATACAACTGGCACACCCGACACCTTTTGACATAATTGATGCAGTTTTTCTCCTTGGCTTGTACTCGAGATTGCCTTTTTGTTCGAAATCGATATCTTCGCCTTTGAGAAAGGGAACGAAGGAATTCCGTCTCTGGTCACAAGAATTGTTCAAGTTGAATGTGAATAATCGATTGAATCCGATCTTTGAAGGCTTCAAGGAATATCCGATGTTGGCGGTAGGGGCGTGGCTTTAGGAAATGTGTCTGTCTTTCGGCTTGGTCGATCAAAGAGTAAGCTTTCCCTATCAGCTGTCACTATAAATATCTTAAGAGAAGAAAGCGTAGAAAAGAAAGGTTTTGATTCTGCTAAGTGAAGTCAACAAAGAAAAAAAAAAGCTTTCTCCGAGAAAGCGTCTGTTCACGTCAAGGGAGAATGCCGCTTTAGAATTCATAGTCAAGGAGGACTTACTAAGATGCTTGCTATGTATATATCTATTTATTTGAATTCCGGTAATTAGAGTTAGAAGCTGCGAAGCTCCCTCCCAATCCCTCGAAATGTTCTTCAGAACTTTCTCCTTATTTACTGGTTTGACTTTTTTTTGTGGTCTCTACCAGACCACAAAAAGGAAAGCCTGTGCGCTAGCCTAACTTCTCTTTCTTTCATATGCTCCTTCGGACCCCTCACATTCCAAGAGCCAAAAAGGAGATTGCCTCAGGAAACCGACAAATTTCTTCGCCCGGGGTAAGAAACTTCTCCAAATTCATCGATAAACATAGGAATTTATAGGAAGGAGGAAACCTAATCCAAAACTGAAGGATGTAAGTTAGCTTCCAGTTTGGTCCAAGAGGGTTTCGTGGTCTACGTTCATGTGAAGATGGGAGATATCCATTACATCGATCTTCGCAAGTGGGCCTAGCCTTTTGTTCCAGTCAAAGGCTCGAGTAAGAAAGGCTATCTTTCGATCTTCCTCTCTTTGTTCTTGAGAATGGTTAGTAGATGAGGGAAACAATTTATGATTCAAGACCACACCGAGAGCCCGACAAACGAGTTCATCCCTTGGTTCAGCCACAAGGACTGTTCTATCCCGTAACACAGGGTTGCCATCCACTCCCGTTAAATATGGAAACGCTTTCAACGGGAGATCAAGTATAGATTGATAAAAAGGAGGTACACTATAAATGTGAAAAGGATAGTGAACCTCTTTTAATTTAAAGGGGAGAATGAATATGAACCGCTCAACAAGTCCCTTTCCATTTCCCATACGTCACTCTCGCTCAAGTGAATGTTCTGACGGTCCCGTATATAGATGTCCCAAAGTGAAAAAAAAAACTACAGACCCCATACCCCGGGAGTTAGGGCTAAAATAGTGACTTTAAAAATTGGAAATAAAAGTTTGAAGTTCTTCTTTACTAAGAGTAGCAGGAAGCTTAACGATCATAATCCAAAACCAATAATTAAATGTGTACAACAGAGATAAAAAAGAAAGAAAAAAAAAAAGAAAAGAGTACATGGGTTGGATTAGGCCAGCATGCGGGCTTGACCTAAGATCCCCTACCAGCTTTCTCCGTAACTCTAAAGCAATAAAAGCGGCAAGAACTCAATTTCCTCAGTTACTATACTACATTTGAAAGTCGAACCTCATAAGGATGGCCTGAAATAAAGCCATCAGGCAGAGAGTTCCCTGTATTAAAGTCTGGGCCTTTCCCACTGACCAAAGTACCAGCACTCACGCCGGAGTCAGAACCTTTTCAATCCTAGCGTAACTTGCTGTGATAGCCAAGGTTGACTAGTCCATGCATGGGCTTACAGATCCCACTTTACCCCTACTCGCATTGCCGAAGGACAAGCAGTTCTCCTCGCATGCCGAGTAGCCTCGCCCCCCCCTTGTCTGTAATAGAGGGCCCTTTTATCTTCGAAGGAGCTAGTATGTGATGCAGTGAACTCCCAGGACCTTTCGTCCAATTGAGGCATTGAGTCCATAGTTTCTGAGATCATGTGCTTTCTTCTGTCCCATTAAGACTGGAGCTTCCGATATGCCCCTCGATCAGCAAAGGAGCAAGCTCATCTCCTAGCCTATTGGGCAGCAAATCACTCTTGCTTTGAGAACCTAAGCGCTAATACAGACTTTCTTTACATAATTAGATTGACTGCTGCTAATAAAGTAAAAGATGCTCTACCTCCTCACTATGGCTCTTTCAGTCTAGGAGATGGGGAATGAGCTACCATAATAAAGGCAGCCCTCGTTTTGATTGATTGAGGGCGCGGAAAGCACACGATCCGATCCCTCGAATCGATCAAGGACAAAAGCGTGTAATGGATCCCACGAAGGGCTTACTTTTTATTGGAAGCGACGAGTCAAATCCGAATTGACTCTGTGCTAAGGCGGCCATTCTTTCCTCTCTACTTCCATCGCGTCTTCCTGATCGTGCTTTAAAAAGTAAACCGATCGAAGGAACTATCTAGTTGGGATGCAATCTTATTGATCTAGATGCGTGAAGCCACCCATCATCTACGGGATCTAAGCCGTCCCAAGCCAATGACTGTCTTCTGGTCCTCTACAGCTCAGAGCATTACTACTCGCCCAATGAAGGGAATGCTTACCGGACCTGTCACAATTCTCAACCTTCAAAACAGTCTCATTGACTCCCATTTGCAATAAACCAGGGACAATGGACATGGCCTTGCCTTATCTCTTTTTTTAATAGTAGAAATGCCATAAAGCGCGAACCAAGATCCATAATACGAAAAGAAAAATGAAAATGAGGAAGAAAAAGATATCGTGATGTAAGTCTATTATTCCTTGCATCATAGGTGTTGCTGCGTCTTGAGATCCTAATTGCCATGGTTCCGCTGCATCACAAGGAGCAATTGTGAGGAATAGCCGTTCTAGAACAATCATTTGGTTTGCTTCATTCTTTGACTGCTCTGCTCCCCCCCAAAATCAAGAGAGACTTGTTCTTGCTCTCCTAATTCAGGAAGACAGGGAAATCGCCGGTTGGGTTGGTCCAACCAAGAAAGGCATGGGAGAAAGAAAGATTCACAAACTAAAAAGACCCCTCATCCAGAAAGAAAGAACGAAGGCCTAACCAGAGACCAAGAACCTCCAGAGCGAAACAAGCTACTTTCTACTTAACACCTTCTCAATTCATACCATCTATCTATTGCTTGCTGACATACCGAATGCCCAAAACCAAAAAGAATCCAAATCGAACGCACTCTCCCCCGCTGTCTAAGAACAGTCATAAAAAGAAGAAGAGTATTTCCCTATCTATGTAATAAGCAAGTAAAGAAGAAAGTAACTTTGCCTCACCCGCCACCAAACAGATGAAGAGAACGAGCCATACCAGACCTAGCGAAGAATGTCCCACACAGACTACTCGATGCTGACCGAAAACAGAGGAGCAACCAAGGTATGATACCGATCTCGTTCCATAGTAAATCCTCGCCAATCGCCTAACCCCGAATCTGGTATAGATGGAGGAACATGATGACGGGAGCGAGACTCGACGTGTAAACCTATAACCCACAGATCTCGATGTACTCGATTTCAATGGTCTTGTTGGGAGTAGGTTTTGGCTTGCCCCAAAACTAGTAAGGGCGCTAGCGCGCTCATTCCGTTGCTTGTTTAGTAAAAACACTTACTCTATAGGGGCGCGCGAGGCGCATCTATATTGCGCCCCCCCTATATATATTGTGTAAGTACCGTTGCTTATTGCCCCTTTATTAGTAAGAATGCTGGGAAAACACAAGCTTAACACGTCTGTCTTTATCTTCTTCATATCTTCATGTCTTTGTCGAGTTGATTGGTTGACATTATTCGCTCCTTTCTGTCTTTTCATTGTCCGCCTCCGCCCGAACAGATAAGCACTAACCCACCCGAAAGAAGGTGAAACCCTTCTTTCCAACCATGGCTATCCTTGTACGAATTGTTGACTCCTTTCTTCGTACAAATTAGACCTAGCTCGTAGGCGAAAGATACCTTCCTTTGCAATACTCCTGTCGGCGGGATCAGCCAGTGCCCCCGTGTGTAAGGCCCTTTCCTCAAAGAGGTCGAATGGTTCCTGTCCCATTCATACTACTGTTGGCTTATGTGGTATGTCTAGCGGATGGTGAATCCTACCCAGGATCGGAATTGGATATTTCCTCGGTTTCCGAGAAGTGTCTTAATGGGTATCCGACCGCCCTCTAGCATGTATGATGGCTATCGTGGCCTGCCGTTCCACCAGATATCATGATTATCCCTATTGCGCAGGTGCCTCTATTGGTTTCTTCAATTCCTCCTATTCACGTTGCTGCCATGGCCAACACAGGATATTCCTCTAACTCGTTGTTCCCACGCGCGTGTCATCAGTGCAAATTTCGAAATCATCTTATGCATAACTCTTCACTCTGCTTGGGAAGTGTTCGGAGTAGCACGAATATCCTATGAAGGGGTCGATCGCTTCGCCAATGGGACAGCTAACTACGAAATGTCAGGAGTTAGGGGGGGCTAGCGACTCCGAGGGAAGGGGTGAATAGACCACGAGCAGCACGCTTGCTTCGGAGGGGATCCGCAAGGCTTTAGCCCAAGACTTATTGGAAAGGTAATGAACTATGCGGCGGTGTTGACCCTGCAATAGCTCCCTACCTATACCGCTGCCGGTGCTTTATCAGATGCTGAGCCCACTAGTTCGATGCATCAAACCGCTACCTCTCCCACCCCTTCCTCCGATGCCGGCTATCGATCTGGAGAAGATGCAGGAAATACAATTTGGAGTGCTGTCAGCTCATATAGATTTCCATCTGCACATGTACCTGGACTTTCTTCCATAAATGGCTCCGCGGATCTCCATCTGTACCTAGATTCGCCACTGGCTTCTCACTCGTGGCAAGGCTTTTGATCGTAAGTAGAAGCAGGGCCGGACGAGGCTAACTTCCCTCCCAATCTCAAGGGAAGGGGCAGCCTCATATCCATTGAACTACACTCCTTCTCTCCATCTGTTGTTCTCTGGCGTTATCTGTTCATGGGAATCAGCCAGAGGGGATTTCTCGATCAATGATGAGGCTTTGGCACAGTTGTCACACAGAACACGAACACACAAGCACAAAAAGAAGAGTTTTTAGCACACGTAACTTGATTAGGAGAACCCTAATTCCCAGGTTAACGGAGCTTAACTGCCATTCTTTAGTCTTATCACACTAAACTGCTATTCCTATAAGAACGAGACGGAGCACGAGAACTCGAATTACACTGCTGCGCGCCTTGCACTCTTTGTAAGGGATGAATTGTGACAGGGCGACCGCTGACCTGACCCTTGACCGGGAGGAATTCTTAAACCTGGCAAGCTAACTAATTAGAAGATTCATTCTATGGAACTAAACTCAAGAGAAGGTACGATCACAGGGATTGTGGTTGTTCACGCTACCAGATGAGAAGAAGGAATTCTACCGAACTTTTCACTCAGGCCCGACCTGTACTCTAGTTCTATCCTCCGATGGGGCTTCTCGATATGGCTAGACTTTCCTAGCGAGGTGATTGATCGCAATCTGAGATTCATACTAATCATACTAACCAGACTCTCTCTAATAGATGGGCTAGCAGAAGCGGTCAATTCTTAACTCTTCAACTATCACGGATTAGCCCATTAACCGAAGACCGGAAATATAATAGGAAAATCCCGGATTTCTTGATGTAAAAGTAGCAGCATTTCTTGATTGAATTCTTCTTGCAACTAATTCCTCAATACCCGGTAATGCTCTTACTACAAGGAAGTTAGGGCAGCGGGCAGGCAGGAAGTTCGGTCAATCAGTCGGTCAGTCGCTCAATCCACCCGAGGCAAGGGATCAGAGGGAAGGACCGTATAATTGGCAAGCTCTCTTTTTTGGAGAAACTTCGTTTACCTCAGTCTTTTGCCTTTTCTGCAGTGTCTGGTGTTGTTCCCTCTACTCCCCCTTTTTTGTTGTGGCATCGTAGATTAGGACATGTCTTCAGCCCAAGGCTTAGATATTTAATTTATACTGGAATGTTGGGGTCTGTACTTCACATTGAGATTTCTACTTGTATGGGCTGAAGCTGTTCTGACTGCCTTATCTTTTTTGAACGGAACACCTTCCTCTTGTCATCTCTGGTCTGTCTCTTTTTGAGAGAAGATTTTCTACCCCGCCTGACTATGAAAAGCTTCAAGTCTATCGGGAGAGGATGTGGTGGTAACCCCCGCAGCTTCGTCTAGAGCCGGGCGTCCAGCCATGTAGGAAGACTCACCCTAGCCACTATAGCGACCCCACCCCCAACTCTAGCTGAGAAGCACCCTCCATCCACTTCCCCTTTTCCGTGTGCCCAAAAGCCCTATAGCCCGGTTC
>CM025849.1:38012201-38074893 GCA_003952965.2 Morella rubra
ATCTCAGAGATATAAAATTGAGCCAAATCTCTAGTTTATTCTTCCTATTGACATAATACATCTAATTTCAAACTGTGAGAGAACGTACTAGACCGAAATATATTCATATCTAATTGGCTTGAAGTTTTACCGGTGTGAGGAGAATTGAGGATCTATAATTCGCGATTATATTAATAGTAAGGAAATTGATTCTAATTCTTTTTTAAAAATAGAAGAAATCACAAAAAAAGATTATATGTTTTTAGTACATTAAATTGTGTCTTAGGAAGAAGGAGAGTTGGAATATAAAAAGTTAGAGAGAAGAAATGAGCATATTGCAAAATGGGAGAGTAGTGCATAAAGAGAGATTTTTTGAATTTAAACTTAAAGATAAGCTTTAATTTGTTACGATAGTAGAGAAAAAAAATAGTAGATCGATAGAATAGAGAAAAATAGTCACATGAAAAATAACTTAAGTTTTTTTTTTTTTTTTTTTTAACCGATAGTAGAGAAAAAAATAGAGATGATTAATAGGTGTGATGAATTCAGAAAAATAGTCACATTGAAAATAAATTAATTTATTTTGTTGAAGAATAGTAAGAAAAAAATAATAGATATCGTATTAGGAGAAAGAATAAGGTAAAATAGTTCGGTAATAAATTAAGTTTTTTTGTTACAATGTAGAGAAAAAATAGTAGATAGAAAATAGTAGATATAGAAAAAAGATAGGCGCCTGAAAAATAGTTCCATCTTCTAGAAGGAATGTATTAACTGATACACATGATTCCTTATGACTTTTTGTTATAGCTAAAAATATTATTTGAAATATTGTGCATGAAATATTGTCGAAAAAACGACTAAAAAAGGGAGAGGAGAAGAAAGTAAAGAACTAGAAAAATAAAAAAGACTCCGAAAAGAGAGGGGGAGAAGACACTCAAAAGAGGAGGAAGAGGAGGATTTAGAAAAAAAGGAGGAGAGAGAGAGAGAGAAAAGATAATTTAGTATTTATTTCTATTAAATAGATGAACATTTACTGTAAGGTATATCTCGTCACGTTACTTTCTTTGATTCATGTTTATTCTCCAAGAATTGATTGAGAGAGATTCAAAGTATACCATTATTAATTTGCCTAATATTAAAATGAAAAAGTTGTAAATTTTCAGCAATATAAAAAAATTTGCAAAGTTGGGCCCTACTGGTCTTGCGGCAATGGTACTGTTGGTACGAAGAAGTTATGATGGAACCAACTCTGATGGTTGCTATGTATGAATTGCATATATATGCAGAGTCTTGAAGATAAAGGAAGAAAATTAATTTATTGAATTTTCAAAATTTGCTAGCTTGTATGCATATTACGTTTTTTTTTTAGTCCTAAATTAATATTAAAATGAATTGCTTGAAACTAAAGTGAGTGTTTAAGAAGAACAGAACACAGTAATGACGGTCACTAATACTTTGGCAAATACGGCATATAAGTAACGTAATGCAGTTCATCACTGTTTTGTAGTTCCATGGAAACGTTAGTAGTATTTGTATGACATGGAATATATTATATATAGTTTCTTAACACTCTAAAACAAATGATAGCCCTGCATAATAAGAGCAAAGGTCACAGACAAAAGATTATGTAAGTTTTCCTGTGTTCAGCGATTGATTTACCCAAAACAATGACGGTTATTTTTATAATTAAAAGATAAATACGAATAAGCTTCCTCTTTCTTTTTCTTTTTTCTTATTGGGTGTCGAAGTTTGGCTGGGAAAATTCATGGCGGTCACTGGCCAATTAATATAAAAGATTGTCTTTTTTCTAAGATTCGGGACATAATCTTGTGTGAACATAGATTTCTCACCTTTTAATAAAACGCAAGGTAAGAACTTTTCGAAGGAAATATTCATATCCTTGGTAGAAAAAAGCACGCTGCTAAAACGTACTGATTTGGGTAGTCCAAAGAATAGATTATTGCAAAGCAATTTCCGAGGCCTCTCTCAACTGATTCGAGGCGACGCCAATAATTGGTGTGCGACTAGATTTGGACCTCTATTAGTAGGGCCATCCTAAGAAAATGCTTGAGGTCATTGATGTTTAACATGTTGTGGATGCCCATGAGTCGCTGGTAGTCTCTGAAGCTTGATTACACTGATCTTCTACGATTATTCTATGTCTATGCGGAGCTCTTGAAGTCACGTATGCTGTTATTTGCTTCTCCAGTGATTACATGCAGGACAGACATTCACTGTCTCCATAAACTTACCATAGTATAATATGGCCAGTCGCTATCGCAAATGTCTGTGTAGCGTCTTAAATGAAGCGAAAGAAGGATATATCAAAAAAATTCAGTCGAAAATGGAGACCCTTAAAAAAAATGCATTAATAGTAAATCATGGATACAAGAGAATAAATGAAGTGCTAAAAAAATAGATTTTTATATATAGTTCTTAAGTACCAGAAAATTGAAGACTTGCTGCTGTTCTTTTATAAATGTATTAGTTTAAAGTAAAGAATTGATTTAATGGTATTTAGTGTTTTGCTAATTGATTTGATCTGCATTGCGGACAGTTGATTGAGTCATGAATGATAATTAGCAGATAAATTTCAGTAATCTTTCCAGATGTACATGATGAATTGAAAATATATATAATAAATATTCGTGAAATCAAGAGAAATTCACGTGCACACGATACATAAGGATTGGAGATTACAACATTATACATAATAGTTACTTATTATTTATCGTATGAATAAAATATAACTACTTATCCTATTGTTTTTTATTTTTATGTGATGATACAAATTTCGCAGTGGAGAGCGAGGAGGCTTACTATGAAGAAAACTGCAAAGAAAGGGAGAGTAGAGTGGAATTTCAGTGAGCAGTTGAATTAGTTAGAGTCTTAGAGATCTTAAAAAATCAAGAGGATTTTAAGAGAGAGTGAATAAATTGTCGATAAATTCCAAAGATTCTTTGCCGTGAATAACGAAAGCTGTCATTAAGTGACTCTGCACCCTGTAGTAGGAGAATGTCTTTGGTCCTCGAGTGTTTGTATCAAAAGAATTAGTTGGGGCTCATGGAGGAAGGCCATCGTTATTTTGATCTTTGGATATCTAAATACTTTTGAGGATTTTTTAATGTTGAGACCGTTAGTGGTGTTGGGCGCCGGTCTGTCAGAAATTTTCATATCAAATAATGCAAATAAAATAATCGTTATTGCGACCTGCGTCCTATAGAATATAGTGAAGTCAGATTTTACAATGGAAAAACAATAAAAGAAGAGCGCTTGAATTGACTTTTCAATAATATTGTATAGGGCAAGGATGCGATTGTTTAATGTCAATTAAACCATCACTTTGATCAACATGAAGCCGCCCGAGTTACATTTGCAGCACTATTTACTTTCATTATGATTCGTTTATTTGCTAAGTTCTAATAGTATTTTTTTGGAAGCAAACGTGTATATAGTGTGCAGTAGGAGATGTTTTGCGGAGAAGATATACGTTTAAGTGCCGGTATATACAAGCGAGTCGAGGTATGAAAATTAAGAAAAATATATATATCGGAGTCAAGATTAAAGTTAGTTATATAAATTTTCATGTGAATACTATGCATTAGATTTTATTAATAGTGGGGTTTCTTACATGAAATATAATTATTTAAATAAGCTAATAGTATAATATACTACAGTTCTGCGGTGATTTCGTAGTTTAGATGTGCTTATTGGTGTTATAATGTTAAGTAATATAAGGGTATAAATTAAAATTACATCTTAAGTTTCTCATATATTATTAGAAGAGAGATATAGAAATAATGTCCTTTATTTATATTGCATTAAAAACTGTGATAAATGATTAACGATTTATTTCTAATTTAAATTATATTATAAATATTATATATTATATATTATTATTTCGAACAGCGGAGTAGTGATTACTGAGATGAAGACATCATGGTCAGAAATTGCTAATAGTTCGTTGTCTAGTCAGACAAATATGGTTGAAACGGAACCTGATGAATTCACACGTAGAAAGAACGTAGATAGACCCACAAGAACATCATTGAACCAATTTCATTAGCCTGAAGATAAGGTTTGAAAGCTGTGTAATTCAGAAGAGCTTCCCACAACAATTTTAGAAGTCCGATGCATGTTTTGGACACGAGAAAAATCATTACATGCAGGAAGACGAAGGAGATTCCCATTAGAAGTGTGACCCATATTTTGGGAATACTAAATAGCAATAGTAGAAGAAATTTTTGTCGAGGGCTGAAATATTGATTTTTAAAGTAAAGATTCTTGAAATATTTAATGAAAATTAATGGTTATCTCTCTGGCATCTAAAATTATTGTACATCAATTACTAACAGTATTAATATAAATTAACGTAATATTAATACATATTATATGCATTTCAGTTTTGTTTTTTTTCGGCGAGAAAGATACAAGGAAGTTGGCGTCTTGGTGTATTGATTAGTGATCAACTGAATGCAATGTATCCACACTCTTCGTTTAGTAGATAAAAGATTATTATTGTGATATAATTACTCGTTAAAATATACCATTACATAATTTTTATGTTTTATGTTTTCTTCAATTTTTTATTTTCTAACTTTTTTGCTTACCAAATCTAATAGAATTAAAACTGGAAGTGGAAATAATTTTAAAGAAATTGAGACCGCAGGATTTCAACATTTTGTCTTATTATACGTTATTGTGAGTACTGTCAAGTTAGATTCAGAAAATATGACTGGAATGGGTACGACAGTGACTTGAACTTGAGGTAGTGAAAGCCAGGCTAAATGTGAAATGGAGAAAATAATGGAGGAAAATATAAGAAGAGTATAGTTGTCGCTTCTTTGTTTCATTTTCCTTGATGACTATAATCCCTAGACAAAAATTTCAAAGATAAACAAAAAATCAACGGCCACCACACTAAAGATTACATGAAAAACGCCAGTTTGTTTAAACTACGAAAATACCCCACTGTAGGGCAGGCTATCACGTAATTATCCCCACGTGGTTGGCTTGCTCCATATATGGGGGCCTTCCTTCATAATCATGCCCATATAAAATCCAGCATCTGTAGCAAGTTTGAACACCCAAAAAGCTCATTAAACTTGGATTTTCCTCTCAGAAACAGCGGGGGCAATGGATTTTTATAGGATACTTATGCAAGTGACATGGGCTGGTGTCATATTAGCAGAAATGGCAACTGCAGCAGTAGCTGCTCAATTAGCCAAGCCTAATTGCCAGGACCGGTGTGGAGATGTGGGAATTCCATATCCATTTGGAACAACTGAAGACTGTTACCTTGATGAATCTTTTTTCATCAATTGCACAACATCCTCAACCGGCAATTTCCTGCCATTCTCTGGGGAAACCATTGTTCAGAACATTTCCATCCATGGCCAGCTTGACATCTTGATGTATACAGCCAATGACTGTTACAACGAGACGGGTTCCCAGTCTAGTAACCAACCCTATCTCACTACGGCCGACATTTTCACAATTTCCAACACACAGAACAAGTTCGTGGCCGTTGGCTGTGACACCAACGCCTTCCTTTACGCTACCCGGAACAGCAAATCGTTCTACCTAGGTTGCGTGTCCTCATGTCAAAGTATTAGCGACGTGATCAATGGGTCTTGCTCTGGGATTGGGTGTTGCGAGGTAGAGATTCCAAAAGGATTGAAGAAATTCTCTCTCGAATCAAGCAATGAAAATCACACAGTGTATTGAGCTTTCAATCCATGCAGCTTCGCTTTTGTGGTTAAAAGGGACTCTTCAATTTCTCTTCGTACTATTTGACAGTTCGGTACAATGAAACTTCCGATGGTTCTTGATTGGGCGATCGGTAATGACACATGCAAATATGCTCAGACCAAGTCGGGTTACGTTTGTGGAGGTAACAGCACTTGTTATGATTCTGACAACGGGAATGGGTACCGTTGCCGGTGCAATGACGGTTACGATGGAAACCCGTATCTCCATGATGGTTGCCAAGGTACGTACGTATCACAGAACTATCAAATTTCTCAAGGATTTGACATGATACAAAAATAAAAGAGATAGACAATAATGTTCAAGAAAGAAAAAATTGCAAGAAATTCGAGCATACAATTTTGAACCAAATGAATTGCTACAAAATCTAAAGGAGAATCCCTTCTTCTTCAACTCAACAAGACGACAACTACAAACCTTGTTATAAAACAGGGGACCACCAGTTATCACTGTCTCTCACTTTAGTAGGGCAAAAGATAAATATGAAAATATTTGTATTTTTGCTGAGGACGTCATAATTCGTTATGAGCTTCCAACCGCACAGTCACTAATCTATACTTAGTGACGGCACCACAAAACAATCACTACAAATCTAAAGGGATCTAACGAGATATGCAATTAGACTATTAGAAGGAGAAGGATGGCTTTGACCTTCTTCTGACTCTACGTCTTAGAAAGTTCGTATCATGATTGGTTAAATGGTCTGATCATTTAAAGAAAGAAAGACAATATATATGCTTTAAATGTTATAGGCTTCGTAGTGATAATTAATACATATAGTACTGAATTTTTTAGGACGATACATACGCTGTGTCTATATTTTTCCATTTTGAGGGCTTGCATCTGCTTTCCATTATATTTTTTTTGTTTTCTCTTTTGAATTGAGTAAGGTTTGGCTTGATAATTTTACGTGGTTTCTGGGATCGACTCAGCATGCATAATTGATTAATTGAGTTGAATATGCATGTTTCAAGTAGTTATACAAATGCTAAATGAGCAATTTGAGATTGTATTCCAACTTGTGATGCGTTACACTACTGTGTGTGTCAGATATTGATGAGTGCAATCCTCTACGTCCCTGCAAAGATACCAATCAAATATGCACCAATCTTGCTGGGAGTTACAGTTGTTCTTGTCGAGAGGGGTACGAAGAGTATCGGATGACAATTCGGAACAGTTTGCCGGGAAAAGGGCAAACAATCGAGGATTTCATTATTGCACTGGGTAAGTATCACGTATAGAAATTTTTAATATTTCCTTTTATTTTTTTGGAAAGAGAAATTATTTTGTAGTTCTTTTATTAAGCCTTTGTACAAAATTTTGGCACTCATTAATCAAATCGACAGAGCAGTGACTAATGTTTCGCCCTTTAAACGCAGGTGTTGGCATAGGGATCATTGTTGCGCTTCTTTTCAGCTCCTGGATGTACTTGTACTCAAGAGAAGAAAATTTATCAAGCTTAAAGAAAAGTACTTTCAACAGAATGGAGGCTTCATTTTGGAACGACGACTCAACAACTCTCAACGAGGATCCCATGAAACAGTCAAGATCTTTACTGCAGAGGAGCTGGAGAAGGCTACCAAAAGGTATGATGAAAGCAGGATCATTGGCCGAGGAGGTTTTGGTGTCGTTTACAAAGGATTTTTATCGGATAATAGGATTGTTGCCATCAAGAAGTCCAAGATAGTGGATCAAAAGCAGGCCGAACAATTCATTAATGAGGTTGTTGTTCTCTCCCAAATCAACCACAAGCATATTGTCAAACTCTTGGGGTGTTGTTTAGAGACACAAGTTCCTTTATTGGTCTATGAGTTTGTTCCAAAAGGGACTCTCTTCCAGTACATTCACCAGGACAGCAGCATATCCACTTTACCATGGGAAATTCGTCTAAGAATAGCTACAGAAACAGCAGAAGCACTATGGTATCTGCACTCTGCTGCTTCACCGCCTATAATTCATAGAGATGTGAAGTCTTCAAACATATTGCTTGATGATAATTTCACGGCCAAAGTCTCAGACTTTGGAACTTCAAGGTTAGTTCCTCAAGATGAAATGCTTTTGGCCACTGTCGTACAAGGAACTCTTGGATACTTAGATCCTGAATACTTGCAGACAAACCAGTTGACAGAGAAAAGTGATGTTTATAGTTTTGGAGTGGTCTTGGTGGAGCTACTGACCGGAAAGAATGTACTTTCGTCCAATAGGCCTGAGGAGGAGAGAAGTCTAGCCGCGCACTTTCTTTCTTCGTTAAAAAATCATCGATTGTTTGAAATTCTTGAAAATCATATAGTTGGAGAAGGGAATGAGGAGCAGATCAAAGAATTCGTGGAGATTGCAATGAGTTGTTTGGAAGTAAAAGGGGAGGAGAGGCCTACTATGAAGGAAGTGGCAATTCGACTAGACGGACTGAGAAAGAGGAAAAAGCATCCCTGGGTTAATGTTGATTTGCATGAGGAAGAGGCCGAAAACTTGCTTGATGCGACATGCGTTGCAAGCTTTGAAATCGCCGGATATGATAGCATCAATAACCATGTACCGGTAGCCTTGGGAGATGGAAGATGAATGTTTAAGATATGAACTGGCCCTTCGAATATAGGAAGGTTCATAAAAAACAGAATAACTCTGCTAGAAATTGTGTATTTTGTGGTCTTGGCACGTTCTCTTCTATGATTACAGCGTGTCACTGTAGTGGTGGTCAGTCATTTTGTCTGAAATTGTAACTGCTTTATTTTCTCATCTCGCTTGGTTTGTAAAATATTCTGGTTTTAGACTTCCACGTAAATGTCATGCTGCTCGTTTATGGATCCCTTTATCTTCGACTGAAAAAGTACACTGCCTCGATTTTTTTCTGGTTAGAGAAAAAAAAGAAGGCGTAGATGGATCAAAGAGAAAAGAAAAGAAAATCACTGCAACCCAAGATTAACCCAATGGGCTTCAAAACAAACAGAACGAAAATTACATTGGCCCATGGAAGGTTATTGATGTTGAATGTTGAAAAATTTTGTAGCCATGGTTTTGTTGGAGTTGGAGAAAAAGGACGTATAGACAGAAAGAGAGATGTTGGGATTGGTGAAAATACTAAATTGGCCCATGGAAGGACCAAAAATTTCCATGATCAGAAAAGTTTTGAAAATTCTTGGAAATTTTGTTTTTTGTTTTAGTAAGTAATTATTGGAAATTTTCGGTAATGTGATCCAAGATTATGATGTAATCATTTGCTTGATGCTCCCTAATATTTTTGGCACCATATAGGGAGTGCTATTGAAATGAATAAGAATTTAAAGATCGAAGAAAATCAGGATAGAAAAAAATCTCTAAAACTTCATGGTCAGCTTTATCCGTGTTATAAGTGCAATCAATTAATCAATCACATTACCCATGGGTCTATGTGGGTCTTTTGTATCTCCTCCCTCTATTTATCTATCCTTCTTATTATGCTAAATAAATAAATAAATGATGAATAATAAAGTCAAGTCTTCGGCCTTTTCCAAACATGTTTGCTTGATGTGTTGTTTTGTTTTTTTGTAAGCAGTCCAGCTTGATGTGTTGTTACTTGATCAAATGACACCATTTATTATGGCCGTTCAAGGAGGGTGGAGGAACAAATTAAGAGGAAATCCTCCGTGTGATACATGCCTTATGACAAACTGTAACGCGACAAATATTTATTTAGTCTACCATGCATGCACGGATCACATCAAGCATTTTGGATTGGGACAGTCTTGCAGTAAGTTACTGGGAAAAAGACTTCTCCATAATGTCTGGGAAGTCCACACAAAATTAAGCCAAGCCTCTGCCGTTCCATCGCAGTAAGTTCCTCGGGCGCTGAATTGGTCTTCTTCCCATATGCTGTAAGAGCGTCGTGACCTGCATGCCTCATGCAGTTACTAGTTTAGTCAAGCTGATCTACGATCACAAAAAGAAGCCTGAATAGCCTGAAAACGACGCATTAGCAAGCTGGGATCATTTCCCACCGCCCAAAGGACGCGCTGACGTTTGCAAACCATAAAAATCCATCATTATATACAACTTATTAGTATATAAGGTTAGAAAAGTTTCGTGGAAAATAACTCAACTTGGCACCAGAGCTATCCCGTAAGGACTAAAGTGGCCTTGACTGGTTCTAACGATCGAGAACATCAAGGATTTGAGGGGCGATTGTAACACCCGGAGTGTCACACTGACAGTGACTATAGATGAAAAGTAATGACATAAGGTCAAATCTCACGTCAATCCTTACCGGATATAATTGATCAGCCTTATAATGATTCTAAGACTTAGTATTGTAAAATAATTTGGAGATACCATGTATTGAATAAAATTCATAAAATTAATATAAAAAAATTCGAAAAATCACACACATACACAAATACACTACTAGAAAATTAACTTTTAATGACGAAATTCTCAGTGACGAATGAATTTCGTCACTAAAAGCTAATTTTTAGTGACAAAATGCTATTTTCGTACAAGAAAGGCTTTTTAGTGACGAAATTACTTTGTCATTTCGTCACTAAAGTTTTATTTGTGACGAAATAAAATTGTTGTCACTAAAAGTTAATCTTTTGGTGACGGAAAGTTTTTGTCACCAACTGATCGATCGGTAATTATATTACCGATCGATCGGTATTGTAACCATCGCAAATTCGGAAGGACGATCGATCGTCAATATATTACGATCGATCGGTATCGTAAGCATCTGCAAATACGAAAGGACGATCGATCGAAAATATAGGACAATCGATCGGTAAGCGTAACCGTCAATATTTTTGAATCGCCGTTCAACGAATGGGAAGACGCCACGTGTCAGAAAATAGCGATCGATCGGTAAGTAACTACCGATCGATCGTCACAAACAATTATATGAAACCGCCGAAGTCATTTCCACCGGTTATCTCTCCGCGAAATCTCTTGAATCCTCTCAAAGTGCAAGGAGCCATTTCGTGCTGCATTGTCTTTCAAAAGCGTGGAATCATCCTTCATTGTCTTCTACGTCAAAGGTACGTACTTATATTATTTTTTAAGCAATATTAAGTGGTTGTTCAGTGAATTTTTAGTTTACGTTTTCTAATTTGCTATATCATCATTTAGGTCCGTAAAATGTATTTATTTTATTGTTGATGCATGTTTTAAGAGTTTAGGAGTATTATGGGATCAATTTTGGGTGATTTTGGGCCTGTTTTGGGGTTTTGGAACGCTGTGTGTCTTTTCGTTCCTAACGATCGATCGCTAAATGGCGATCGATCGTAGTGTAAGTGGTAGGTGAAATGATCGATCGTTTGAGTGAGCGATCGATCGTCTCTTCGAAACTGTGCGTTTCAATTCTTGAGCGATCGATCGTTTATATAGACGATCGATCGTTATTATTACGATCGATCGCTTACCCTAAGCGATCGATCGTAAGCTACAATGTGAAGCGTAGTGTTTTGATTAAACGGCGATCGATCGCTTTGTGGCGATCGATCGCTTAGTGATACTGTGCGTTTGGTTGCATGGACGATCGATCGTCTGTGCACTGAAACGCGTCTTTTAACCGATAGCGTTCGATCGGTGAAATTAATGATCATCCATTTAGTGATCGATCGGTATTTTTAGTGATCGATCGTAAATTTATAAATGATCGATCGATATTTAGTGATCGATCGTTTTAGTGATCGTCGTCACGTGATTGTGATTACTTTTTTTTTTTTAAAGTAATATTATTGTGATTGCTTATTAACACATATTTATATACAATTTTTGCAGTATACATAAAATGTCAGGAGTTAAGCGTGCACGCACAACGAGAACGGGGACGGGATCGTCGTCCCAAGAGCAAGAAGTCGCTGATCCAATGATGACCTTGGAGAGGCGAATGGAGTACCTGAGGGGGCGGCCAGTGGCCAAAGAGCGTCCTGTGACGCTCTCTGATTTTGACCAGTTATTGTACGAGGAGCACTCCCTCTACCAGCTCTTCGAGTACCAAGGGTTTATTCATCAGCTCTCGTGGACTGAGGGTTTTGCGTGGACGCAGTTGTGCAAGATTTCTTCTGTGCACTCGTCTCGGTAGATAGAGCACCTGAGGTGCAGCTAGAGGTGCGAGGCGTGCAGTTCTTATTCGGCAGACGTCATTGCCGATTTCTTAAACTGCCCCCGGCCCGAGAGCCCCTGTTTCCCGGCGGTACCCATGATGAACAGAGGACATCAGAGCAGGATTTTGTGGACGCTGATGACTGGGAAGACCTCTGCAGTGGTGGGCAGCATAATTAAGCAGAGTGAGTTCAGTGAGTTTTGGCGGATTTTGCACCTTATCTGGACGCCGAACGTCGATGGCAGAACTCATTCCACCGAGTGTCCGTTCACGAGAGCTCAGTGCATGCTCTTATTGGGTCAGCAGACGCGGATAGATTTTCCGTTGTACATGTTCGAGTGATTATGGATGAGGCTTGGGAAATTAAGGAATATAGCCTCCCATACGGCGTGTTTCTGACTCAGTTCCTCATTTCTCGGGGAGTCGTGATCGCTGCCTCGGATACACGTAAGGAGGTTAAGAGTGCGCTGAACAAGTTCACTCTGTCCAGGAGCCGGGGCAGGAGGGGGCATTGACTCGACGGTTTGCTCGTAGAGCAGCAGCGGCCGTAGAGGAGGCATCACGGCCTTTGACATCAGCGTCAGAGGCACCTATGGAGACGGGAGCACCTGCAGTGCCTCCTCCATGGGTGGCCAGCTATTTGCGGACTCGACAGCCGTGTCGGCGACTATGAAGGCCACTCTACAGCCTTTGAGAGGCGGATGCAGTCAATGGAGGAGCAGCTGAAGGAGCTCCGGACCGCCTTCGATGGGGAGTGCACTGTGACAATGCTGCGCAACAAGTCGGTCGTGGCTCATATGGCGACGTCAACGAGCAGCTGGAAGAAATTAAAAAGACTCTGGATGATTTCAAGATGGAGGCAGATCCACAGAGGATTCCCGGAGATATTCCTGATGACGTGGCCACTTTCCGTGATGCTGTTCGACGTTGATGAGTTTTGATGTTGTTTTTATATCTATTTGGGACATACATTTTGATTTATGGTTTTATTTATCTGTTTGAGACATTTGTGTTTATTTGGATTTGGTTTTTTTATTTACGTATTTGAGACATTTCTGTTATCTGTGGATATGCAGAAGAAACTTTGATTACTATTACGTGTTTTTCTATTTGTATTTCTTTATCGACACTTATATAAGTAAAATGACCAATATACCCTTTGGTCGGCAAAAATAACGAAATAAGTGGTTTATCAAATAACTAATATAAAGAATTTAACAAGAAATCGTTTTTTATTTTTCTGTTTTGCAACTAAATATACCGATCGATCGGTAAGTGCACACCGATCCATCGGTGTTGTCCGTCGTCATTTGGGTGCACTAACCGATCGATTTATATATCCGATCGATCGCTACATTAGTTTTTATCTAACCCTCATTTTTTTAAATAATGTGAGTTTAAATGATTAGAAACATAGAAATATATATTAACAAAGTATGTTAGGATGTATTTAGATTACATAAAAACATATCAAGTACATATCATTAATTTTTAAGAAAGCATTTATAAGTTATACATGTTGCAACATAGATGCATTTTGTTTTTGTTAGTATGAGTAAGGTATTAAGATGTTAGAAACTAGTGACATAACGCTTATTTAACACATGATTATAATTATCAGTATGAGGTATGTATTAATATGATATTATAAGTAAATTAATTTTAATAATTAAGTCATTTGTTAGGCTAAAAATTTTTTTAATAATTAGACCGATCGATCGCATTATTGGCGATCGATCGGTACATAACGGTGTCGTTTAATATTTTGGTACCAATGGATCGTTAATTTTGGGTCTTCATACGACGTCGTTTTTATTCTTGGATCGATCGGCTTTATCGATCGATCGGTAATATGATCGATCGGTGTTTATCGCGCTTGAAATGCCAGGATGCTCTAAAGCCGTGGGTGGAGCAAAAACACACCCACGGCAAGAGGAAACTAGAGACTCGCGGAAGGAGCCATTTTTCTCTTTAATTTTGTCTAAATACCGTCCTTTTAGTTGTGAGAGTGTTTAGAAGTCCTTAAGGTTAAGCCCAAGCTCAAATTCATTGGTTTTTTAACCGGGTGAGTATTGAAAAATTTGGGCGACATTTGTGAGATTTTGGTGTGAATTTAGTTCGTTTTGGTCTACATTTCGTGCAAAAGGTAATATCCTCAACCTACACTACGATTTTTGAATGATTTCGTTGGTTATTTGGTGTTATTTTTATTTTCTATTTGTGGGTGTTGTGGATTGGATTTGTGATGATTAGAGCTTCTTAGAGTATTTTTAATATGTATATTAGAATTAGTATTGCATGAGAATGATTTGTGAGTGTTTTGGGCGTGGATTTGAGTGTGTGGGAGGCTGGCAAGCTGTTTTGTCGATCTGGGTTAGTCACGATCGATCACCATATTCTGACGATCGATCGTTTGTTAGATGGAGGTTCACCGATCGATCGTCTTTATAATGACGATCGATCGGTCTTGAAATACGATCGATCGTCATTATACAACGATCGATCGCGGTTAGGGCAGATTGCAAGTTATTGACCTTTTGATGTTATTTTATTATATTCTCATATTTAATTATTGAAGTGCTTGAGTTCTGAAAATAAATTATGGAGTTTGAGAAGCATGGAGGATGAATATTGGAGTGTTTTTGACTTGTTATGTTTGAGTTTATTTTTGGGATATAAATGTGTGTACCCTTAGACCCGTTCAAGGGTTAAGACGCGATAAATATGCGTTTATCGCGTAATAACCCTTGAATTGTCCAAAATATGGACAGTTTGAGATTGTGTATTCGTGGTTGGACGAGTTCGGTACTTGTGTCCTGTCCTGTCTTGGAGGAAATTCGGTATCATCTACCTTTTGTCTTCTGGGTATACTACTAGCATTGGTGTATGACGTCATACAACTATCGTTGATGACGTTTGCCTCCAACGCTGGTGCGTGTATTTGGGGACTGGGGGAGATGCTGCCGAATTTTTTTCGAGGTATGGATGGACACAAGTTGAACTGATGTTCAACTCCAAATGCACAATCTTGAATGGGATAGGACCTATCAGCTGGGCTTAAAGTCAAGTTACAATGATTGGGTGTTTATGAATTACTTAATTCGTGTATTTTTTTTAGATTGGTGGCGATGGATAAAGTTGGGTTTACGAGAAAAATCGGTTTGGTGAAAAGTATGCGGAGGGGGTCCGTGGGTTTGTCGGTATGGCTGCTTGTTGTGTAGACTCTCGGGGTCAGATCAGATGTCCGTGTCGGAAGTGCAGAAATGTAGTGTTTCAAGTGTTGGATAAAATGGAAGATCATATATACATTAATGGGTTTGATGTGAGCTATAAGTCATGGGTGTTTCACGGGGAGGGTATTCAACTTACTTCAAATTGAGTCAAGAGTCCGGTGCGAGCTTACCATATAGTGATGATGATTTAGAGGGAGATAACTCTGATAGAATGGAGGAAATGTTAACTGATGTTCGTGCCGGATTAGATGGTGGGGCGGCAAGGGTTGAAACGGAGAACCCTAATATTAAGGAAACCCCCACTTGGGGACCGAAGGCTTCGACACCACTTAATAAATTATGGGAAGAGGCAGAACATGAATTGTATCCTGGATGTACCAAGTTTAGTAAGTTGTCATTTACGTCGGTTGTTGCACGTGAAGTCGGAGAATAAGTTGTCGGTTAAGGCATTTGATATGGTATTACAATTGATTAAGGAGGCATTGCCAGAGGGGGAGACGTTACCGGGATCGTATTACGAGGCGAAACAATTGCGAAAGGATCTTGGGTTTAGTTATGATAAATCCATGCATGTCAGAATTGTGTGTTGTTTTGGAAGTAAGTAAAATAAAATTTCATAGGTTTTCTATAATATACAGTCATTGTTAACCTTATCGTTACAGTGAACACATGGACGAACTTCGCGCGCAAGGAGTTGGTACATTTCTCGTATGCATGAGGAACAATTTTTGGATTGGTTCTTAGGGGAGTAAGTGTTATTGACAAATAATTCAAATTAATATCATGTCTTTGTTTTTAATAACCTTCTAATATATTGTTGTAGGTTCAAACATTACGTTCTTAAAATCCATGTACATCGATCGATGAATTGTATTCATTGGCACGTGGGCCTGATACACGAGTGATGCGTTATTCTGCATGTGTTATGAACGGATGTAGATATCATACAGTACAACGGGAAGAACGTCGGAGAACTCAGAACAGTGGTATTGTAGTACCGGGATCACATGAGGGAAATCCAATATTTTATTTGTTTAATGTGTGTATTGGTGGGACGTCGGAGATCACCGTGGAATTCGTAACGACAAGAACTTTAAGAGCATAAACACTTCCCGACTGTGGTACTTAGAAGATCCATTTGTTTTGGCTAATCAAGCAAGTCAAGTGTTTTATCTAGTTGATAATCTGCATGGACCTACATGGCGAGTCGTGCAGAAGTTGTCGTGTAGAAATGCATATGACATTCCCGGCCTGGATCCGGATGGTGAAGTTGATGTAAACATTGAATCGGGAGCAGCCATCACGAATGAAGCGTATCAAGAGGACGATGCCATTGACTTGTTTATAGACTTCCGACAGTTTAACCTTAATCCACTACGGAGGGATGACGTTACGCCAAACGTTATCCAAGCTTCTGAGGCAATTGATCGGCGGAAAAAAAGACGTATAGATAGTAATGATGTTTCAGAGGGGGATGAAGCAAAATTGAAGAAAATACGAAGAAAGTGGGGACGAAGATTCGTTCGAAAGTGATAGCGACTCTACTGAGGATGAGGCATCGGGCGATAACGTGCAAGAATCAATTCTGATTAATAATTTCTTTCATGTATATTTTCTTTCTAATGTTGATGTTTGCTGAACTATTTTTACTGTTATTGTCTCTTTTACCATATCTTTATCGTTTATTTTGTTATGTCACAGCTTGTACGGTGAAATGAAGCGTGGACGAGAATTTCCTTCAGTTACTTCTGGACAGTTGCATAGCGCAGTTACTCCGCTTAGTATGAGTCCGATCCCGAGTCCTACCCGAGCGCTCCTTCTCCGAGAGTGAATGAAGGCATGAGTCAAGGCACGCCAGCTTGTCCTAGTAGTTGTGCATGTAAGAAATTATTCTAAGTTATATTTCAATTTTTTTAAGTTAACCGACCGACTAACTTTGTTAATTTTATTTTATGTAGCGACATCAGCTTCTAAGCGTGGGCGAGGTAGGACACGTGGGGTCGGTTTGGAGAAGAGTCTTGGGTCCGGGTCCGGGAAACTATCGGTGCATATCCCGGAGGGAGAGTGTGGAGGAGTGTCTTCCACTGCTGCCACCCTATCGACGAAGATTGGAATGTTGGTCCGAGGGCTGATTCCGATCTCAGTTAACAAGTGGGTCGATGTTCCTGCAGAAGTGAAGGAGTACATTATGGATCGGGTGTTGGTATGATTAAACTCGTAAACATAGAATTTTTGGTTTAAGCATTTCGTTTATCATTGTAATATTGTATGTTTTGGTACTTATGCAGGACCACTTCGACCTTGACTACACCCGTCAGGAGGACGTGAGGACGGTGGTCGAGACTATGATGACGGCACGTCGAACGCACCGCAACCGGATGCATGCGTATTTTAAGAAGTTCCCGAGTAAAGAGGCGGCGTTGCTGAAGCCGCACCCTGATACCACAGAAGAACAGTGGAAGGAGTTATGCGATCTGTTCACCAGCGAAGCATTTATGGTACGTGATTACAAAAACTCGTTGCTTAAATATTACATTTTTTTAATATTTAATTACTTAAAATATAGAAACGAAGCGAGCAAAATAAGAAGAATAGATCAAAGTTGACTGTGAACCACGCTGCTGGTTCGCGCTCGTTCCAGCGCACTCGAGCTTGCATGGTAAGTTAACACTAAATTTTAGACTTTATTGATATTGTTTGTCAATAACTTTATGCTATTGTCATGTAGAAAAATCAAGAAAGCGGCAAATCAATCCTGCAGAGCTGTATAAAAGAATTATACAAACAAAGATGGATTTGGACCTCGGAAGGAGCGAGAGAAATTTATGTAAGTCGCTTTCATTTTAATCTACTTTATGTAATTTATGTATAGTTTATCTACTTTAATGTTTCTGGTAATTATTGTCATTTTTTCAGGAATGGATGGATGCCTTCCAGTGCCAGTGTGATTTAGAAGGGAAGACTTACACCGAAATTGAAGTATATTCCGAGATATTGGGCAAGAAGTCGGGATATGTTCGGGGATTAGGACGGGGTTAAGCCTCCGCCTTCATCAACTTTAACTACACAGTCTTCTGATCTACAGCACCAGCTAGCAAAGGCAAGGGATGAGATAGAAGGCGATGAGAGCTGCTAGAGAAAAAGACTTGCAAGAATTTGCAAAGAAGCAAGCTGAGATTGACCTGAGATTGGGACCACCGTGAGGAGCAGCGGGTGGAGCAGGAGCGCATCCGGTTGGAGCAGGAGGAGCGCATGAAAAGGGAGCAAGAGCGCATGCAAGTGGAGCACGAGGAGTGCATGCAACAGGAACAAGAGCGCATGCGAAAGGAGCAAGAGCGCTTACGGGCAGAAATATCGAAGGAACTGGAGAAGAAAATGTCCTCTGTAATGGAGAAGAAAATGAGCGACATGTCAAAGCGACTATTCAGCCAGTTTGGGGGTTCAAAAAGGTAGATGCATGTATATTGTAATAACTTTTGAATTATGTATTATTACGATGTTATTTTCCATTTAATTACGGATCACTATTGTTATTATTGATGTTTATTAATGTGAGTATTGTATTGTTATTATAATAGTATGTGTTATATAATATTTTCTATTATTATTGTTTTTAAAAAAAAACTGATTGTGTTATCATCGTTCGATCGTCATCTTGAACGATCGATCGGTTGTTCAACCGATTGATCGTTCAATATCAAATCGATCGCCAATATTAAAAAGACAAAATTACTGATCGATCAGTAACATTAACGATCGATCGTAAGTGCAAGCGATCTGTCGGTACTATAAGCGACCGATCAGTAGAGAAATAGACGATTGATCATACAATTATAACGATCGATCGTGAAACAATAGTGATCGATCGATTATATAAAACGTCCGATCGTCGTTACTGAAACGATCGATCGTCTATTTCTTACCGTGCGATCGGTTAAATGTGTCGATCAATCACCAATACATAATCGATCCATCGTTAATACGTACCGTTTGATCGACGATCGATCGGTATTGGTACCCGTTCGATCATTGCAAACAAATACCGATCAATCGCTGTTCTAACTGATCCATCACTTCGTTTTAACGACCGATCGGAAAATTACCGATCGATCATTATATTTAGTGACGAAAATTTTCCGTCACTAAAAACTTTTCGTGACGAAATTCGATTTTCGTCACGAAATACATTTCGTGACGCTCATTTGCTGACGGAGCTCGTGATTAAAAATTTCGTCACTAATACTTTTAGTGACGAAATTTTGACTTTTAGTGACAAAAGTTTTTGTCACTAAAAGTCAATTTTTTTGTAATGAAAGGATTCTCTTGGAATAGAGACGGTACCCCATATAATATGGTACCAGGGTGGTTTTGGTGGCAGATTGGTGAGGGAAATCATAGCTTCATATAATACGGTTTATGCTTACCAGAGTTGCTTTAGGAAGGATGAACATTGATGACAAATATGTTTGAATAGCAAATTGGATAGATGTAACCAATTGAAGTCGCCCGGCAAACGAGAGAAAGTGATTAGTCCAGCTCTTCACGCGTAGCAGAATTTTTTCAGCCAGAATACTGCAGTCAATGCTTCGCATTCTAGTAGATATGAGGGGGACACTAAGGTAGCGAATAGGAAAGTCACCTTCAGAGAAACCCAACAGCTGGCTATGATGATCGAGAAAGTCTCCATGGCTAATGTGCATAGATATGGTGACCTTGAGTCTCCCTGACGTAAGCCACGTTCCCTTGGCAAGAAGCCACATAGAGTACCATTAGTTTTAATAGAGAACCGCGTATTGATTACACACTCTCGGATCCAATTGATAAACCGAGATGGAAATCCAAAAACCTCCAGCACCAAAAAAAGGAAATCCCAATGTACGTGATCATGAGCCTTTATTAAGTCCACTTTAATCCCACACCTTAGTGGACCGTCATTTCGGTGATAATTCTGGAATACTTCTTGCGCCAGTAGAATCTTATCCCCAATCCTCCTTCCTTTGATAAACGTTGTTTGGGTTATTCCTACCAGGCTATGCATCGTACTCTCCATTCTCTTTGCCAGAATCTTGGTAGTACATTTGTATATTGTATTGCTGTAGGAGATAGGCCTGAAATCTCTAAGAAAATAAGTATTAGAGACCTTAGGAATTAATGAAAACAACAGTGCAATCAACCTATTTGAGGAGGCGCCCATCTTGGAAGAATGATTTGATAGCGGCAATAAAACTGTCCCCTAAAATGCTCCACGCTCTCTTGAAGAACATTGAGTTATACTGTATGCATTCTCCACTTCATCTCTATTCAGAGGCTCTTGATAGGCTGGTTTCTTCCATAACTGTGTATAACAATCAACAATGGCATCGCTAATTTCTTCTGGAGCAACCAGCCGTCTCCCATCCTCCAAAGCTACCGATATGATACGACTCCTATCATGGAAATTTTTCACCGCCTGGAGGAAAAATTTAGAATTTTGATCTCCAAGATTTAGCCACTGATTTCGCGACTTCTGGTGCAAGAAAGATTCTTCTGTGCGCAAGAGCTGGACATATTTCTTCGCTGCCTTGGCATCCCTCCTCATCCATGTTTCAGATTCAGCTTGGTTAACCGCTTGGTTCATGTCACTTACGACAAGATCAAGTTCCTACTTTGCTTCTTGCACTCTCCTTTTGATATCTGAAAAATACACTCCATTCAACTTTTTCAGCTCTGTTTTCAATGACCTCAAACTAGAGCATAGCTGGAACATAAATGTACCATCGACTCTCTCCTGCCTCACTTTCTCAACAACAACCAAAAAATCTGGGTGCACGCACAACATATTAAAGAATTTAAAGCTTGGAGGTTTCCTCATCTCCGCAATTCGAACAAGGATCGGAGAGGGGTCATATATTATATGTACCTACTTGGTAAAACTCAACTTCAAGGGCCGGGTAGAGTTCATCCAAGCACTTGAAAAGAAGTAACAATTTTTCAAGTCAACGGTGAAAGATCTATTATTTTTCAGAAAGCAAATTAAGCTCAAAATTTCTGTAAACTAGATAATTATTTTTTGGAAGAACATCATACTACTCTCTATATTTCTAGGAAAACATTTATAAGCCCCTCTTAAGTTCCAAAATATTGTATTCTGCCCCATATGTTTCAAAAACAAACAATCCTCGCATTTCATTTCATTTGGCCATTAAACCACATGTAAAATGACTGAAATGCCCCTCCAAGACAAAATTAATAAAAATATTAAAAAATAAAAAATAATATTCTTTAAATAAAAATTATTGAAACTCTATTTCATTAACCTATTTATTTTTAATTTATTTCTTGATTTTTTTTGTTTTAAAAAAATTATCTTGAACCAGCATTTCGGTCAATTCACATATTTTCTATATGATTTAACTGCTGAATCAAACAGAAGGCGAGACGTGATTGTTTTTGAAACATATGGGGGTGTAATAAAACATTTTGAAACTAAAGAGGGCTTGATTAATTTTTGTCCAAAGATATGGGGCGTACTATGATGTTTTCCCATTTTTTTTCTCTCGTGCTGTTTCAGGTTTGTGAGACCTCCCTCTCTCTAACCTCAGTCTCTCGCACAATTCCCTCTTGGTAGAATGTTTCACTTACTTTCTCAAATAACAATTAATGTCTTAATTTGTCTAATTTTGTACATGTTGAAGAGGTCAAATCCATAAAGTCAAAATCAAACTTCACAGATGCAGAAAGTCAAACTCGAAAAAAATGTCGACTATAGATCGGATTTAATTGAAGAATGTTTTGAATTTGAAGGGTGCATGTTATTGTTTTATATTATCTACAATTAGGCTTTGATGGGTATGATTTTATTTATTGTGGAGCCTAATTATTTAATCCCTAGCACGTATTAAATTTTTTACGTAAATAAGTAAATTATTAAACATGTCAAACATCACAAAATATTTTTAAAAGAATAACCAAACACTGGAAAATGAATTTTTTAATAGAAAATGTTTCAATGATTTTTTTTTTTTGATGTAAAATAATAGTTTTACAAGCAAACAAACACACCCTAAGTCTAACTAGTAGTAAATCATTATCCAAGAGTTAACTAGGAGAAGCAAGCTAATTGTATGGCAATTAGGGTTGGCATTGACAGATTTTGTCACTTGTCTCGAGGCTTAGAAATTCTCTAATTATGACTATTACTTGCTAGCCTTGTTAATCTCCTAAAGTGGCCGGCCTCCTATGGTTCTTGGGCTAGACTTTTGAAGCCCATATACAAGCCCAATTAAACTCAACCTAGTTTTCTAAAACCCATTAAGCTTTAAATAATTAAGCTTTTAGGCTAACCAATCCAAAACTTCCAGCGCTCTAAATGAACCCACAGCCAATACGGTCCAAGCCTTAACCCCTTTTACTTCTATTTTTTTTTTTTTGTTGACAATTTAGAAGCTTTTATAATACTACAAACTAAATTATTCCTTATCAAATTACTAAATGTGAGGACGTCAAATTAATAATAAAGGAAAATATTCATATTATACTAGAAAATAAAGAAAATCAAAATAAATTTAGCAAAAGCACATACTTTCACCTTTAGCAATTTAATTAAATAAAAGAGCATGAAGTCATGAGAAGTTGGCAATTACATAATTTTAAGATAAGAGTACACTAGTAGAACATATAATAAGACAAATTAGTTATTTAAGTTAGTCAAATAAATTTAGTAACGAAACCTAGATTAAATCACATAGACTTGGCCACAAATCATATAATTAATCAAACAATATCTAATTAGAGACAATTAAATAGGAGGGGCGTTACATCCATCCAGCCATCTAACACCACCGCCACATTATTTTTTGTCATATTGTACCCACCAACTATTAATTTCAGACACTTTGCACCATATGTTAAAATTTTCCGTCAATTTGTACGGAAATTTATTCTTTGGTCTCAAAAATTACAACTTTACCCTCATGTAGATGCTGAGTGCAACCCCAAAATATCGAAATATCTTGGGTAAACAGCAAGCCATATGGTAGATTCTTTTTAGACTCACATGCTGCTTCCATATGTTTGAGCATAATATAAGGGAGGTTGAACTTTTTCTCTTTCAGAAGTCGCTCAATCACGAAGACATCCATAAAAGTCACCTCCTCTCGGTGTCCACCCCGAGGAATCAGGTTATGGGTGCAATCAAATGAAGTAACCTCGAACAAATGGTAGTTGGTTGGCATGGATCTTCCTAGGTGCATCTTCTGCCACACCATTACCTAGGAGGTAAACTAGGGCTTCTCCATAATCAAAGCCCTTACACACGGGCCAAGTTTTAAACTCATAGGCCCGAATCCCGACATGTGGGATACCCAAAATATCACCTAGAATAACTTCATTCAAAATAATATCCCGTCCTCCAACCATACTCTTCACGGTAAATAAACCTCCAGCTTCCCACCCAACAGTCATATTAGCAAAGAAAAGCCTAACATATTTGGGAAACACTTCGGTACCCATATCCAACAAATTCTCCAACCTTGCTTCACAAAAGGACGCTCAATCTCAAAATCCGAAAGTGATTCTACATTCACTTTCCTTCCCAACATGACTTTTCTCTTTGAAAAGTCATTGTAAAACTTCTCAGCACATTCAGGATTACGGAAAAAATAATCAGGCTCACCCGAATGATCCGCTGAAGAACGAGAGGATCCAGCTCGCTCATTTCCAACCATGGCAGCATGCTTTGTCCTTGGCATGATGATTGAGAGTGAAAAATGAGAGGAAAAGGGCTGAAATGTGGAAATCTAGGGTTAGGGTTTCAAAGGGGGCCGAAATCCCTAATAAGTGAATGCTTGATGGATTTTGATGTAAATCCACACAAAAAGAGAGGGTTTTGGCCGAATTTGATGGTCTAAATGATTGGGATGGATTATAGGATAGATTATGGTGTTTTGGGAGGGATTTGAGAGGGTTTGGGTCGAGAGAGGAGAAGCGGTTCACGTGAGGAGAGGGTGCGGTCGACCAAAATGTGAACTGTAAGTATATATAGGCTCGACGAGGCGGTCGACCGCTTGGTATAGCGGTTGATGACCATCGACCGCTTGGTAGAACAAGTTCTACTAACCGGTCCCGCTCGGTTCCATCGACTTTGTATTCGGTCGACCGCTACAGAGAACAGCCTTTGAAAAATAAGTTTTAGTGCCCAAAATGAAATGGAATGATGCATTTGATGAATGTCAAACATGTAACAATATATAAGGACATTCTAAACATGTTTAAAACATCAAAACAATGAAAATCCATGGAAATCAATAAAAGACATATCAAAGAGCATTTGCATCTAAAAACCCAATATCTCGTCTAAGATCACGAAATCTGTCATTACTCAAGGGTTTTGTGAAAATATCAGCTAGTTGATGCTCAGTACCAATGAAATCAAGTGAGATGTCACCTTTTTGAATATGATCTCTTAGAAAATGATGTCTCACTTCAATGTGTTTAGTCCTTGAGTGTTGGATGGGATTCTTGGACAAGTTGATAGCACTAGTGTTATCACATTTGATGGGTATACTATCAAACTCCAGTCCAAAATCTTTGAGAGTTTGTTTCATCCACAACACTTGAGCACAACAACTACCGGCCGCTATGTATTCCGCTTCGGTTGTTGATAAAGCAACCGAGTTTTGTTTCTTGCTACTCCAAGAAACTAAAGATGATCCTAGGAAATGACAAGTACCACTAGTACTTTTTCTCTCGACTTTGCACCCGGCAAAGTCGGCATCGGAATAGCTTACTAGGTTCATGTGAGTGTCTCTAGGATACCAAAGTCCTAGGTCAATAGTACCCAAAAGATATCGAAAAATTCTTTTTACGGCACAAAAATGAGATTCTTTAGGACATGCTTGGAATCTAGCACATAAACACACACTAAACATAATATCCGGCCTACTAGCCGTCAAATAGAGGAGAGCTCCAATCATACCTCTATATTTGGTGATGTCCACCTTTTTACCTTTTTCATCCGCATCAAGCTTTAGCGATGTGCTCATTGGTGTTTCCGCCACTTTCAAGTTCTCCATTCCAAAGCGTTTGAGTAGATCCTTTATATACTTGGCTTGGTTTATGAAGATTCCTTCTTTGGATTGCTTGATTTGTAGTCCAAGGAAGAAGTTGAGCTCACCCATCATACTCATCTCAAACTCTTCATGCATAAATTTGGAAAATTCTTGACAAAGAGAATCATTAGTAGCACCGAATATGATGTCATCCACATAAATTTGCACAATTATGATATCATTGTTTTTGGACTTGGTGAAAAGTGTTGTGTCAACTTTACCCATGGAAAAACCTTTTTCAACAAGGAAAGTTTTAAGTCTATCATACCAAGCTCTAGGAGCTTGTTTTAGTCCATACAAAGCCTTTTTTAATTTGAAAACAAAATTTGGATAAGCTTCATTTTGAAAACCTTGTGGTTGTTCTACATAGACTTCTTCCATGATAAATCCATTCAAGAAAGCACTTTTCACATCCATTTGATAAAGCATAAAATTTTTATAGCAAGCAAAGGCCAAAAGCATTCTAATGATTCCAAACGTGCTACGGGTGCATATGTTTCATCATAATCAATTCCTTCTTCTTGATTATAGCCCTTAGCAACCAACCTAGCTTTGTTTCTAACAATAGTACCGTGCTCATCAACCTTGTTCCTAAAGACCCATTTTGTGCCAATAATGGTTTGATCCTTGGGTCTAGGGACAAGTTCCCAAACTTGATTTCTCTCAAATTGGTTTAACTCTTCTTGCATTGCCAAAATCCAACTTTCGTCGTTTTCGGCTTCAAGAAAAGTCTTTTGGTTCAATTTGAGACACAAATGCAAGATGATTACAAATATTTCTAAGTGAAGCTCTAGTTTTAGTTCCATGAGAGGGATCACCAATAATTAACTCTTGAGGGTGACTAGTAGCATACCTCCATTCTTTAGGGAGTTCTTGTGAAGTACCTTCTCCTTGCAATGGTTGAATAATTTCTTCACTTGGCGATTGAGCTTCCTTGGTTTGAGTGGGGTTATCCTTGATCTCAAGTTCTTCCATCTCCCCCTCAATATCTTCAATATCTACACTTGCATTTTTCTCAAACGGACCATTAGTTTCATCAAAAGTGATATGCATCATTGATTCTTCAACACAAAGAGTCTTTTTTGTCTATAAACTATAAGCTTAGACTCGAAAAAGTAACCCAACTCACCAAGGGTCCAACCAAAAAGGTTTTTTGGGCTTTCAACCAAACTTTTGGAGTTAATGGATGTTGGGTTTTTTCTATCTCCAAAGCTCATTGAGTTTTCTTCAAAGTGGGTCTCAAATTCTCTATTCAAAACATGCAAGATGTGTTGACGGCCTTCAAAAACCATTTTGCACCTTTCATTTAGTAACCTAGTCATCTACTTGAATTTATATTCTTTCCTCAACAAGGGAGTTATGTTCTAGAGCTGGGAACATCTTGCAATTGATTTCTTGCGGGTGAAGTGGCCACAATTGGTGTGATCCATGCATTTTGAGCTTTTGCACCATGAAGACATCATAAAAGACATTCTCAAGAAGTGGCAAAATACAGACTAAAGTTTCCATTGAAACCTAGAGTAGTGAATTAGAGTATCCACCAACATCGGTTTTAGAATCAAATTTGTCCATTTACAACCAAAAACTTTGACTATCTTTCCAAAGCTCATAAGGAGTTTTCTTTGATTCTATTCAAAACATAGCAAGAGTGTTGACAAAAATATTTTGGTAACTTATTTTCATTCAAAATGTTCTTGCCATCTCTTGAATAGTTCTATTCTTTCTCTCAAGTTGAGGAGTTCTAGGTGTTGAAAAATTATGCTCATAACCATTCATGCTACAAAAAGATTCAAACTTCTCATTTATGAATTCACCACCATGGTCACTTCTAATGGCCACAATGGTGTATCCTTTTGCATTTTGCACCCTTTTTGAGAATTTAATGAACTCATGAATGGCTTCATCTTTTAAGCTAAAAACAAAATCCAAGTAACCTAGAGTAGTCATCCACAATTACAAAGGCATAGGACTTTCCACCAAGACTTTGAATTCTTGATGGACCAAATAAATCCAAATGAAGTAATTGTAGAGGTCTACTAGTTGAAATGAAGTTTTTGGATTTAAAAGAGGTTTTCACTTGTTTTCCCATTTGACAAGCTTCACAAACTTGGTCTTTTTCAAAATTCAATTTAGGTAGCCCATTCACAAGATCATGCTTAGAGATTTTCAAAATTTGATGCATGCTTGCATGACCCAATCTTCTATGCCATAGCCAACTATCATTTACATTGACCACAAGACAATTATCCACACAAGCATTTTGATCAATGTCAATCTTGTACACATTTGAGTTCCTATGGCCAATAAACAATAATTTTCCATCTATGACATTTTCAATAAGGCATCGAGAAGATTCAAATATAACTCTATAACCTTTATCACAAAGTTGACTAATACTAAGCAAGTTATGCTTCAATTTATCAACCAATAGGACATTTTCAATTAAAGGAAGAGAGTTACCACCAATATTACCTATACCAATGATTTTCCCTTTGGAGTTGTCGCCAAATGTTACATTTCCACCTTTGATGGTTGATAGGCTTGAGAATCTTGATGGGTCACCGGTCATGTGTCTTGAACAACCACTATCCAAGAACCAACTATTGCATTTCTTTTTCCTTGAATCCTACAAAACAAAATCAAGATGAAACTTTTGGTACCCAAACCTTTTTGGGTCCATTTGGGTTAGCAATAGTTCCCTTTGGAACCCATATCTTTCTAAGAGCTTTGCATCCAAGTTTCTTGAGAGGACAATCAAATATTAGATGTCCATTCTTGTTGCAAAAGTTACAAGTATGAAGAGATTCATTTGAGGATTTAGCTTTGACAAAGAAGTTTTTGAAATACTTTTCATTTTTATGAGGCTTGTAGCCTAATCCACTTTTGTCAAAAACACATCTTTGATGGTTGAGAATGTTCTCCAAAGCTTTGCTTCCTTGAGTGAATTTTTCAAGAATAGTGTTTTGACGAGTAACCTTATCTTTGAAAGCTTTGTTCTCAATTTCTAAAGTTGAAACTTTTAGTTTCAATTCCTCATTCTCTAGCTTCAAATTTCCTTGTTCATTATTTAAGGAATCAAGGTTACTTGTAGCTAGTGAATGCTTCTTTTTCAAAACATTGTATTTGAGTTTAAGCTTTTCAAACGTAATGTATAACTCATCAAAAGCATTTTCTAATTCATCATATGAAGGTTTTGAATCTTCAAGATCCGAGAAATATACCTCATCATCTTCTAGAGCCATGAAGCACATGTTTGCGATTTCTCCCTCATCTTCTTCATCGGAGGAGCTTGAATCACTATCTTCCCAAGTAGCTTTCATAGCTTTCTTTTTGTATTTGAGAAGTGGACAATCCGCCTTAATGTGACCGGGTTTCTTGCACTTGTAGCAAGTGATGTGGTCCTTCTTGTTATCCATCTTTGGGTATTCCTTCTTTGGCTCTTCTCTCTTGAAATCTTTGAAGTTCTTCCTTCCTTGCTTTCTCTTGAGGAAGTTTCTAAAATTCCTTGTCATGAGAGCAATATCCTCATCTCCACTATCATCATTATCTTCTTCAATCTCAACTACGGAGGATTTCAAGGCTATGCTTCTCTTTTTGAACTTTCCTCCTCATGTCCCTTCATGGTGATTTCGTGAGTCATAAGGGATCCAACAAGCTCTTCCAAAGGCAATTTGGTAAGGTCCTTTGCTTCTTGAATAGCGGTGACTTTGGCTTCCCAAGTCTTTGGTAGTGATCTAAGAACTTTTCTCACCAAATCGGAGTTAGTGTACATTTTTCCAAGAGCATTTAAATCATTTACAATATTAGTAAATCTAGTAAGCATGTCACCAATGTTTTCTTCCGGTTTCATTTTAAACAATTCATAGCTATGAACTAGCATGCTTATCTTAGATTCTTTCACTTGGTTTGTACCTTCATGAGTGATTTCTAAAGAATGCCAAATTTCTTTTGCACTAACACAAGTAGATATTCTATTGAATTCACTTCTCTCTAAAGCACAATAAAGAATGTTCATAGCTCTAGCATTCATAGAAATTTTCTTCTTGTCTTCATCGGTATACTCAACCACGGGCTTAGAGACAATTGTCTCACCTACGGCTTTCATAGGGTAGTGAGGTCCATTTAAAATACAAAGCCATAGATCAAAGTCAATGGATTGAAAATAGATAGGAGGTCTAGATGTTGAGAGTCCCTCAACATGAGAGTTGTTGCTTGAAGTTGCCATTCTAACTCAAGATTGTTAAATCTTGCTAAAGAGAGCACCAAGCTTTGATACCAATTGTAAATCCTAGGATTAAGGCAACCCAAGAGGGGGGGTGAATTGGGTTTCAAAACTTTTTCGAAACTCACCCTTTAGAAAGTGTTTGCTAGCTATAAGTCTCACAAAGAAAAGTGATTGCAATAAAAGATTGAACACAAGAATATATATTGCAACTTAAATAGAGAAATAAAACTTAGAATAAGAAACTAATAGCACAATGTAATGAGATAAGGGAAGAGAAGCAAACACAAGATTTTTAGGTGGTTCGGCAAACCCGCCTACATCCACCCCTCAAGCTCCTTTACCGAGCCTTGAGGTTTTTCCACTATGCTCCCTTCAACCAAGGGAGACCCTTCCTTACACTTGAGCTTGAGAAACACCTCTTCAAGCCCAAATCGGTGAGTCGGATCGGGTGATTTTTGAACACCCCTAGATATTGGGTTGGCTTTGCTAAAATGCCACGCAGTTCACCAAGAAAGAGCTCATGCAGTCGTCGATGGTATGCTCGGCATATGAATAACACCCCTCTTGAATTTCGCCGCCAATAAGCTTTCTGCATTGCCTGGCTTGATTTCAATTGCCGTACGAAAGTGCTTCTAGAAGCAGGGAATACCGGTGCATCTGTTGTCTGAATTGGTAGGTAATGCGAAGACTCCAGGAATCCATAAAGTAGTATCCTATGAGAATTATGGCAAGAAATTTCCAGCACATTATAAGAGCCTCGAAAAATAGGGAATATTGTCCCTTGGCAATTTTTTAAGGGGTGTTATAAAACTTGACTGAATCAAGTCCAATAAATGCAAAGGCAATTTCTTACCGTAATTCTCATAGGGTTACCACTTTACGGCTTCCTGGAGTCTTCGCATTACTTGCCAATCAGGACAACAGATGCACCGGTATTCCCTACTTCTCGAAGCTCTTTCGTGCAGGAATTGTGGTCAAGCTAGGCAATGCAGAAAGCTTCTTGGTGGTGAAATTCAAGAGGGAAGTTATTCATATGCCGAGCATAACCACCGACGACTGCATGAGCTCTTTCTTGGTGAACTGCGTGGCATTTTAGCAAAGCCAACCCAATATCTCCAAGTACTTCATGAGGTACGCTGTTTTCTTGGACTGCCTTTCAAACACCAAAGAGGATACCGATCTCCTTTACGAACACAAAGTGATTAAAGATGGGTTCGAGACCAACGACAAGATTTGTACTTACATCAACGCTTTGGGGAAGGACTTGCTGTTTGGCTTTGATAACTTATACTTATCGCAACGAGATGATTTGGATAACTTGTCCAAAATGTTCAATGAATTAGACGCATACTACAGGAGTGGGATCCATTAGAAGTGAGCAGACTTTCAAGCGCAAGTATTGCAACAAGCCATAGTTACTAATTTCGGCATTTGTTGCCTTTGTGTACTTACTGCTTACATTCGGGCAGACCTTCGTCACGATCAATGTTTGTATTCATCCCAATACCTAAACAATAAATCCTCAGTTCGCCACTTCTAGACATTAGTCAAATATATTAGTTAATGGCTTTTGGCATGTTTACAAATTTAAAGGATTAAATAAATTGGTCATATTTCCATTATTTGAGAGTTATGTGGTATTTATTATGAGAATCACGTAAGATTTAGTTGGGTATCACGTTTTGGAATTTAAAAAGTCTGTGGACTGTAACTATTATGTTTTTCTTTAAGTGAGTGAAATGAAGCTTATTATTGAAGTATTTTAATTTCTCAATACTTAACTTTATATAGAAAAAGTATAGATCAGTGTAGTTGTTTTTGATAATTCAACAAAAACAAGATTCATTCTGCAATACTAAGCTCTGCGCTTGATGTACAAACATGATGTAACACAGGGCCGTAAATAAAATGCTAATTTGTGTGTGCTTGCGGGATTTATAAGTAATCCTCAAGTTGAGTGACATTCTTGTCATTCCTATATATAACTGGATATTTGCATATTATCAAACGTCCAACGCTCCTACAAGATGGGGCCCCTGTTGCACGGTTATTTCCAAAGCACGTTTATTTCCATTTCTTTTGACACTGCAAGAGATTTGCCCTTTAACTACGAATTTATCAGCAACAAAATTAATTTCGTAGTTAAAACTATGCTTTTGCAACATAAATATTGTTTTCATCGCTATATAGTTAATTAGCGACACTTTATCAGCGACTACTCAATTTTGTCACTAAAAGACAGTTTTAGCGACGACTTTATCAGCAACTACTCAATTTTGTCGCTAAAAATACTTCTTTTGCAACAAATATACTATTCGTCGCTAAAAAGTAAAACAAATAGTTTTTACAACGAAATTGCACATTCGTCGCCAAAAGTGTTATCGTGACAAACCAACTGTGTCGCAAAAAATAGGTCTTTTGCAACGAAAATATTGTTTTGTCACTAAAGACTTTAAAAACATGTTTCTTGTTATGAATGTAGACTTTTATCACTAAAATACTTTTTTAAGGGACAACAATATTTGTTGTAAGGTTTGTTTGGTTGATTAAGATTTTGACTGATTTATATTTTATTAAATTAAATAATAAAATTATTTATATTTTATAGTTATTATGATATTAAAAAAAATTAAAAAATGTAATTCAAAAAATACGTAGAAAATGGTTTCATTAATATAAAAATTATAAAAATAGATAAATATCAAACTAATAAAAAAATATTCTCAAAAATAAAAAAAAAGATAACATCGTGCAAAATTTTATAAAAAAAATAAATTTTACAAAAAAATTAAAAAAATATAAATTAAAAAAAATTGGTTAAAATTTCAAAAATAAAAGCTTAAAAATAATTAGCAAGTATAATCATTATCAAAATTATTACAAGAAAAATAAAAATATTTTGAAATCTACTAAAATAAGGATCAAAATTAATTTACAACAACAAATAACAACAAAATTATTGATATTATTTGAAATTTTAATCAATTTTTTTAATTTATTGTTTTATTATTTTTGTAAAATTTAATTTGTTTTATAAATTTTGAACGATTTTTATCTTGGTCTTTTAATTTTTATGAATAGTTTTTATTTGTTTCATATTTTATCTATTTTATAATTTTTTATATTTATGAAACTATTTTCTACTTATTTTTTGAATTATATGTTTTTCTGATTTTTTATAAAATTATTTTTTGAATATCATTATAACTATAAATTAAAAGATACGTTAGAAAGGTATTTTCATTAGTTTGTGGACTAATAATTAATTGATGTTTCTTACTCATACACTATTACCTATGTACCCCTAACTAGATTGTTATTTTTTAAAACAGACAAGGACATGATTGTCTTTCAATCACTGTTGCCCTAACAAAAGCTTCAACCATTCATTTAAACTCAAACCCTAACTTATCTTCTTCTCACTGTCGCCTCCCCCTCTCTTCTCTCATTTTCAGTCTCTGTTGCCCTCTCTCTCACTTTCTTTCTCTCTCTCCCTACAACGAAGACACATTGTTCGTTTCTCTCGGCTTCTCTCTCTTTCAATCGCGTTTTGGATAGAGACGTATGTTGTCGAAGGAGACTTGAGCAGCACCACCACCACTCACAAGGGGACCACATTCTAACGGTGTAGAAGCTCATATCTATAGCTCCTAGTGGCCTGTCAACGTTCATTTGCCCCACCACCGTGACCTCGACCCTCCGATCTACCACCTGATCTCTCCATTTCAGTGACTCATCCAAACCATTTGGGAGAAGCCCAGACCTACCCTCCAAGTACTTTGTTCTCGTTTGTGGGTTTTTGGCGCTCATTGGAAGGAATGAAGCGAGCTACCGTTGTCAGCTATGGTGTGGGTTGTAATTTGGTGGTTGGAAGATAAATTTTGGCTTGCTGTCGTGGTTGTGATTTGGTGGTTGGAGGATAAATTTTGGCTTGTTAGTTGTATTTTTATTGCTAGTTCATCCCATTGATGTATGCAACCTTTTTGTTTATATCAATAAAAATGTGGATTCACCATATTGGTTGTTCATCGTGTTCCTTGAGCATTTTTTTTTAGATCCATCTTTCTGTGAGAATTTTTGGAATTAGAATAGGGTCACTTGATATAAAAAAAAAAAAATCGACCGAAGTAACAATTGTGGGTGCTAAAAATGGATATAAATGTATTGCGACAAAAATGGCACCGTAGCTAATTTTGGAATGAATAGCGACGAAAATGGCATCAGGGAGAGAGGGTAAGGACGACGTGTGAGATTGTTATCTAGCGACTTCAAATGAAGTCGCTAATTTTGGAATGAACAGCGACAAGAGAAAAAAAAATGTTGCTGGATATGTGTAATGACGCAGTATTTGCGACGGAGCTTCGACGTTTGTTTTTTAGTCATTAGTTTGTTGTCGCGACGATTTTTCTCCTTTTACCGACAATTGACGCTGGCCGCTTTAGAGCAAAATTCTTGCCATGCATGGCAACAATTATTAGCAACTGTACCTAGAGAAAAGCTAGGGTATGTTCGGTTGGCAAATTTTTTTAGGATTTGCATCCTACTTTTATATTTACAATCCAAAGATCACAAAACACATGTATTCCAATACAACACTTTATTACCTTTTTTACAAACATCAATCCTTTTTAACAACTTCTGCACGCATTCCAATACAACTTTAACATCACCTAAATATTCACAATTTTATTAGAATCCTACGAATTCCTTTCAACCGAACATGCCCTAAATCGTGGCAGAGATCTACTACTACTGCTCATCCATTAGAGCCAAGGAAAATTAATTACATGAATGCTAAGCTTGACAAAAGACATCTTAACTACTTAGATAAACACAAGGAGGGTGCCCCGAATTAGTAGCATCGATCTAGGATTACCCGATAACACCCAGTATTTTGCTAGCTGCAGAGATTGCCTCGAATGACCCATCAGATGAGGTGTTCATCACGTCAAGAATCAAGATAATCGCTACAACAAATGCATAATCCATATTGGGATGCACTTTCACCATAAACTTGACGCTTTTACTCGACTTCTTATGCATCTGAGTTTCTCCAAAAGTTACACATGGAATCATTACGACACAGAATCAGATTCAGTCAAAAGCTTTGGTCCAAAACTATTATAACATATAACCTAAAATTATGCCACCCAACTCTTCTTCATCAAGTGAGGTGAGGTGGCATGAGACAGACTCAGTAGATTTAATTTTTTGAATCTAAGTATAATTACCAAAATGAAAATGACCAAAATACACTTCTAAGATAAAATTACTAAAAATATTTTAAAAATTCATTAAATTTTTTTTTAAAAAAAAAAACGATGTATAAAAAAAGTAGTGTTTTTTAAATAAAAAAAAATTGAAACTCTTTTTCAGTAATCTATTTATTTTTAATTTTTCTTCTTGAAATTTTTTATTTTTTTAAATTTTTTCTTAGAGGAGCATTTCAGTTATTTTACATGATTTTTTAACGATCAAATCAGACGGAAGGCAAAAATTGATATGCTCAAAACATAAGGGGCGAAATCGCTGTTTTGAAACTTAGAAGGATGAGATCAATTGATTTTACCCTATAATTAGGGGGCGTACTTTGACACTACCCATAGATTTAAGAGAGCAAGTCTAATAATTAGTCCTTTATAATTTCTTTGTGCTCAAAAGCATTAGACTGAATCTTTTTCCTCACAATAATAGCTTGCCTCCATTTTTTCTTTACCAATTTATATATATATATACAGAGAGAGAGACTTTGGTATATGTTACAAACAAAGCACCAAAAAAATATAGGTCTCTTTTAGTCTAGTGATTGTTAGTTTAATTAAAGGGTTATGTGAGTATCTTACCTCGGCAACTATTGTGGAAGAGTTTCCAGCATAAATGGCACAGGAGTCGTGCGACCAACTTTCTTTGACCTCGAAGTCACAAACATCCTCTGCTGTGTTGCTTGCTAAGAAGACATGTAATTTGGTCTTAACTTGGAGCATCGAAGATTTTCTAGCGCTAAAGAGCAGATCCTTGGAGTCGATGCTCTTGCCCCTAAAAACTTGCCATAGAGAATGCGCAGTCATGATCTACGCGAATCAACAACGTTCACGTAAGTACTGGTACTTCTCAGAATTAGTCCTCTCTTAGTTTTGTATTGTAAGCTTTTGACGTCTTGATATATATATAAAAAAATTTAAAAAAAAAACCAAATAAGGAAGGGAATATATATACAAATACAGCATGGTAAACTATGCTAGCTAGCAAATTACCTTTTTTCTTAAAGTGACAACGGGATCTCCAGCAGCATCATGCAAGCGAACCCCGTCATGAAGTTTGAACAAGTCTCCTTGAACTCTGAAAACAATATTGTTGCGATTTACGTCTGCGACAATATATTCGTCATCGGTTCTGAAAATTTCAAGATCAACAGGATGAGGAGCACAAAAACAGGGGTTGATTACGGAAGCAGGATAAGCTACTGGCGTAGAACTAGTTGCATGGTGCTGCGCCATAGGTTTAGTGAAATCGAGTAGAGTAGTCAGGTGATGAGGCTTTGTCCATCTATGCAATGAGAGAGTCCAGGATATATATAGACTCGGACAGTTAACCTGAAGTCAATTGGACTGTCCCTAGCGGACTTATTGAAAAGTATGTTAAAAGTTGTTGGAAGTTGTACAGAGTTATTGGGATTGGTGAAAAGATATATAACTACGCGACCAAATAAATTAATTGGCAGTAAAGTATATATGTTAAGGAAAGCCGACAAACATCAAGCCAAGATTTCATTTTGCATGTACGGAGTCAAGGCAATGGCTAGAACGAAACGAATTAGACCAGATCAAATCATATATATTCTCTCTTATTTCCCTAATTTCTACAAATTTGTCTCCACCGATCTGTATACAGTATCAGAATCAAACGATTCCTCTTTTCTCCCATTCTTTGCATGTAACGGCTTGCTTCAATACGAATTGAATGATTTATACAACTAGGGAGAAAAATATCTGCAGAGAAATATAATTATCCCTAACTTGGATCCATTTGCAGGTCGCATCATGAATTGGTCCAACATTGTTTTGGGAGTTTGAAGTTGACGAGACTTTCAAGTTGAAGGTGAAGGGAATAACAACACCCAAGAATGGGTCCCTCGCGGTTGAGAGATGAAGTCGATACAAATATGTATTGTGTTACTTCATTGTCATCATCAAAAAGAGAGATATTGTTAGTTTTTAATCACAATCGATGTTTTGATGATAAAAATAAACGTAATTGAAATAATAAACAAAGAAGATCCAAAATGACCACAGAACGAACAAGCAACATTCAATTCTATCGAAGTGCCTCTAAAATTGAAGACTCAAGTTCCTTGGGTAATGTTTGTAACTCTAGACTTCATCTTTAACAAGGATTTGAATCACACACTTGCATATTTCTTCAAAAAGTGCATAAACCATTTAATCACTTGTTTGGAAGATCAAAATATATTTTTAGTGGCTTCAAATTATCCCCACACAAACTCTCAAATCTTATTTATACATATGGGAAGTTAGTCTTCAAAATTGGGTTTTCAAGAAGGTCAAAATCGTATTTTAAAATGAACTGGATGGTGATCAAGTTAAAATATAGAGGTCGACCGGATGGTGAAGCAGTCGACCAGGTACTATTTTCAAAAAGAGTCGTTATGACTTTTTGATCGTTGGGGTAATGGTTAAAACCTGTAGCAGTTTCTGAATGATGTAAGCGGTCGTTCGGTACAATAGGTTTTTTTGGCAAATCAACCCCTGACTGCTTTGTTAGCCCAAGATTGTTTTGCAAACAATCCATAATTGTTTTTTATGACAACAAAGTTCTAAGTTTTGAAGACTTTTAGATTTTTTACCTTGTCAATCCACAATTTCTATAAAGTATTTCAAAAGATTGAGGATATCCCTCTATAAAATGTTCTAAATATATATTAACATCATTGCATAAGCTAAAATGCTCACGGTGTTTATTGTAGGTGTTTAAAGATGAATTGGAGTGGAAACAACACTTTCAAGTTGCTGAAAAACCTCTTCAGCACTTATAGTGTCGACACATTGCACTGTCTCTCGAGAGAACGACTCCAGATCAAATCTTGTCAACACATTGCACTGAGACACCTCGGAGATAGTAATGGGACCTCGAGATATTGTATGGACATCTCGGAATGTTTGTGGAATGGTCGAGTGTATGGACATCTCAGGATGTTGTGGGAACGTCGGAAGAATATATGGACACCTCAAGATGTTTGGAATGAGCACCTCTGAAATAGTAAGGAAAATGCTCGGGAACACCACAGAGCACTTCAGTGACACCTCGGAACTCGAAAAATGAAAGTAGGAAAGCAGACATCTCGGGAGCACCTCGAGATGGTCAGAATTAGAGATGGTCACCTCGGAAATCATAAGAGAAAAGCTCAGATGACATCGGGAACACCTCGGGAATACCTTGGGAACACCATGGAGCTCAAAAATGGTAAAAAAGCACACCTCGAAGCACCTCGAAATAGTCGGTAATACTAATGGACCTTAGAAAGTGATAAACCAGGATAGACACCTCGGCTTATAAAGGGGGACCTCAGCATAATGGAGATGTACACATTGCAGTCTACCTCGGGATAATGATGAGACGTCGGACATTGCACTCCCGAGAGCTCTTCCAGATCAACTCATGCTGATTATGCACCGACACATACCACGATTTTTTGCTGAAATCCTATATTGTTGACAGCTCCCCTCCAACGACTCTTTTAAAATCCCAGATGACCGTTGAAGTCAAAAGTGGTATAAATAGAAGAAGAAGAAAAGAAGAAAACAACTCTCTTACGATTCAAATTGAAATCACTCTATGACCTAACTTCTAGAGAGAGAAAGTGCCTTGAAGAAGAGAGAAGACTACTCATACTGAGAAAGCTTGTTATTCCCTTGCTAAACTTCAACTTTCTACATACTCTTGTCCTCTTGTGCACCTTTGTACTCTCCACTTGCTTCATACGGCTTTAAGAGCCAAATCGTTGACATTCCATTTTGTACCCATTCTTTGTAAACACGTGAGTGTTGGGTAAACAATTGTCCTACTTGTAAGAGTAGAAGAAATCCCTAGGGTTTTGGGATTTGTGAAAGAGTTAAAGCGTGAGCTCGGAAAAACGCTTTGTAAAGGTTCCTTGGCACCCCGAAAGCTAAGGTGTATTTACTATTTGAAGAATAGTGAAGAAAGCCCAAGGAAGTAAATAGCCTTGGGGGTGGACGTAGGCAAGAGTTGGCGAACCACCTAAAAATACAGTGTCATCTCTCTAACTCTATCTCTTATTTTTTTTCAAGCTCATATCATTGTCCTTTGTGTTCTATGCTTTACTGTTATACTGCTCAAATTATTTTAAAAAATTTTAAAATTTATTAAAAACCCAATTCACCCCCCCCCCCCTCTTGGGTTGTTATTTAGACTTTCATACTTGAAACGGCTAGTTTTTTTATGATGCCTATTTAAGACCATCCCTAAGTCTCATAAATGTTGCTGAATGAGCATTTATTATTTGCCAAGGCTAAGAGTGATGAAAAACCTATGGCTATGTTTGGTTTGGTTTTGAAAACGTTTTTTGTGTAATAAATAAGAAATAATTTTGAGATATGCTTTTTAGGTGTTTTGTGTAAATGGTGGGGTCCAAAAATGATGTTTGGAAAGAGAAAGTTTTTGAAATTTATTCTCTTGGAAATGTGAGAGTAAAAATGTAAGTTTGGATGAAGATTTTTGTAAGAAGAATTTTTATAAGTCTTTTGTAAAAAAAAAGAATTTAGTTTTTGTGTTGCTTTTCACAGAAATTGAGGCCAATGATTAGATAGAAAATTTTATTGATTGAAATGTTTTGTGTGTGAAAAAATCATGTTTGATAATAAAAATATTTTTAAAATAAAAAAAAAATGTTTTTTAAAATCAATAACCAAACATGGCCTATGAATCCTACTTCTCACATCATTCACATATAATCAACACTTTTACATCCTTGTTATCGTGTGAAGCTTAAGGGATAAAAAATTTTCATTGTAATATACACTCCATCAAGAAAGTCTTGTTGAGTAATCTCATTCACCCTCAATTTCCTTCTACACTTTTAAGAGAGTAATTCTCTTGTTTCCTTTCGGTGAGGGTTGCTCATCGAAAGAAGGAGTTTGGAGAGGATTGTTCTCAAACTCCTTGAAGATTGAAGAGGTGTTTCTCAAGCTCAAGTGTAAGGAAACCTTTCCCTTGGTTAAATGGAGTTTAGTGGAGAAACCTCAAGACTCAGTAAAGGAGCTTGAACGGTGCACGTAGGCAAATTTGCCGAACCACCTAAAAATCTTGTGTTTATTTTTCTTCTCATATCTCTTTACTTTGTGCTAATAGTTTCTTATTAAATATAAATTGCATATTTGAATTGCTTTATTCATCTTGTGATTTATCTTTTATTGCAATTGTTACTCTTTGTAGAACTTGTAGCTAGCAAACACATCTTTAAGAGTTAGTTTCGAAAAAATTTTGAAATCCAATATCCCATCTTGGATTGCCTTAATCCTAAGAATTAAAAAAATTACCAAGAATAAGCTGACAAAACAGAGGACCCAAATGAGTAATTAGCAGTTTCGTGACAGTAGGATTGCCTTCGAATCAGTAGAAAATTTGTAATGGAAATGAACTCATCACAATTAGGGAATGAAACTAGAAAAATTATCTTAGGAGCAGAAATTTTTTGAAGCTGGAAGGTTATATTTGGGGGAGTACTTAAATGAAAAATGGTTAAAAGTCTAGTAAATTATTTTTTCTTTCATTCTTAATATTTAGTGAAACGAAGATGTTTTTTAAAAAAAAATTAGTAGGAAATTTAGAAGTAATATAAATAAAGAAAACTACAAAAACATACATTACATTATTCACATCTTTGGCTGCTTCGTGCTGTCCGCGATCACAATAAGATATGGCGGCTAAAATATGTAAGAATAGACACTAAAATATTTTTATTAAACAAATGTCTGTCATTCTCAAATGATATAAAAATCATTCCAATATCTTAAAAGCCATAAACGGTAATTGAGCATTCCGTTCGAGGTTCTGACGTAACACTTCATTCTCATTGGTGTCCGTATCATTAGGTGACGCTATAAGTGCTGTTGGTGGATATGCCCGGTACAATAAATGAGTTGTCACACAAATTAGGTGACGCTATAAAGTGTTGTTGGTGGATCTGTCCGCTACAATAAATGAATTGTCACACAAGTTAGGTGACGCTATAAACTGTTGTCGGTGGATATGCCTGCTACAATAAATGAATTGTCACACAAGTTAGGTGACGCTATAAGTGTTGTTGGTAGATATGCCCGCTACAATAAATGATCAGTTGTCCTAAAAGTATCCACTACGCGTTGCTGTTCTTGCTGGTCGCGGCTGTCCCATGCCTATGGTTTGAATTTATCTCTAGCCCTCAACAGTAAACAAAAACTACATCTTTTTTTTTTTTTTTGCTTCTTCCAGAGTAATAAATAGTTAATTAAGATGTCATAATTAGCCTATACTCCTTAAAAGGAAAAAAAGAGGTGCGAAAAATAATGCAACATGCTACGTCTAATTAATTCTTTTTGCAAAATTTCTGTGAGACCCCTAATTCTGGTGTTATACGATATTATTAGGTTAAATTTATCCGCCAGTATTTGTGGTGTAACTTTTTTTCAATTTAGTTTTAAGGTAAATTTTTTTCTTCTATAGCCCCTGGGGTAAGAACTAATTCCCAAACCGATCCTTTTCTTCATCTCCCCATTAATTTTTTGGATGAAAAATGCTGATGTAGCGGAATAAAGAGCTAAAAAATGAACTTGTACTTATATATCTAAGAGTGTTGCACTTGCATGGGTAATTTTATAAGGGTTAAATAAACTTTGAAATCATTCATATTTTATATCTTAAACTATCAACGTTGAGTTAGTTCAATTTCGAACTGCCCATCATTGTCACCGTATGTACACCCTAGCTACATGTGTGATATTAGTTAAGTTGAACTGAGAATTGAACAAAAAACGAACTATACGTGTTGTATCTACATGCTTTAGATTAGAAACTACGAAAATACTATTAATTTTTTTAAGTTGTTTGGTTTTATTCTTTTTTTTCTGATTTTTTTCTTTTTGTCTTTTTACAGTCTACTAGTTTAATTACACAACGCTATTGTTCATTCTTGTCCAATTCTCAATTCACTTTAACAAAAATCATATATCCTGCATGTTGCATTGCGACAGTAATTGGTGGCTTGTAGTTAAAAGTGCAAAGTGTAAATGACCTCATAATTCAGGGATGAAAAATGTATTTAACACATTTTATAAAGACTATAATTTGACTATGTTATGATCTTATTAAAAGTTTTGTGGAGGCAGCAAAGGCCACGTTTGGCACTAAAGATTATGCAGTACTTAACAAGATATAAGGGCATGTTCGTAGATAGTTAATATATATAGTTCTATTTAATTATGCCAATTAATGTTAGATTATCTAATCTCAAATTTTCAATAGTAGTAATTAAGGAAGCGTACTACATCGTAAAATCATATCGATTCAATTACCATTGTATTGAACTTCTCTATGTCGTAATTTACAATTTCAGTAGATCTTAACATTTTATTTTCTTTCAGAAATGGTTTTAAAACTTTTCAAAAAAATCGGAGCCCAAACTATATATAATAGCAAACCATCACCGTATCACGGTTGAACTCCGCTTCACTTGGCTACATATTGGAATAGACCATCAAGCTTTTCAAAAAAACTCAGGCAATGATTTTTAAAATTACCATAGTTTTTTTTTTAGTAGCAGGGAAGTGGATGCGAAGATATTTTTGTTTTATAGAATCAGATTACACAGTTTTTCACTAACTATTGTACCTGCTGTTAATGATACATTATACTTTAAATTACTCACTTTGACACACTAAATCTTTCAACTATTTATACCATCCACTTTGCATCTAGTATTAACTTTTTTTATCAAATTAGATAAAAATGACGATAATGTGATTTATCCACTTATCATATATAGAGGGGATTATTATCAATTCATCAACTCATTGAAGATATTATCATCATTTGAGGTTAAAAAATAATAATTTTTGTCTAATTTCAACATTCGTAGTTGGAGAATGTAATGTGTTAGAACTAATAGTTTAGGATATAATGTCTCAAACTCTCTATAGTTGATGGGTGAAGAGCGTGCTTAGAAAAAAAAAAGATTAGTAAAAAATAATAGGTGAAGACTAGCTAGAGCATTTATTACAACCATAAAAACTAAGCTATTTATTCATCACGCGGATAAAAATATAAATGATCAAGAGGGTAATATAGATCAATAGTATTGTGTAATAGTGGATACTATTGCAACGACCTTAAAGGGAACATACTCATACTTCTTCTTCTGTTTTTGCTTTTTGGCCCTTGGCATGATAATCGAGCGCTCTTGTGGAGTACGGGCCGGTGGGAAGACCAAGAACTTTCAAAGTCATCCTTGACAATGCTATTCCAACTACCACTTACTTCCAATTAAATCCATGAAGTTTAGATCCAAAAATAACTCGGCTTCATTATTTATCTCCCAAACTGTAAACCATTTTTTGCCTAAGCAAAACAGATTCTCAAAGTATTTCCTTTATCTCCCAATCGTTAAAGTCACGAGAGCCTTGTCTTCACTCTTGAGTCACTCTGTTAGTAGGTGTCCATTAATCATTATTACTCTATATTAATCTTGAAAGTGAACGGGACAATACCAGCCCTGAAGAACGTCCCACGTTGCATACAGGAACCAGTGGCTTGTTCTAAATGACGTTGTATCAATTATGTCAGAAAACCTTGAGGAGAAAAATCTCATTCTCATTGAAATTAATTAAAAAGCAGCTACAAAGCGCAAAAAAATACATATATATCTACCCGTAACATTCCTTATTCATCTAAAACAGAGGAGCAAGTAAAAGACAAGAAGATAAGTAAATAGACAATGATGTCCCTAAGCTATTTTGGTAGATATACACTTGTTTGCTCCGGATTGGAGGAGCTGCTGGTGTGGTAATCTTGTGACTCCCCCTCAAGAGGGGCATAAATGTTGAGAAGGCCCATCTTGGACATCAGAAACTGGAATTGGAGAGCAGTGAGGGCGTTTGTAAAGGAATCAGCTAGCTGATATTTGGATGGGATGTGAACTGGTTTGATCATACCAGCAAGCACGTGATCTCGAACAAAATGACAATCAAGCTTGATGTGTTTCGTGCGTTCGTGAAAGACCAGATTCTTGCTCAAATTTATGGCAGCTTGATTATCGCAGAGAAGTAGTACTGGTTGAGGATGCACAAGGCGAAAATCTATCAAGAGTTGGAGAAGCCAAATGATCTCTGAAGTGGTTGAGGCAAGGGCTCTATATTCTGCCTCGGCAGATGACCTGGACACTGTATTCTGCTTCTTAGACTTCCAACTAATAAGAGAATTACTGAGAAACACACAATAGCCCGTGATAGATCTTCGAGTGTCAGGACAAGTGGCCCAATCAGAGTCACTGTATGCAGTTTTGCAGCCCAATTTTCAAAGCATTTTTCCATCTCCATTTTTTCGATAGTTGGTCACCACTCACCACTATAAATATTGGGACAGACTTTACCTTGCTCTTCACTCCTGAGCATCCCCTCCAGGCCCTTTCCTTTCTCTGTCTGTGAGTTATTAATTGTTCTTTTTTATATTCCTATTGTGGTCTTTTCTCGCAAGTCCGTCATTAATCTACACGATCTAGGCATATCAATCTGAAGCACAACAAAGCAGGGTGAACTTCATCGCAATCCTCATTCACAACGGATTCAAACTAGTTAATCTTGATAGCCAAAGCTCACGGCTTATGTGAGACTCTCTCTTTTATATGTTTGAGTTTGGATTGCAGGTGTAAGGATTTATTTTCAGGTTTTGAATAATTTTATGGGAGTTTCTGAGTGCTGTGATTTGGTTGCAGGTTTTGATGAAGTCGATATTTGTTCTGACTAAGTATTAGAGTGAGTTTGATATTTGTTCTGACTAAGTATTAGAGTGAGTTTGATATCATATGGTACTATTTAAGTCTCGTCTAGACCAAGAAAGAATATTGGTTGGCCTTTTCTATTTTGTGTGTGTTTATATCTTACCTGGTTGCATTCTCTTATACACATCCAGCATCCGTCGGTACGTGTTGATCACAAGAAAAAGGAAAATCATAATCTTTAGAACTTTCCAGCATTCGATCGCTTCCTCCAATTTGGGTCTTGATATTTTGTACGAATATCCAGCCACATTGATCTTTATTGGTTTAATAACTCGCGAGTTGTCATCAGAGTGATATCATACGATACTACATATATATAAAGTCGCCCCCAAAAACCTTTTGATACTATTAAGTCCCCGTTGGTTAATGTGTCACACACAACATTAATTTAGGCCGAGAAGAATATTAATTGGCCTAAAACTGAAAAGCGAGAGGCAATGGAATAAAAGTAAATCTTCTTGTGTCTTATAGCTATACAAAAACTGAACGTGTATAGTTTATCGTTAACATGTAAGAGGCTGGGGCTGGCATTTATTTGAATGCAATTTTCCTTTTCTAACTTTGTACGTAGTTTGAATGCACTTTAGCTATTTGTTTTATGCACGAGAAGTCATGGAACATAATTAATTTATCTATGAAACTGCAGCACACCAGAACAAACCGACGGATCGAAACTCAAGCTGCCTAAAGAATGGACCCATCTAGTTCCACTGAAGCACAAGCATCTATGAATTCTAACCAGCCGGAGGCAACGAGGACTACTATTGGCATGGATCCTGCTTTATACCATGCTGCAGCAAATGGAGAATTCAATGTTTTCAAAGATATCCAAGAACCCTTAGACCTCTTACGAACCCTAACTGAAAACACAATTCTCCATATATACCTGACAACCCTGGCGAAAGATAAATGATCAACAGTGAACTTTGTGGAAAAGGTTCTCCGTAAGTGTCCCTTACTATTACGGCAAACCAATGGCAAGGGTGAAACTCTACTGCATATTGCTGCAAGATATGGACATAGTTTCATTGTGGATTTTCTGATTCTACGTGCACGACTTCTTGATCATGACCCCGAAAGCAGAATTGAACCAGTCAAGGAGATGCTTAGGAAAAAAAACAAAGACAAAGACAGGGCCTTGCATGAGATCTTGCGCAATGGAGATCACTTTGAGGTGGTGGGAAAGTTAGTCCAAGAAGACCCAGATTTATTGAATTTCTCTAATGATACTGGTGAGACTCCTCTTTACATGGCAGTTGAGAGAAGACATAAGCATTCAGCTTTTGTAATTATGAACACTTGTAAATCACCAGCTTATGGTGGCCCTCTTGGCAGAACAGCTCTGCATGCTGCAATAACGTCTAATGCCAATAGAGGTAATATTTGTTTAACTTTCTCAGTATTCTAGCATGCACAGTTAATTTTATAAAAACTATGATTAGACTATATATGTTATGATCTTATTAAAAGTTATGTGGTGGTAGCAAATCCCACAGCTGACATTGCATTTAGTTATGTGTCAGAAATAATTATATGATGGTTGATAATTTGAGTTAAAAAAAGTAATTAGCATAGTTGATCATTGTTGAACTTCACTTAACTGCATATTCTCTATCTGCTAATTAATAGGACATGTATTTGTCATTTACATATTTACTGTATTGTTTTAGAACTTGTTGGAAAACTTCTCGAAAAACTCAAGCCCCCGAGTATAATAGCAGACCATAAAGGTTGGACTCCGCTTCACTTAGCTGCATATTTCGATCGTTCTGAGTCAACAAAACAGTTGTTGAAATTTGATAGACATATAGGATATAAGAAAGATGCAATGGGTAGGACAGCTCTTCATATTGCAGCTGATCGGGGTAATAGGATGATAACACTAGTGATCATAGCAAGTTGTCTTGATTGTTGCGAACTAGTTGATAACAGAGGCCGCAATGCACTCCATAATGCCATATTGGCCGGCCATCGTGGAAGTTCTATTGTGCGAATCATCCTAAGAAAGTCTTCTCTGAGCAATCTTTTGAATGAAAAGGATGTCGACAGGAACACCCCTCTTCATCACCAATTGATGTCTATTTACTCCAATTATGCCATTGCACTCGCACGTCACCGTAGAGTCGATACGGTATTGGCCTTCAATGGACAAGACCTTAATGAATTTGGCAGAGCTGTAACTTATTCAGAGGTAAGCAATATTTTCTCTTGGGCTCAAAGAAAAACTATTTACTTTTTCATGGATTTATTTATTTTTTGGGTGCTGACTCAACACAGGAGGAAGGCTGTCTAACTTGTGTTTCATGTTAAAGTGAGCTTGGCTTGTAAGAGAAAAAAAGGTCAAAACTGCCTAGACATGGCTTTCCAACCACCCACGTTTTAATTTCTCACTAGACCATAAGGACCGGTAAAGGACAGACTTACACTCAAGTTGTCATCACAAGGCTACCTTTAACGTAGGATTAAGAAATCTAAAGAAAACGGTTAAACAACTGGTGTATTAGGTGTTTTTTTTTGCTTCTTCACAAAACGATTGGTTTGACATAAGATCAAGACTCATTCTGTGTCTTTTTATTTTCCCCTTTTCTGAAAAAAGTAAGAAAAATTCAAGAAAATAGTCTTTCATTCTTTCTTTCTCTATTTTTATGCTAATATATTATATGGAGAGTACTTTTTGTCTTTTTGTTATGTTTTCTGATTTAATAAATTTCTTCCTTGAACTGAGAATTGCAATGCACTTTTTTTCAAGGCGAAATTATCTAAAAGGTCCATATGGTTTTCCTTTATTATAAATTGGTCCCTCTAATTCCAACTTCAACGATTTGGTCACTGTAACCACCAATATGATGCACTGGAGTCCCTTCATCCATACTTCCGTGAATCCCCTGACGAAATACGCTGACATGTCTATTTTTAAACACTTGGACAATGCTGACATGTCAGCATATTCCGTCAATGGATTAACAAAGATATGGACGGAAAGATCTCATGCATCATATTGAGGACCATATTGACTAAATCATTGAAACTGGAACAACAGGGGACAGTATGTTTTGCACCTCTAACTAGGAACCACATTTTCTTACAATCTACACTCTCAACTATATACCAAACTTACCGCATTGTCCACAAACTACCAATTGGTTCACATTAATTACGTGGTACAATCTTAAGCGCTTAACGACAAGAGTTTGATAATTTGGAACGCAAATTGTGCATGAGCTAGAGTGTGTAAAATATAATTTTCTCGAAAACTAGGAATTGAGTAATGATTTGGAAGCCAAACCTTATTTTTTTGTTATTTTTTTTTACCTTGACTTGTCCCAGAAATTATAATATTATATTTTAGCCACCAAAGCTACATCTGGCTTCGCCCTGTTGATAGGAGTCAAATATTATCTCCAAAATTTGGCACACTTTTTTCTTCTCAACTTATTAGTTCGCTGGTTCCTTTGTGAAACAAAGTATCTACTACGTACATATTTGTTTTCAATTTCCTTTTTTGTTACAAGCAATATCGAAGTTTCGAAGTCTCTTACTTGGAAAATATTTGTTTTCAACTTCTTTCTTTGTTGCAAGCAATATTGAAGTCTCAAAGTCTCTTACTCGGAAAATTTATGAATATTATACAGAACAGAGATGATGAAATAAAGGAAACAATGAAGGAAAGGAATAGGAGGATTCAAAAGAATATGCAGAAAACATCAGGAATCAATTTGGTTATGGCTACACTCGTTACAACTGTAACCTTTGCTGCAGGTATTACTATGCTTGGGGGATTCGTAGGAGGAGAAGAACCACATCCAGGCTTTGTAGTTCTAGCCAAGAGTACTGCATTTAAAGCATTCATCATTACAGATATTATATCCATAGTACTATCTAGTTGTTCTGTCTTTACTTACTCGTTCAACAGATTAGAGGAACCAAATCAATAATGAAATTCTTGAATTGGGCTTGGCATTTGAGTTTGGTTGCGATGATAGCAATGGTGATGTCATTTGTCACTAACATATACGCCGTATTAGAAAATTTCTTAGATCTTGCAATTCCTTCACTTATCATTTGCTTATCCTTCTTTGCCATTCTCTTTTCGATAGCTTGGAAAAAGTACAAATATAACACAAAGTACTAGCTTGTATTTTAGGATTTTGATGACGAGGTTCGATATTCCATTTATAGAAAAGCCCGTACGTTGAGTCTCGGTGAAGATAACTCTCATTAGGCATTCGTTTGGTTTTGGCTGCATCCACAGCTTTTTCAATATTTCTTACTCTATTTTCAAGGCCTCCTCGACTTTCTTATGCCATTTTCACTTGTAAGGTTTCAAAGACGAGCTTCAAGATGTAGTCTATATATACACAAATATCCGAGAATCGACTTTTGAGGAGGATAAATCTCACGCCACATTTGACCAAATTATATTCTTCGTTACTTCCGCCCACTGATGGTTACCTCATATACTCTGTAGAAGGTGAAGGAAGATGGCGGAGATGTTCTAGTGTTATAAAGTGATGAGTAACTCGAGTGAACGGGATCTTCTCATCGACTTCTTAATCCAAACTCTATTTAAAAAAAAAAAAGTGAGGGTTCAAGTTGGTCTTCGAATGACACAGGATGTGAAGTGTGAACCAAATAGTAATTCAGAGTACAATGTATCCAATTTGATAATTTGCAAAATAATGATTTTCTCAAAAACTAGGAATAAAAGTTCTAATAATTTATGAAGTGGAACTCTAATAAATGGGTCTCCTCCGTAGCCTGTCCTGGTTAATCTACCCACTATTTGGCTACCCATGTACAGCTTATTGATATAAAGAGAACTTAACAAAATTAAATGGAGTCGTTATTATCAGAATTAATGCATCTCCCCCGGACATCAAATTCATTCATTCTCGTCAGATCATGAAGAATCACATTATTAGAAACTAATCAAAGACGAATCCCAAGATGGATTTGCCTCTAAATTGTGCATAACAGCTGACTTTAATATGAGCGGAATGAATTGATAAAACCGTAGAGAGAAAAATATCTGCAGATACATTGTTTATGGAATTTACATGGCACCCACAAGAGCTTGCAACCTACTACGAATTTACATTTCTCACTCTCAAACCCTCCACACAGGCGCATCTAGGGAAAAAATGGAACGTAAAAATCAAGTTGAAAAAATGCCAAAAAAGTCGGAAACACAAAAACAAATCAAACCCTTCTAATTCTCTCCTTATACCAAACCTTGCTTCCCTCAAACTTCTACAACAGCCGGAAGCCAAATCTAATCAATTAGTACGATCTCTCAGTAAGTCAAGCTGTAATTTGGACAATATCATCATTTCATTTACAGATGATTAATACCATATATGGTCTCTCTCAATGAGTCAAGTCCTCGCTTCCCACGCCAACACTTGACTTGTCAATCATGCGTACATTGTATTGTTCATATACTCTTGCCCTGTTCTCTGCCCACCATTGTTCTGCTTGTTTCTCACTAAACCGCTTCCGACTGCATCCACCATTAAAAGAAAGGTTTATTTTTACCCCAGGTGAAAGATCATGATATGGTCAATTCTGAGAACTCAATCCAGGTGTTTGTAAGAAATTATTAACCTCCTCATACTCAAGGGGGCATTGACAGAAAGGCAAAACAAAACTCAATATAAGTGGGGGAACAAAAGAAAGGGCTCTTTGGTAGCTCCTACTAAGTTCTGACCTCTTGTACCCAAGATCAGAAAGAGGACACTAGTTCTCTAGACTTGGAAAGAGATGAAATACGACCATTGAATAATAGATGTTTGACATCTGGGTCTATGAGAAACATATTTGCATCTATGTTTAAATGAAAAGAAAAATGGGCTGAAATAATGTACCTGAACCGAACTCGTTTAAGATCCTTGACACCTCCTGGTAGGGATGTGAGTGTGATATATACACCAGGCTCATCTTGCTCAACCCATTCAGTGTCAACACGAGATTCACCTCTCTCATTCTGCTTCCATTTCTAGTTGTCAGATCTGAATGTAATTGTTTGGTGTGAACTAAACTACGGTTACTATTGGTGCTTAATCCATTAGAAAGTAACTGGCTGTTTGAGGCATTTGAGTCTTGTTCTTGCAGTGTTGCTTGACCATTCATTCGCTCAATAGCAGCATTAGAGACTTCATTAGAAGCAGGACTGGAGCCCAAGGAAGAAAGAGATGGTGATTTGGTATTCCGAGCAGCTCCCAGAGGTAACCTTTCAGCCATGTCCTTCAACTGTCCGGCATAAGAAAGACACAAAAGTGTTTTTCACAACCAATAAGGCACAAATAATACTAACTCCAACAAATTAATATAAGTTGTCTGACAAGCTTATGGGATCTAGTCCTAGATGCAACCTGAGCAAACTTCTTGGTGAGTGATTAGAACTAAAATTCAACATCATGGCACGTAAACCATTCATTTCTACTCTTCAACCGCATAAAGTGGGGATTATAACTACTTCTCATTGCCATGCAAAACATAACTGCTAGATTTCATTGACAGGTAAATCCCAAAAAAGAACTCCAAACATTATTGTATGAATGCACATTGACATCCATCCTTTACCTGGGCAGTAAGCGACATGATGACTTCCTTTGCTGTTTTGCATCTTAAAGCTTCCTCCTCCGCACTTGCAATTGCTTCCTTTAGCTGTTTAGTTGTTCTTTCCAGTTCAATTTCTTGAAGTTGGGCTTTTCGCGTGAGATTTTCCACCTGAGAGATAAAGATTGGTGAGGCAATATAGACAAATACACAAATGACCAAGCATTAGGTCAATGAAAGAGGAATTTAAAGTTATTGTAAGCTGGACATCTCAACTACAATTTTTTCACGTACATAAAAGCCTAAAATCAGTTCTTTACACCAAGGGTCATTTCAATGATAATCTCAAAAACTAATCGCTTTTTTCAATCAGTACAATTTGCACACTTTAACTTTGTCAAGAATTCAGTACTCGAACTCATGCTGTGGTGTGTGACACTTACTGAAATACTTATGAAACATTTTAGCTTCAATTGCCCAAGAAATTTGGAGAATCACAACAGTGTTATGCACTTGTATCCTAACAAGGAAAACATTTATAAACAGTCATAATGTTCTTCGTTCTACATTTCTCCTCATTCAACTTGTCATTTTATTACACAAAAACAAATGCTCACTCGTGTATAAATGCACCATAATATATTCGAAATAGGGACAAACCACCGACAACGTGGCCCTTCTAGCCAAGTGTTGGCCTTTAATATAGAGTAAATCTTTGGTTCAACATAGTGGGAGGGAAGGGGTATGAGCTGGAGAAATTATACCCCCACTCTGTGGGCCACATTTCAAATTTGGAAGCATACTCACAAAGACACAGTATAGTGAGATCCAGGTATCTAGATATTGAGGGTCAGAATATCTGATAGGCTGATACCTTGTCTCTCAGTTGAGACATGGCAGTTGCAACCATGTCCACAAACTGAAAAGGAAGATTTTAGAACCACAATTAAAATGCAAGCTTTGCACCTCCATGTTACAGTTTACTTGACATCCTATAGAACCGCCTACTCTTTCTAAGTCTAGGGCCAAGCAGCCTCATGTGTGGCTTCAATTCTACTTTGTTCCTGATTCCGATCAGGCCAAGTTACATTTCATGCTTGCCCATGCTTTTCACAGATGAATGATAGCTCAGTCAAAGGATAAATCAAATTGATGACAGAGGAACTAAATTCAAACTCTAGTTTAAAGTTTCAAAATCAAGAAGAAAATAGATTTTTTTGGAACTTAGTGGCAATGCTTTCTTTAATTTGTCACCTGCAAGTCCAATATCCATCCCCACAAGATCAAAAATTCCGTGGGTGAAAATAAGGTAGTTACTGCGAGTAAACAAGCAACTTAAACAAGTGTTGATTGAAAATCAGGGAGAATTGTCCACCTGTGTCCTTAATTTAACAACTTCCTGGCTGAGGCTATCGTTCGTTCTTTTAGTATCATCCACAACAATCTTTGGTGAGGTAAGTCCTCCCAGAGTAGGAGTTGGTGTAGTCGAACGAGGTGGGCTGGGCCGCCTTGATATTGGAGACGTTGCCCGAGAAACAATTCTTGATCCAGGAACAGAAGCTGAGAAAAATTTCTTGGATGACCCAAACACTGGATTAAAAGATTTAGAAATATTAAGTGCTCCCCACTGGGAAACTCCATTTGGAATAGGTGAGACCCGGCTGCTGTTAAATTCTAGTTTCTTGTTTTTCTTAGAAGATCGGCTTTCCACTTGCTTAAAGGATTCCATTGAAGAAAATCTAGCAAGTTGTGCACGAGATCTGGAATCCAACTTCTCTTCTTTCTCAATGACCTCAAGTGACCCTTGATTGATGTTTCCTCTTCTGCTGACAGAAGACTGAGATGAACCATCACCTTCAATAGCTTTCCTTAGCTTATTGAAACAATTATCACAGACACGGTAAGGTTTGTTAGGATTTGGTGCCATAGAAGCCTTAAGAGACTTCTTAGTGCTGCATGAATGACAAAAAACGAGTCCGCAATTGTAACAGTTGTGACGTTTTCTTTTAAAATTAAATGGCAGGCGACAGCCAGAACACATAGACTGGTCAACACCTGAGACCCACTTGTGCAGGCATATAGCTGCAGTAAAATTAGTACCACAGGCAATACTTTTGACTTGCTTATCTCTCAGAGCTTCTACTAATGTTGGGGAATTTCTATCATCAATATCACCATGACCTAAACGACCATTTGCACCCTTGCCCCAAGTATAGACTTCAGTTCTTGAAGTTAAAACTGCGACATGATAAGCACCACAAGCTATTTCCTCCACAAAACTTTTGGAGAGCTTTCCTTCAACACGAGTCGGGAGTTTTCCATCAGCCTGTGGACTCCCTAACTGGCCATAAACAGGACTACCCATTGTATAGACATGGCCTGAGGTTGTAAGGGCGACGGTCAGACTATGTCCACAGGCAACTCGACAAAAGTTCGGTTCAACAAGAGCAGCAACACATGTAGGCACAAGTTTCGCTTCCTTATCACCATGCCCAAGTCGACCTTTATCCCCATCGCCCCAAGTAAACAGCTTTCCTGAAGAGCAGTTGCTGGAACTAGAATTGCCCACCATGACTTCTACCACTGCAGCAGTATGCCAAACGCCACAAGCTGCTCGGACAGTGCGGAGTCCCTTCAGCGATTCCACTTCCCTCGGTATCGAAACACTTGACCGATCTCCATGGCCCAGAACACCGAACGTGCCATCACCAAAAGTATACAATTGGCCAGCAGAGGTTACAACAGCAGTGTGCCAGGGTCCGCAAGAGATAGATGAGACATGTATTCCCTCTAAGGGTCCATTTACTCTCTTTGGGACCCAGTGGCTCACCTCATTTCCGTGTCCAAGAAGACCAAAGTTGAAAGTTCCGTCACCCCACGTGTACAAATCACCAGAAAATGTTACAGCACATGTATGGTACTCACCACAAGCTACAAGCTCAATGTTCATATTACTTAGGGCATCAATTAGCTTTGGATGCATCACATCAGCATCTACTCCATGCCCCAGCCTGCCTCCAGATTCCTCCCCCCAGGAGAAAATCTCTCCTTGCTTGCTTACTAAGGCAGCATGTCGACCACCACAGGCAATGTTTTGGACATCAAGGACCACCGCAGATTCTAAAGCTTTAGGCAATAAAGAATCCATTTTGACACCAAAACCACTTCCAAGTCTATGAGGTCCACCACCCAAAACACCATCCCCTATGCCTTCCCCCCAAACAAAAACATCCCCAAGGGCATCACCATCATCATGACCGGAACCTTGGCTTGATGAGCTAACAGCACTCGACAGACTTACTCTAAAAGCATCCATCGCCATTGCCTTCATGTGGCCATGTACGCTATCCGAGCCTCCTGATGACAATGAATGTACTGAACCACTAGCAGAATCTGAAGGAAAGAAACCTTTGGGAGGAACTGCATACAATATCACATCCGATAACGCTTTATCCAGACCATTCTTCGGGGGGCTTTCATATGGACTATGAAGGCGAAGGTGATCTCCACTATCCTGAATTAAGCACAAGGAAATTTCAGTAGCCTACATTTACAATTCAAAACGGAAGAGGCTATGAAACAAGATAATCATACCTTCTGCAGACTCTCGTTACTACCAAATGGAGAATTCATTGGAGAACTTCTTCGTGTGTATGTTCTAGGACTATTAGCTTCAGAAGGAATTCCATCACTCCTAGATTCTGTTCTCCATTTGCGGTGATGACAACGGGAAATTAGTGCTTTTAGACCACTAAACCATACCTCAGCTTCATCTTTATCCTTGCAAATCTGGTTCAGAGATCAGATCACCAAATTACGAAACACTTCAACAATCTTAACAGCAATCCGATATAGCTAAGCTGGAGAACCACCACCACAAAATACAACCAATAGAAATAAGAAAGGAAGGAAATAAATAATACAAAGAAAATTCTTACCAAATCTAGTGATCTGTCATTGTATATGAGTGAAAACGACTGATACTCCTTTTCAGGGCGTGGATACCTTTGAAAGATCGGCTGCAAACAAATTAAAACATGCTTAATTAGTACAGAGAAGAAAAACTCCATGACACAAAATCAGGCCACCATGGAAGGTGAAAGCCAAGGCATGAACTCGCAAATAGAGTACAGCACAAACTGGCACGCACGCAGACACCCACAAACAAAACAATAAGACCATCAGTCTCACCAATATCACTACATGTAACTGAGAAAGAAAAGAGGCAAAAAAAAATGACGACTATTACAAATCATGGTTATGAGCGAATCTAGCACCTAGAGAACATCTTCATTAATGACTTAGCAGCGGAACCCTATCAGTAGCCATAAGCCAACAGATTCAACACAAACTGCAATTAATATACAGATATAACATCCATGGCAAAGAAACTTCTTAGTGAAAGACAGACTGAGTGAATAAAAAACAGTCCAGTGAAAAATATACCAGTGAAATGCTAGATTGAAATAGAAATTGGCTGTCAAATTTAGAGGAGATTATAATTTAAAAAATTCATGTTAACTTGGATTTAGTTGTTTCCCCATTCAATTCAGGCAATACAGGAGAATGGGGACAATGTTCTGCACTTCAAATATGTAAGTTAATTCAACACAAAAAAAAAAAAAAAAGATATTAGTCAAAAAATAATCGTACAAGTAGACTTAATTCCACAAATAATGCTCCTGCGACAGAGAAGGGACGATGAAAAAGCAATTTGAATCAAGACAAAAGCATGTATTTTTTTACATAATCATACCACTGAAGACATGCAATTACGATCTCCTAACACCATAGCAACACACCCACAGACACGATGCCACCCTCCTACAAAGACACTTACAGTGCGCTGCCCAGAGATAATTCTAGACACGTGGCTTAGTTTGAGATGCTTCTCCTCTTTCCCTGAGAACCATATTAGAACAGACTCATCCTGAAAGCAATAAGAAAATCAAACAAGTAACTTTCCTTAGCAAAACTCTCATTGGGCAATTAATTGCACCAAAAACAAATATAACTACTGTTTATAGATAAACAAATCTAAACCAACTTTACTGCCTTTCACATTTAAAGTTATATAAGTTAATAAACTACCATTAACGACGAAAACAATCTAATGAATTTGTTGAATAGGAGTGATACGGGCAAATTATATTAACCGTTTATTGGACATGATAGGTTCAAATAAGGTTAGAATGCATTTGGTGGAAATTACATAACACAAACTTTACCCCCCTCAAACTACCACATCATTAGTAATTTGCCCTCAAAACAAGTGTCATAATTCCCTTCATTGTTCACAGATAGGCGATCAATCTGTAGATATCGTTCTGTCAAACTATTTGTACTGCTACCTTATCTTTGTGTATCTGTTTGTATTTTGGTGTTCATTACCATAGTAACCAAAACACCAGAAGATAAATCTGCTCTTCTCCATCAATATTAGCAAGTGCTTGGCTAATAATGCCTACTTATTGTACTTCTATAAAAATGATTCAGTCTAAACAAAGCCAATCAGTAGTCGTCTATTTTCCCAGCCGAAGCAACTACAGCTGGAGATAGTCTCTCCTGAATGTATATCTGTGGCTAGGGGCTTAAATGACAATACAACAAGAACTTAATATTATGCACCAAGTTAACATGAATATGTAAGGTTTGATTCACAGGGCCATACACAGAGACATACACCATATGCAGAGCTTTGATATGCATTAACATCACTGGAAAAAGGTCAAGCTTACATTGGAAAGCCGAAACGGACAAAACTTGGGCTTCCCCCTTCTGCCATACTTAAGCAAGTATGCTCCTTTCTTCAGAGCAGTAATGGCCTGTCAAAAACATCACCCAAGAACCTAAATTAAGCTTGTTCAGCACATTTGCAAGCAGTAAATAGAACAGAAATCAGTATCAAGTGAAGACAAAAGTGAAACAGCATATTCAACTAGATCAGAAAAACAAAAAGAAGTTGTAGAGATTTTAAGGGGGGGAAAACTGACAAGCATGCTATTCAGATTTTACAGAGCTCTTCATTAATCAACCTGTCACCTAATGCCTAGTAACACCCACAGAAAAGATTCCAAAGTGCTTCTGGCTCTGTATACCCACTTTGAAGAGAGCCATCAAGCTTGGTTATCTCATCTTGATCAGCGAGGTAGCACTACTTAGAAGTTGCGTCTAAGCAACTACGCTACACTCAATAATTACAAAGGTAAAAAGAAACAAAATCCCTTGCATACTGGTATGGATCATCTAATCCACCTCTAAAGGTAAAAAGAGACAAAATCCCTTGCATACTGGTATGGATCATCTAATCCACCTCCTATCTACTCCTCTAGGGTAGAGATTGGGATCAGCTCAGAAGATTGGCAGCAACGCAGTGCGTAAGCTAGACAGGATCATCATATATCCTTGTTCTTTTGGTTTGCTTAAAGGGAACTTGATCGATTCTACCAAATTATGCTATTACAATGTTGCTCAGAATCCTTATTCAGGTATCTAGCCTAACTTAGCAAACTTTATCACGTACAAAGGTGACACAGATCACTTGATTGACTTGTTAAACACAGCTCCATAAGCTGACACGTAGATTGTGAATGCACACAATTATATGTTCTTCAGCATTATCTAGTTCAGCTGTCAACTTTCTGAGTGTCAATATTCTTTAATAAACTGGCATTGAAATGGTAGGATGGATAACTAGTAAGTCAAACAGGAAATCATCTGCAGAAACCTACCCAAAACAGGTCATCTTTCAGTCCATTCCGACAACTTGAAAAATCATTCGTACGAAGGACATTCAGTCAATTCAAACAACTTACTCTAAACCCACCACTAAAAATCCCTCATGAACGATTCTTGCTACCCTGACAAGCCAGCCTGCATTGCATGCGATTAATTTAAAGCTCCCACAAGTAGAGCTAAACAACCCAACTCTTCAAATAACTGTACCAACATTATTAGAAACCCATATGATCCCAAAAAGATATAGTATGAATATCATCGCGGAAAGCAACCTAAACAATCCAAATTAACAGTTCGCACAACCAAACCAATAACCTCAAATTTCGACGAAAAAGAAAAACTCAAAGTGCTTCCATGCGATTATAAGCTAAAACTAAACCAATTCTTGAATGTAAGACACTGAACAGAAAGAATATACGAACATATACAAGAAACGAAGGAAAACGAATACCTGCTCGGTGTCCCTTTCTACGGGGCCAGTCCTGCTAAGATCCGAAGCCATCCTATCCGTCCGCGACATCAAGCAAAAACCGAAGACCTAAACAACACCCCCCATTTCTGACTTGCCCATTCTCAAAACCGAATCGTTCCATTCACCAATTTCATCCACCAACACCTTCCTTCGCCAACTCACCCCCAAATTAACACACTCACTCAGCCCTAAACCCCCACCGAGCCTCGAATCAAGCATTCATCCACACTCAGTTCCGCTCGAATTCGTCAGTTACGGTTCCATAACTAGCTACACTAACCGTACCATACCGGTGCTTCCAATGAGTTCGGTACGTCCAGTGAGGGCCGCGAAGTGAAGTGAAGTCTGTAAGAGGAGCAGCTGTTTCGTGATAGAAGAGAGTCGATCGAGGAACGAGAGGGTTTAGCTCCACTGGATTTCGGTGATCGAGAGGCCCCCGAGCTCGAGGCGTGTCTGCAACCGTGAGTGTGCGAGCGCGTTCTCGTGCCGGCTTGTCTGAGAGAGAGAATCGGGGCGAGAAAGTGCGGGAGAGAGTGGGAAAATCTAGGAAACTATATGATCTGATTGATTCTCTCAGTTGCAGAAGAGAGAGAAACTAGCGAGAGACAGAGCTTTAACTTCGAGATGAGAAAGAGAGAGAGAGAGAGAGAGAGAGAGGAATTATAAAAGTAGAAAATTGCTGTAGGCTGAGAAGACAAATAGTAGTGTCGCAGTAGAAGAAAAGAAAAGGTTACTGTTGAATTAACAAAAAGAAGAGAAAGAAAAATGAAAAAAGTGGAGGCGCGTAGGATAATGCCCATAATAGCTATCTGAATTTTCCAATTTGACACTTCCTCTTTTATCGGGAAAGTTTTTCCTTTTCTTTATATACATCTTCATTTCCGTGTTTGGATGGACAGAAAATGTGAAAAAAAAGAATGCGTTTATTTGAGGCTTATATGTCAAGCAGTCAACAATCAGGGAAGGATGGCCAATTGCGTGACGACTTCGATTGTCACTTAGAAAAACAATAACAATTTAGATATAAATATAAAATAATAAATCGATAAACAGAAATAGGGGGCGTAAATCAGGGGTAGTCAAAGTAGTCATAGTCCGAGGAAAACAATAAAAAAAAATATATCACATTCCCTTTTCTTATTTCCTTAATTTTTATTGCTTTTGTATATTACTTTTCCTTTTTTGATTATTCAGAGACGTATTTTTTAAAATAAAAGCTTTCTGACTTCTTAATTAGGGAGGGAAAATTTACATCCCATACAAAAAGATTATCCTAAAGATAATGAAAATATGAGAATTAGAACTTTGAATTTCCTCTTGATTAAATTCTACTTTTTCAGTAGTTAAGGTGAATGAGTTAGCCAGAAATATTATCGGTGATCAACCTAATTCGACTTTTCACAATAATAAAATTCGTAACTTAACTGTTGTATATTTAGAGTTTACCATGTGACTAAATATGCATCGGAATTTATATTGTGATTAGACTGGCTGAGGTCTATTACTCCGTGCACAAGGATGCCACGAATTATCTTTTGTTACTAAAAAAAAGTTTGGGCAATAAAAATAAAAAGATATTGATAAATAAAGTAAAAAGCATAAACTAGGTGAAGTTAAAAACAAAACAAAACAAAAATGAGCCGGAAAATTTTATTTCTCCTTTTTTTGTGTGGCTTTTGCATCTTTTTCTTGAAGTAAAAAATAGAAAAGAGAAACTTCATTTTGTGAATGTCACTTTGAGGGTATGAACTACAAAGTTCTTTATGTTGAGCTATCAAATTATTAAAATTTATCAATGTGGACCTCAAGTAAGATTTTATCGTCAAAATTATACCACATGATTCATTTATAATACATGTGGCACAATTTTAATTATTATATCTTTTTAGAAAGTCAAACAATATGAAATTTAACAATTTCAAAATTTAATGTGACAAACTTAATAGTTTTGACTCTAAAATAATATTGATTTCATAATTTGGGGACGTGATTTTTTCTTAAATAGAAAAGATAAAGAAATTATAATCTGTAGCAAAGAGTTAAGATTTGAGAGAGCCTTGTGAGCTCGATTTATCTATTAAGAAACTTATTTCTGCCAAACAGATGAGGAAAGTTCTGTTAATAAAGAATATTTTTCTGTGTTTACGTGCGCCCAAACGTCTAAATTCGTGCAGCCGCAAGGTCCGGAAAGAGCTACACTTTTTTAATTTAAAAATAGCTTAGATATAAAAATAAAATTAAAAAATCAAACAACATTTTAAAATTAAAAAATGGCTTAGATTTTCAAAGATGATTCAGGGTTTTTGGTTACGTACCTTGTACGAAAATTTATTAATATATTTCTTTAGTCTCACTCGCTGTAATTGTTTGTTTGTCAAAATTTCGAAAAATATTTCAAAATTTTAGAATCTTTACTTTATTAAGATTTATTGGGTTTGTGAAAGGTGTAGTATGTATGTGTAAAAGTTAAAAATTTTGAAGTATGTTTGTTTTGTTGAAATTTCTATGCCCAAAATATTGGAGAAACAAATGGTACCTTAGACCAAAGGTCCATATACTTTTCTAATAATAAAAATCATATATTTGATAATCAACTATTTTTTTAAAAAAAATTATAACCCGATTGAGTCTTGCATTTTGGATTGTTTATAGATAAATCCTAAACATTTAAACAATCTCTTGTTAAAAGGCTAATTATATTATGAAAATATACCCACTTATCATTCAAAATTCAGCTTATAAGAGAAATTATATTGGTTAAGGGTTAAATATATTTTTCCCTCATTAAATATGAGAGTACTAACACTTTGTATCTCTAACTATCAATTTCCTTTCATTTCACCCATCAGCTTCAGATCTTGTACACTTTGCAACTTCTGCAGTTAATTTGAATGGAATTAATATTTTATCAGTGAAATTAAGATTCTACCGTAACTTGTTTTTAGACCATGATATCATGTTGGGTAAATTTGTTAATTTATCAATAAAAAATATTAATTTCTATCCAAATTAACAGTAAAGAGTGCAAAGTATACAAATTTAATAATCGAATGGTGAAGTTTAACGAAATTGATACGTAGAGGTATAAAGTATCAGACCCCGAAAGAAAAGTAGTATTATTTTCTCATTGGTCAACAAATTTGCATCAAATATCAAATTAATAATCTGATGGATATATTGTCACCAGGAAATGCAATGAAAACTTGGCAATTTGCCAAAAAAAAAAAAGAAAGGGATTGTCTAGAAAGGAAAAGGCATGCATATGAAAATTGGCTGGAGATCACATAGTTCCATGATGCCCTTAACAAGGGCACTTGTCTTTCCACCCTTGTTGATTGAGAGCAACGCCACGCTGGGGGAGCACTTTAAGGAAAAGTTGGCTTAACAAGAAGTCAGAAATTCTGGCCCGCTTTTGTCCGAGCGGTCCTAAAACTTTTTTTAGACTATCTCTTAGTGGGATGATATGCTTGTCAATACGAGCATGACATGATCCCTACCACATAAGAGCTGAGGCCAGGAGGCACCGACCAAAATATTTGCTCCACAAAGTGCATGCCTGTCACACCTCAAATTGAAAGGATCATTACCCTTCATCCACAAATGCAAACCCAACCAAGCCACGACCCAGAAGTTCATCTGTCTTTTTTAGTCCCAATATATAGAAGACAACCCTCGTTCTTCCAATTTTAGCAGCCTTCCATGTTGTTTTGTTTTGGTGAGCGGCTAAGTTTGGCCCTCGATCGAATAAAGGAACCTTAATGAAGGGCCTTTCGTTTGGAGAAGAGGTCTAGAGAGGCCCATATGCACTATATCTCGAGAGATTATGGGAAGCTTAAAAGCAAAACAGACTAATTAATGTCAAGACATATACATAGGTACATAGATTTAACCCAATTGTGTCGTATCCTAATATAGTTGTGTACAAAATTGATGAAGCGCTCATGGTAGTTTTATGGTGTCATGTATTGCAATGTATACTTCGAGGTAACCAAGCCATAGCCGATCACCCGGCCTGATACTTTGACGTGATCTTCGTGGAGTTAAAACTTCCATGGAGGATTTCATACAATGAGGCGAGGGGATGTGACTCATGTAGATTAAGTTGCAATCCATCCAAAACAGTGTTACCAGTGGCTTAGTGCTACACGGTGGGACGAAGTTTCGAGCGTTTGAAAATTGCTCAAGAGGCTCCGATTAATAATTTGCTCCCAGATCTTATGGCCTAATGGTGACTTTCATTTATTTATGTTTTTTCTTTTATCATAATAGCTCAATTCATAGATTTATGGAGGTTCAGTTTCTTCCACCGCCGAAGAGGGTGGTGAGGCAAGGTGAGTAGTCAGGAAAAGGGAGAGGAAACTCTAGAAAGAAGGCGAGTCTTTGTCTCTAGATAAGGGGCTGAAACTTTGCATCTTTGTTTATAACTTCCATTTATTTGTCGAATATTTTTCATAATTCGATAGATAATTTGATTAGCCAATAATATTTTTCTT